>CM055269.1:92991350-93009950 GCA_029237695.1 Conchocele bisecta
ATTTGAGAAACTCATACAACTAAAAAACACGGATGCCCCACATATCGCTTTGATAATAAACGAGGCAAAAGTCCAAGTCCAAAAGCAGAGATAATCCTTGACCTGGGTGTCGAATCAACAATCAAAATAATTTTGCGCATCAATATAGGGAAGCTACATACCAAGTTTTAGGTCTGTAGCTATTACGGTTTAAAAGTTTTACGAGTTACAAGGCAAAATTCTAAGTAAAAAAGGGGAAGATAATCCATGACCAGGGGTCGAATCAAAAATTGAAATAAACTTTGCGCATCTACACATAAGGAAGCTACATACCGAGTTTCAGGTCTGTAGCTATTACGGTTTAAATTTTTTACAAATAACAAGGCAAAATTGCCAAATTCTAAGTCAAAAAGGGGGAGATAATTCATGACCGGGGGTTGAATCAAAAATTTAAATAAACTTTGTGCATCTACACATAAGGAAGCTACATACCGAGTTTCAGGTCTGTAGCTATTACGGTTTAAAAGTGTTACAAATAACAAGGCAAAATTGCCAAATTCTAAGTAAAAAAGGGGGAGATAATTCATGACCGGGGGTCGAATCAAAAATGTAAATAAACTTTGCGCATCTACTCATCATAAGGAAGCTGCATACAGAGTCTGTAGCTATTACGGTTTAAAAGTTTTACAAGTCACAAGGTTGGTGACGAACGGACGGACGGACGGACAAGGGTAACACTAAAAAAACTTTTAAAAAAATAAACAGACGGACTGATGCCCAATCAGTAGCGAGGGTAATTGTATGAATGTGGAAATGATGTATAGTTACTTAGCAATGCATGTGTTAGTACGCTGTCTCAGGGGTTTGGATGTGCACCTTTGGCAGAAATCACCAAACTTGGCATATATGACTTTTGATAGGTACTAATCAAATCCTGATATAGGGATCACATTTTGGCATTCGGTAACGCCCCGTAATTAGCATCAATTCAAAATGGCCGCAGCCGAAATGGGTTAAAACTAAATATGGTCATATCTCAGCAAATGATAGGCCGATTTCGATGATTCTGGAATGCATTATGATAGTCCTTGGTATGTCCGATCAACTTGTGATGTTTTCGTTGTCAGTGAAGGTCAAGGTCACAAGATATAGGTAAAGGTTAATGGATTTTTAGCATAAAATAGCTATAAGTTGCCAATGAAACTGGCTCTGTAGCCAGTTTGGTGTGTATTATGATAGTTTGGGGTGTTCCCGATCGATTCGCGAGGTTTCGCGAATCGATCGAGAACACCCCAAACTATCATAATACACACCAAACCTCATCATCCATTGTCAAAATCACGCGATAAAGGTGAAGGTCAATTTATTTTTGGTATAAAATAACTTTAATTGACTGGGAAAAAACGGAAATTGGAGATATTTATTTTGTAAGATAGATACCAATCTAGTAGATCATGGTGTACTAGAAAATAACTCGATTTGTCTGCATGGTGTTAAGGTCAATACACATTTTTCAATAATTATGGAGAATGCATCCACCAAGTTTAATCAAAATAGGATCATGTAACCTAATGTTATCGAGCGGAATAAAAACATGCACGGAATACTGACAGACAGACAGAAATGAGCAAAGAAATATGACGTAATAATAACACAATGCTGCAATGTTTATTACAGTATTCATCAACTGGTGAATCAGCATTAATATTAGATGATACAAACTGAAAATAGACATGTACTTTTGAAATGTTTAAGTTCAATATTGAAAAAGATTCATTAGTTCAACAAAACCTTCCTTTGCGAATAACAAAATAGGAAACCAATATGTCGATTTGTCATACATGTACCTATGAATACGTATCCCCAATAAAATGAGACATAATATACATTTTGTAACAAACACAGTATTATTATATTTGTGATCAGTTTAAAACAAGGTCACTGTTTGCCGTATAGTCAGAATGCCTCTAGTGAAGAACTTGTATCTTGCTCTGATTTTACAAGTGTGCAAGCAGAGCATGAGCTACGCTGGTCACAAATATAATAAGCCTGACTTTGTCAGACTGAAATGGGTTATACATCCATTAACTTGGAGGTTAAAGCAGATACAAATGTCTCTACGGGGTATGACTCCCATCTGCTGGTATACTTATATTAGTATGATCAGTACCGCCATCATCGCAATGTTCATATGTATTTCTCTATAATTATCAAACTATATATCGAATACCACATGTTGCTCAAACGTTAGTGATATATATAGATATGTCAATTATGCCAGGCGTGGGCCAACGGTAGATACGACATGACAAAGTCAGTACATGGTGTTAGTTGGGAGTTGGTTTCGGAGGGGTACCAGGGCGACCATAACAACTTCCTCCACATTTGCATCTAGCTGTGCAGGAACACCTTCCTGTGCAGTTTGAAATGCATCCACAAGTGACCAGCTGGGGTAGGCGAACAAGCTTAGACAGAGCTCGAGCAGATTCGCGATACTGATCTGCACTCCTCAAAGTGCCTTAATTGCTCGATGTCGGGAGTTGGGTTAGTGCATACCCAGTGCCATGCAAGGCCTCTTTGGCATCGCGATGAGATGGATTTACGTCAATGTTATCTGCACTGCATATTGTCAACAATCTCATTCGCTGGACAGGCCCACATGGTACACCTTCCGCCTCAAACATCTTGATAACAGAGTTCTCCATTTCCTTGGAAATATCTCTCACTCGGGAATATGATATACACACACCAAGGTCATGTAACCGGTTCAGGATTTCCTCACTGTGTTCGGTTGCACCGTATACTTTGAGTGATATATACATTGCAAGAGGTGTCTCCCTCTCAACGTTATGTCGGATATTGATAGTTTGTTTGGTGGGTGCTTTCTTGATATGCTTGTAGATCAAGAGCTGTGCAATAGATAAGGCCAGGGACTTCCTACTACTTTCAACTTCCGGATTGGAATTGTGTTTCACTGAAGGGCCACACATTACCATGTCCAGAAATGCTGATACATGATAGGGAACTGACTTTTCCTGTGCGTTGAGCGCAAACTCACCATCAAACCTCTGTTGCGAAACAAAAATGTTTTCCCTCAGGTAAATGACTGTTTCAGTCATATTGCATGCGTTCTGGTCGAGACTTCAGTGTAGCTCACGAGCAGCTGCCTTTACAATCGCATCTTCACATGCAATGTACAGTTTATTACAAGCCTTTTCGCCTTTCATCAATGGCATGTGTGACAAAAGCCGTTCTTGAAAACGAGTCGTATGTATCATGTCAGGAATGATTCCGCCCAACTCGTTCAGTCTACTTTTGCATAGTTCTGCCAACTCGGCAGTATAAAAAGGTCCATCACTCTCTGCCTTGGTGACAAACGATATTGTTTCAGCGAGGGCAATACCCTCCATCTGGGACTGACTAAGACTACCCTCACTAAACTTTTTGTGCAGATACGACCTATGTAGTGTATAATACCTTGTCATACACTATTTGTGATAAACTGCATCATGTGCGAAGAGGTCACCATTTTCAAGTTTGCCAGTCATATCAAAATCGTTCATATCAGTAGCCCATGCCCTCACATTAAGATCACACTCTGTAGAAGTAACACTGTGCAGCTCATTCTCAGAGATTCCGAGACCACAAAACAGGCAAAACTCACTTAGAGAACCTCCACCATGACTTGCACAGCACCGACTGCTCTCATTCAGCTTCAGTGTCTTGGCTGGGCTTGCGTGTGTATGTTCTTCAACATCATCGTAAGGTCGTTTTCCTTTGCGATTTATACGAGTGAGTTTGTCTAAGCAATCTTTGTGGAATTTTGCATGATTGTTCATCAAAGTTGTTTCAAGATTGTAATCGTTCATAAGTGGTTCAGGAACGTTCATTGGTACACGACCTTTGAATGCAGACAGAGACTTCGACAAAGATTAATATCCCGCGCCTTTGTCTTTGCGTTTCCTTTGCGCTGGACCCCTGATATCGCGGCTGGCGTCGGTTTGGCATAGACAGCACAACAACCAGTTTACTTCCCCTGACGCCATGTTTCGAGAATTCACCTGAAAAAAGGCAACCATTGATTATGTGTGTCAAGCTTTCAAGTAGAGCCACCATAACGCAATGTACCGTATCAAGGAAATACTCAATTTACATTGACAGGTTTGTGAAGCTGTTACCTCTTTCCCAATTACAAGAAACCTGATAATTACTCAACTCATTACTACGAATGTTTTTGCGTCACTATTACATTTTGCGTACCTAGGGGTATTTAATTGTTTTACCAGGGTTCAAAAATGACTATTTTCATTGTTGACACTAGGGCACAGGTGGTTGTCCAAGAAATGCGTTCAATTTCGTCTCCAGGGCAGGGGAGGCGAGGCAGATCATCAGACCGAGTATTGTTACCGTCCGGGTATAGGCACATGGAGGTGTCGAAAATGACTATTTTGACACTCACACAAAAATGGGCAGGGGTTTGGGGCCATGAACTGCTTTTAATTTCTTCTCCAGGGTGTGGGGAGGGGGTCAATCATCAGTCCGAGTACTGGTACCGTCCGGGTATAGGCACATCGAGGTGTCGAAAATGACTATTTCGACACTCACAAAAAAATGGGCAGGCTTTTGGGGCCCTAAACTGCTTTTAATTTCTTCTCCAGGGGTGGGGGGAGGGGATCAATCATCAGTCCGAGTACTGGTACCGTCCGAGTATCGGCACATGAACACATCCAGTATAATCAGCATTTAGATGTGTCAGATCAACAAATGAAGGTGACATGTCTAGTTAATGAGTTTGAACTATTCACAAGCTTGTTATTAGCACATAAAAGTGGATAGAACATGGCTGATTACCTGATAAATCTTCCAAATAGCAGACACTTTTTGTTGTTGTTGTTGTTATTGTTGTTGTTGCTGCTGCTGCTGAGATCCAGGCTCTTGTTTTTTTACACTCCACAGCTATGGAACCGGTTTCCATCTGGGATTTCAGCTTGAATTTCGATGTCTTGAGACATGTTTGCATCCCAAACATGGATATAGGTACCAACATCAATCATATAGGTGTCTCAAATGCCGTGATATGAAGGGAAAAAAACATGATTTTAATTAGCGACCATTTTTAAATTCAAGATGGCGGTCTCAATCAAATTATTCAATCCTCCTATTGATGTTCTTGTCGTGTATATTGGCCCTAAAAACTGGTAAATACACCAATGTTAGACATATGCCCATATTTGTCGCAGTCCGAGATGTGAGCAAAATATATTTTCATGGCGGCCATCTTGAATTTATGCAAATGAGGCAAGTGACCAAGTACCAAGTACACTTAACTCAAACGATAGTGTGTATACAAACACCTGATTATAGCATTTTATATCAGTCAAGTAGTTAAACTAAGCAAAGATATTAAACAATATGTATATCTAAATCTGTAGCAAAACATTGAAATTTGGCGGCCATCTTGGTGGCAATCTTGGATTTTTATGCAAAGGACGAAGTCTATCTATTCATTTCACATCAGAAACAAAATCACTGACCCCAAAAACCTATGTCTAGGCACAAAGATCACCTTCCTAAGTCAATTCGTTCAGAAATTATGAAATTTCTATCATTTTGGCTGCCATCTTGGCGGCCATTTTGGATTTATTCAAATGATTTAATTATCCAATTACATATTAAATTTTCCCAAAAGATGTGTTGTGTCCTATAACCCAATTGTAGAATTTTAAACTACTTAAATATGTCACCAGAGAGCAACAGTATGACAAAGTATACATGTTTGGCGGCAATCTTGAATTTATGCTAATTAGGGAGCGTTACCGAGTCACAAACTGTGATCCCTATATCAGGATTTGATCAGTACCTATCAAAGATCATCTGTGCCAATGTTGATGATTTCTGCCAAAGGTGCACATTATGTCCCTATATCCCTAAGGCAGCATACTATGTGCGATATGAAGGCAAACAGAAATAATAGGCGATTTGAGAAACTCTTACAAAAACTTTCAAAAAATAAATGGACAGACCGGGCGAAACCTATAGGGCACTGCCGATTCTCGGTGGGGCCCTAATTATAGGTGATTTGAGAAACTCTTACAAAAACATTAAAACAATAAACGGACAGACGAACGGACAGTGCGAAACCTATAAGACATCACCGATTCTCGGCGGGCCCTAACAATTTTTTTACTGATTAAAACTAGATGGTCGCGGCCAGCATATCACACCTGCCGAGGTATTAGATGGTAACAGTGTGTATGTATCCGGTTAGAGAAATCGGATTGGGGAGATATTGGGATTTTACAAAAAAAAATAGGTATTAGGTCATATAGATACACTTGACTTCAATGATGATTGCTTCATATAGTCGGGACGTTATGGGGTTGAACCTTGCACTAAGGTACTACTAACGTTTTTTGATGAATTATTGTCCCTGACGATGTACTTATTCGAAATCCGTCGGATGACACTTTATCATCCTTGAGCATTTCTTAAAATTCAAGATGGCGTCCAAGATGGCCGCCATTTTCCTAATAATTCTATATTTGCGGAAAAGACACTATTTTCTTCCGCAAAACGTTCACAATTCATTTAAACACGGTGCTGAGCTATTTAGAAAAGCAATCAATTCATTTTCCATATATAAATTCAAGATGGCGTCCAAGATGGCCGCCAATTTCGGCAGAATTTCTTATTCAAAACAACAATAAATGTATATAAATTCAAGATGGCATGCAACAATTATGCATCTTGCATGTTCCTGTCAATTAAATGAATACTGAAAAAAAAATTGAAACTACAACTAATTTGCCATGTTCGCTATTACTAACCACTTTACACATTACATGATAAGCCACCGACTTTATTACTCATCACGACCTTCATCATTTTCGTCGTCGGTGTCGGTCTCTTCTGGTTTGGTGTGTGGGTTGCTACACATTCCAAGGGAGATACATTTACAGAATGACGTACATGATAGTGCTGCTCCATGACATGAACATGTATGCCTGGAACAAGCAGTTTGTGCACTACATCCGCACGCCACAACACGCATCAGTTCTGCCGGTGCCACATCAGACACGCCAGTACGTGGCGTGGGTATATTGCCAACTATGTCCCACCCAAAGTCTGATATGTTCACATCGGGTGGTGAGCACTTATCCGATGCCTTCCAAAGCATTGTCTGTAAGTGAGCACGCTTCACGTGTTCGTTCAACGCGGAATCAGTTGGTGGCAGACTCTTAATCTTTGGAGTGGCTATTTTGCTTGTAAATATAGAATGCCGAAGCTGATTCATTGATGATGAAGTTTCTTTAGTGTCTTTGGCTTTGTACGACAAGCCCACAAACGTTCCCTCAGCAGCTGTCATTTCATCAAGTGTCTCGCCAAGCAAATCCAGGGAAACATCATGTTTTATCATTGACGTGACGTGACGGCAGATGCCTTCCCTTTACCGAACATGTAGCTGACTGTGTCGCATCCTGTAATTGCATGAACGGCTAGCAGTTGAGATGCTTTCGGTCCAAGCTTTGCAGCCGTGGCATTGATGTCAACCACTCGTCCATCCGACTTCTTCATGCAGATTTGAACAGAAGTCTGCCACTTCCAGCAAAAGTACACCAACAGCGCAAATATATCGGTATCATCTGAGATGACATGAATGTGTTGGCACTGCTGTTCCTGAACGAGAGACTTCACACATCTGATTATGATACAATCAGCTTCTTCGTGCGTGTACAGTGTCGTGTCTTCCCCGACCATGGTCACATTTGTAGCATTGTTTTCCGCACATATCACTTTTATCAACTCTTTCTTGTTGTGAGAGCTCTTCATTATTGTCTCTCTGTTTGGCAAGACCGTCTCTAGAGCGAGATTTACTGTTCGACACACAGTGGAACCAGTTCTTCTAACGCGCTCGTGCGTTTTTATTGAGCCTTCTATATATCTGTTGAAAACAACAACCACGGCGCATCGCTTTTCTACTGCTCGTGTCAAGTTTTGCACAAGATGTCTAACTGTTTCCGTTTTCGGCCAGGTGACGTGATACAGCATTTCATTCCCATCTACTACTTCTGCGTCAGGGTCAGTGGTTTCTCAAACTGCTAGTCTGTGCAAAAGTTGGGACATAGAACTCTTTCGCATGCTTCCAAACTCATCAAATAGAGCTGGGGGAAGAGGTGCAAGCTCGTAACACATCAATGTCTCCAAGGAAATGTCTCTTCTCTGAGAAATTACAAGTAGTCGTGCGTACAGCTTTTCCATGTCGTATATGGTTCTATCTGCAAGTTTCACCCCTTTCTTCATGGTTCCCATCGTTACTACCTTGGAATGAATGACATTGTAAAATCCAGAGGGTAGGTGTGATTTGAAATCAAACAATCCACCCAAAGCTGACCTGTTCTTGATGAGCAAGCTGAAGCTAGCATATCATCCATTTCTTCTGTTGTCCTTGCACCAGAGAGAATGTTGCGTTTGAGAAGTCCCACAACAACCATACGAAATCCTCTCAGAGCCTTAGGCCATGCTTTACCGAGCATCATGGAGTTAATGCCTTTATATGCGACACTCAATATCTCGGTCAATCCTGAACCTTTCATCAGGGTTCCAATGCAGCCAAGAAATGACATCAATGTGTGCATTCCACCAGGTCTGACCAACAAATACTTCCACCGTGTCGGGTTTGCCCATTTTATTTGAATGGCTACATTGAACAATTGAAGGTCTGCTACCAGGTGTACATACTGCTGCCCATGCGATCTAAACAAATCTTCTATATAAACTAAACTGGTGAGTACTGTGTCTGGGTGACTGGGCGGTGAGTCAATCAGTGGGCCATACATGTATTTGGTGGCCTTTGCCACAAATCCATACTCTCTTGCCAAATGTGTCATGTGGCCTGACCACTCAACAGGCACAGTATCATCATCATGTGCTGCTATGTTTGTGAGCCAGTCCAAATCCGCTTTGAGTGATGAGCTAATATCATCCATTCTCTGTGTCACAACGTTGTATGGAACACCAGAGTGCACATTGACGGCAGGTGGAAGTGGATTTTTAGGACCGTCGTAATGTTGAACTTCAATGGGCGACAATTCACTGAGCTTTGCGCTGCTCATTTCCGCCAAACTGACCCTTGGTATGACAGGGTGTAATGTGTTGCTATCAGTTTCATCCTCCTTATCAACATCATTGGTAGGCTGTTGCGTGACTTCTACAACCAACGCATGAGTTTCCCTACACCCATTTGGCGTGGCTATATTCAGATCATAGTTGTCTATCCAGGATGCCAACTCTCCACCGTCGTCTACATTCAGTCCTCTAAGTGTATGCGGCTGCGAACCTGTGTATATTGCTGCCGACGTACGGAATCTTAAAACCTCGTCATATGTAACTGTGATCCCAATTTCGTGCAATAAATACACCAGTTCCTTAGATCCGAATCGATGGTGTACTTTCAAGGCCAAGCCCAACGTTGTTTGATTGTATGACTGTTATGTGAGCTTGGATCGATTGCGCGAGGGTAATAGAGGCTCTACTTACCTTGCCATTAGAAACTAGGCCTGATATCAACGAAAGAAGTGTGGAGCTTGTGTTTTCTATGGTCTTTGATTTTCTGAACATGCCGATGTCATAGTTTTGTGTTCGCGGCAAATCGCGACATTCGGCAGTGATTTTATCTGTAAGTTTAGCCATCATAACTTTCTCCTCATTGTCATCCACTTTCTCTAATCAAAGATTACCTGGCAAGTGAACTTTGAAACAGAATAGACTTGCACAACCGCAAATATCGAGTTTCACCAAACGGTTGCCGAAGAGGTTCTGTAGTTTCGTAATGATCTCCCTGCGACTGAGTGCATCAATTTGCATGCTCAACTCATTATACCGGTTGTGAAGTTCAACAGATGTCCATATACGACTTGGATCATCATTCATTATCTCCACAAGACGAAGAAAAACTCCATCATTGTCGGCAATTTGGTTGGCATACATGTTAGATTGTGCCGCCTTAACATTTTTCTCCTGCATAAATAATAAATAACAATCCCTGTGATATTGTGCATCTGCGGCGTGAAGATCTTATTCTTACATCAGCAGTCTGAGAATCGCCCGTCCTCACAAACTTGCAAAATCTTAGATTTCATGCACATCCCTCCGGGAATGTCTGTAGTACTGCACTGTACTACTTCTCTCCATCTCGATGGGTTCTTTTTGTCGCGTGGCACACATGGACCACCGCAAAATAAACAGTGCCTTCTGAATTCAAATGATTGCAACTCTGACCGTCTGCGTCTGATAGGAGGTGCGCTGTGACACCGCTCTTCCATGCGACCATGTCTCTTATTAGACCTGCTGATATGCTGTTTCGAAGAGTATGTAGTTACACACGATTTGTGACATTTTATGTTCAAATCGGGATTGTTCTCAAGTTCATTTTCAAGAGTTAAATGAAGGGTGTCACCCCACCCCGCGACTTACTTGCCGCTATTATTGTCCGTATTCTCTGTAGACCTGACGATATAAGACAACTGTCCCCCAGCGTGCAGTTTGGAAAGATGCATACCGTAGTAGACATTGTGATAGAAGAATGTGACACAAAAACCCTGACTAATGATACACTACCGCTTTCGCGGCTTAGTATTGAATATGCCAAGGGTTTATCCTTTGAACGTTGTACCGTCTGGATACGCACTTGCGGATTTCAAGTTTTGTTTATGTACTTAATACGAATACGTAGATTAATTATCATACAAAGCAATGCAATATATGTGTCGATGCAATAACGCATGTCTACATAATAGCGCCAAATGATGTTCATCAGCACAGATTTGACACTGTTATATCGTTGTGATTGTATAGTTGACCTGAACAACGCCGTGATTTTATAGTTGACTTGAACAACACTGGGAATTACTAGTAATATTTGACTATAACAATGCTGTGATTTTATAGCATGCAGTTGTATGGGTACACTACCAGCTGCGTTAATCGTACCATATATGCAAAACGCGAGTAAATCGACACTAGATGTAAATTTAGAGTAGTAGTAGGCCTACAGCATTTGTATAATTTGCCGTCCCCAATCACGGCTCATGCCCATCCAGTTAACTTGTCCGAGTATGATTTCTCAACAATTCATTCATATATATAGTATTTAGTGCTTGAGATAAAAGTACAACCAAAGTTATATTCATATAACAGCTAACAGCGATCTAAACTAGTACGTATTTATCGGTAATATAATATGTGTGCATTTTAAAAAAAATATATATATTTTGGTGACCATTTTCAAACGACGTTAAAAAAATGTTCAAGGATGACAGCGTGTCATCCGGCGGATTCTGTTTAAGGACATATTAAACTACCGAAATCCATCAAAAAACGTTAATAGTACCTTAGTGCAAGGTTGGCCCATTTTTGGGGGTCCCACGTCTCGACTAATAAGAGTGATGTGGTATAGTAAATACATGGTTAGTGCCTGAGAATATAAAATATATTCGGCTGAGCCTAAGACAACTTTATTGTCAGGGCGAAACCGAATATATTTTATATTCTCGGGCACTAACCATGTATTTACTTTATACCGCAACCTCATTTTATAATTATTTTGTCCATATCTCCTAAAAACGGACCTGGCTTCTTGCTCAGTAGAGCTGCAATTTTGCGAGTCCGATATTACGTATGTAAATTAGCGCGTTGTAATTTGTGAATCGGCGTCGTGATAAGGCTTAGTATTCGCTGTGGCGCATCCATTAAATAGTCCACTTTTATGATACGACTTTGGAAGTACATTTAGCAAATATAAATCAATATTTTACATGGAATTAAATATTTAATCATACAACGATAAGTGGCGATAATAATGATTTTACACGAGTGTGTACATCTCACAGCGAGGACGAGTGTCAAGGCCGTTTAATAATGTTGTGTGTGTAAACCACATGGATTCAGATTTGAAAACACAATACATAAATTGTAACAAGGAATTAACGTATTTATACATGATTGGGTGGCAAATTGGATTGTATTTACTTCGACGAGTACATGTTAAACGTGTTGATGTTGAGGACAGCGCCATAGAATGGTAGGCTGTTTTGTTGGAGCACATTATTTGACACATTAAAATCCATGGATGGAACTGAAAGTGGAACTGTCGGTGGAAGAAGGTTCGACGAACGATTTGGGCCATTTACGGGTGGGGCGAGACCAGGGACTCCGACTGGTGCTGAGAGTGAGGCACGGGCAGGAGCTGCTGAAGATACGGGTGCTCCTCCGTTGCAGGTATTGTTTGAACTGTTGTCACTTAAAATATTTGAGATTTTTTTGTGGGCCTCCTCATTCACGCTGTAGTTGTTGATGGACTGTAAACTTTTATGACCAGATATCTGGGCAATACTGGTGGCTTCAACCCCGCTGTCTCTCAATTTTTGCACTAGACGTTTCCTGGCGCCGGTGTTTGTAAGCCTTTTCCCTTTCAGCAGGTCTGATTCTTCGGCCATTGTTTTCATTACTTGGGATAACTTTTTTTCACCAAGTCTCTGTGCCCAAAACCATATGTCCTGTCTGGCATCCTCGTGCGGAATGGTTCTTGACACAATATAGAATGGGACACAACATTCTGAAGATAAAATAAAACTTGTTTACCTTGTAGCTGGGAAATAACAATTTATTTAATACTTAGCACACAAAATATTTCTGCAAATGTTCTGTAAATCTAGATACCTTGTGACAATTTATAAAACAAGAGCTCCGCTGAGCAAGATGTCCCGCCTGGCGCAGTTTGATAGTACATAAGGAGCTTTTAATAACCTTGGGGTTAGTGAGCACCATGGGCTTTTCTGTAGAATGATGTGAGATGTTGTTAACAAATATACCTATGAAATAGTAAAGCATTCCATTGAGAGAAAGAGAAGTTATAATGAAGTGTAACGTTTTGTAAACAAAACATTCATGCCATACGCTTGATGATGTTACAAATGCACCTATGAAATATTAAAGCATTCCATCAATGGAAACAGAAGTTATTGCAGATTAACCCCAATGGTAATTTTTGTGATTGACAGGCGGACAGACGGACGAACAGACAACTTTTGCATCCCTACGCGAGGGAATAATAAACTGAAAACAAAACACTTATTTTCCAACAAACACAGCTAAACATAAACAAGAATGCCGCCAACGACATGTATCTCCTGGCACCGATGCTAAATTTCTATACTAGACATTTTTGAAGTCTGTGACCTCGACCTTGGTGTTACCGGACACCATGAACTTTCTGCAGATGATGCGGAATGTTCTTACAAATGCATGTATGAAATATTAAAACATTCCATCAAGGGAAACAGAAGTTACAATAAATTACCCAAGCGTTAAGTTTTCAAAACTGAGCATTTTCTAAGCCCGTGACCTTGACCTTGGGGTTAGCGGGCACCATGGGCTTTCTGTAGAATCATGACGGATGTTGCTATAGTTTACATCTAAGAAATATTAAAGCATTCAATCAAGGGAAACAAAAGTTGTCCAAACCCGGAATTTTCTAAGCCTGTGACCATGACCTTCGGGGTTAGCGGGCATCATGGGCTTTCTGCAGAATGATGCGAGATGTTGTTTCAAATGCATGTATGGAATATTAAAACATTCCATTAAGGGAAACAGAAGTTACAACGAATTAACCTGAGCGTTAAGTTTTAGAAACATAGCCAAATGCAAAAACTTAACGTTGAATGCATGTGAAAAGTAGGTCAATGTACCATGAAAACTAGGTCAAGGTCACATGGACTCGCTCTTTGTGAGATGGTTACACCACAGTGTTGACGTATACCAAGTATGGAGGTCGTAGGACTTATAGTTTTCTGGAAACTGAGCTAAACGCAAAAACTTAATGTGAAATGTTGACGCCGCCTATGCCGACGGAAATGCCTATGGCCCGCTTCTGCTAAAGCAGGCGGGACAAAAATTGTCAAACTGCTTTTCTTCCATTATGATATTACATATCCATACTAATTAGTGTTCCTTTTCTGGAACGACATTTCTTCAATTCTAATATCGAGATTTACAGAAAATTTGCTGTAAAATATGTTTTTTACTAAGCACATGTACAAAATTACGATTTAATTCGCTTTCTACTTCATTTTTACAAATATTGAAATAGAAATAAAAATGTTATTTTGTTTGTGCTTTTTGTTTGTATTTTACTGCGTCTGTGAATAAATCTGATAACAACAACAAAAGGTGGCTTATAGTTACTGAGCAGTGCACATTCTGATTAACTAAATGTAAATAATTGTAGCTTCATACGGATAGAAAGTGTTTGCTACAAGCTTCCTGATGTTTCTCCAACTCAATAGAGAACCATGTACACCCTGATCATGAGATTGCATGAATGTTACACTGCTCATGAATTCATTAAGCACCTTTTCTGACATGACACAAGAAGTAGCTTACTTTCTGGTCGCTTATCCGCATACAAATATGGGATCCCTATCCCCATTGCCATCTGCATACATCTTCAGTGTAACTTGTCGGACATTTGTAAGGTCATCACATGTCCTTGTCTTTGTTGCCCTTTCGTTTAGTTCCAGATATTCGTCCCACCTGCACTCCTTTTTAGTGATACGTCACCCCACATCAAATTGTAATGTTCTTTAACACCCCTGAGGCCAAAATGTACATAATTATTAAACCACATGGTGTTCAATAGAGCCGTGCTCGAGCTCGCACCAAGTTGTCCCTTTCCATACATAATGTTCACTTCATCGTCACTTACTGCCTCGGCACAGTTCGGGAAATTACCCTTTCCTTGTCGCTTTAGGCTAGTTTTTTTTGCTTTAAGTGAGTTGCGGGTCTCCTCGAACTGGTGATCTTTACCACGGCACCCATGATGACCGATCCATACTTTTGTCTTCTCAACTTTCGATCAATACTGCTAACAATACTTCTGAGGCTAACAGGTTCAAATTCAGTCCCATCCTTACGCCTTACACGGACAAGGAAGTCAGCTATTATTGGATCAAGCTCTGTGGGTGGAATTTCCGCTAAAGTGCGCTTTTCGCCTGTGGATAGCATAAATTCTCTCAATAACTTTAGATATGCTTCAGTTATTATCAATGTGTTTTTATTTGCTTGATCAGTGACAAACTTCTCGACTTCAGCATGTGTCATTTTTACAAACCTTGAGTTTGGCTCTTTCACAACACTATTTTGTTTTTCACTTTCAGGTATGCATGAAGGACCAGCCTGAGGTGAAGTAGGTGTAGGTGTTTACAGGGCAACTTTTGACAGGACTGTCAGGTGGAGGTGTGTCATTTGACAAGGTCTGTGGGGCAACTTCACTTTCAACATTTTCATAGAAGTCTGAGAAGAACTCGTGCATGTAGATTGGATTGTTTGACAATTCTGTCGCCATTTCTCTTCCAATTTCATCAAGACACGGCCATACAACTTGGAAATCACCTATATTTTTGGTACAAACTCAAGATACAACATCTAGGTGAGCGACTGCAGCTGTGCAGATGATTTGTTTTCATGCGAGCGCCGCTTTGATCTGTGTCACCTGGAGTTTACATTTGTGCCTGGGTGCATCCAAGTTTCACAGAAAAATGGGAAATATTTACTATCTGGATGACATACATGTACAATAAATGCTTTTGTTACAGAAATAATATTTATTACAAAACAATACACAACTAGGTCGTGTTACTATCACAAAACAGATTGAATCCCGTTTGTGTACAAAATTAGTAGGGTCAAAAATAGTTCCGGTGTAACAGGAAATCTCCCCCCCCTGGAAATCTCCCCCCCGCTCCGCCTGGAAATTCTCTCCCCCCCCCCCCTCCCCCCCCCCCCCCTTCACAGACACTGTCCACAAAACTTTTAATATATTTTCATATACATTGTTGATATTGTGCTCAGGAGCATACAAAATGCACGTGCTAGAACCAGTCTGTTGGTAACAGAAGACGTAATATCCCTACATGTATACCCAACTAACATAGTCATAATGTATGTCTGCTTGTGGAGAAGTATGTGAATAGGCGAGGCAGTATTTTCTATAAAAGAGCTCTCCAATTTAGTATAATATCTATACATAGACAATATAGTGGTGGTGGGGCGGTAAAGATTCTATTTACCGGTATGCGCAATAATTCCCCATTACCGTACTGGTAGAGAGTTCTCTAGGTTAAATCTCTACCATAGCTGCATATGATTGGTATAAATGTATAGCACATGGTGGGGGTGGATCTAGAAAATAAAACAGTATATCTGTGTAGAACTGCAAGCATGTGGCATGTATTGGTGGGGGGGGTGTGGGGGGGGGGGGAGATTTTCCTAGGAAATATCCCCCCCCCCCCCCCACCCCCCCCCCCCCCCCCCCCCCCGCCACCATCTACATAGTGGATATGGACGTCTCTTTGTAGACAAGAACAGCCCACGATTGGGGGAGTATTTTTGATGAAATGAAATAATGTATGTTGGTGTAGAACAGATAGCATATGGCATGTATCAGTACGTTGTCGTAATCCTGTAATTTGGCTGCCTCGTAGTGAAAATCAAACGTTTTTAATTCACAAATTCTATATTATAATCAGATTAAAAACCATTTTTTACAGCTGAATTCAATAATATAATCATTATTTTGTTCATTTATTGCAGTGTTTACGATAAATAACCCGATTTTAGTACCTAGAACACAATTTGAATACACCGATGTTGACCCACTTTCGCCGACGTTGCGAGATGCGCGGCATATTTTTAGCTGTGTTACAGCACTATGGGGTTACTCTAAGCGATTTCCGCGGGATTTTCCTGTGACGTTTTTCTTGAATGACCAATCAGATTAAAGCTACATTCTGAACTTTACATAGGTCAATGGCTCGATAAAATCCGACATTGGACAGCGAAATGATGATGATTTAAAGCAGAAACATTGTTTTTTGACAGTTACATACTGTTTTAATCAAATTGAGCCATCGATATATTTAATCATGTCCATTTTACTTAAAAAATCAACTAATCTATAATGAATTTTAGTAAAACAATTCGTGCGGAAATCCAAACTTTCCAAAGAGGTGCTAGCAATTGTTTGATAATTACACGTCGTGTGTGTTAGCGCGTACGCTACCGACAGTCATACGAATTTGACGCTACACAGCATATACACATAATATACCTTACGATACACTTCACAAAAGAAACGTGTCTTGAGTTTGAATAAGGATAATAATTATCTCTAGATTATTTGTATTATGAATTAAACAAAGTATTTTTAAATAATTTGATATTAATTTAAATAAATATTTCGGCATCATTTACTCAATAAATTAAAATTAAAATTAAATGTGTAGCTGAAATGAAAATGAAATGAAAGTAGAACGTTTTTGTTATATCCTCCGGGTTACAAATCGCTGAGGATTCCTATTTGAATTGGAAAATGATATGAATTTTAAATTTAGGAGACTGTGTCAGGAGAAAATGGACTGATGACTGCTGACATGTCACCACAGAGGCGGATTCAGGGGGGGGGGTGGGCTTCAGAAATCCCGATATATAAAAAATAAAAAATGATTTTACACATAGATTGTATGGACTGTATGATCTTCAAATATATAAAAAAAAAAATAATGCAGTAGAATGCAGGAAGAAATGGCTTCCTCAATTCAAAACAATTCTGGGGGGGGGGGGGGAGGGTGCGGGCATGCACATATGTTTTGCACTTAAACATTTCCTGGGGGAGGACCCCCACACAACTTTACAATTTCGTGCTTGTGGAGGTATAGCCGTCCTGTAATTAACTACAATACTCGCAATTATTTCTGTATCCTCGCTTGAAATGGGACTGATGACATATGTCACCTGTCATGTTCCATGCATGACTGCTCGCTCCTGTTGGTAATTGTTGTAAAATTTATAAAGCTTAACTGTGTATACAAAACAATAGATATATACCTCCCCGCCCCCGCCCCATCACCCCCCCCCCCCCCCCCCCCCCCCCTGTTTGGGTACCATTGTCTCTGTGACGGAAAGTCGGATGGACCTCAAACTTCATATACTTCCTTATCATAAACCATATATTTCATTCCATACACTCATAGCGCCTTCATTTCCAAGGTCAAGTAAAATTACTTAGACATGTGCATCTGTACGATTTGCCTTAAAGTTTTCTGCAACCGTAAGTCAGATTGACTTCAACTTCATATACTTCCTTATCATCATCCATATTTTCATTCCATACATGTACCACACCCATGTGGCCTTCATGTCCAAGGTCAAGGTGAAATTACTTTGAACAATCATGTTTGTCAAGATAAATATTGTTTTTGCAGCATTGATCATGTATACTGATTCGACGAATATATTGATTTTAAATGGAGTATATATGAGTTTTTGTGTGAAATATTAAAATGGTTGCCATGACAACAAACATATTATTAAGCGTTCACATGTTAAGTGTATTGCTAGATGGTAACAGTACTCGAGTGTATTGCATTGATTTTCAAAAAGTAAACCCCTTTTCAACAACAAATACAATTTTTGTGTTTTCCAATATTGGTTACCATGGTTGCTATGGCAAACTATATCTTGTGCCATAGTAACAGCTCAAGATAGTATAGTGCACATATGGTTTGT
>CM055269.1:93010450-93461762 GCA_029237695.1 Conchocele bisecta
TGAGTTTCTCAAATAGGAGCCCTAAGTACGTCGACAGACCACATTTCTAGTTATTTTTTACCCGTCCGATTACACACTAGGGTTATTACGGTATGCATATTCTCACGGATAACGTTTTTGTCGCGCCTGCTTTAGCAGAGGTGCGACTATAGTCGGCACTTTTTCCATCGTCGTCCGCGTCGTCCGGTTTTTTTGTAAGGCAAATGCGTTTTAAAGTTCTTGTTTTTTTCACAACACGGTCAAATGCTTCGGCAGGCGCGATACCGCTTCCGTGGCGGAATTCTTGTATTATTTCCGTAATTGTTACGTACGCGTATAATTAAATTGTGAACCATGCTATTGTAATGAGCTTGTAAAACAGCAAACATGTCTCGTATTTAGGTCGCATGTATTGAATAGATTCTTAACTTTGTAATGCCGCTTATGACGTTAAAAAAACACGCAGCTTAGCACATTACACGCATGGATAGCGCTTGTAATTACGCACATGAACTTGATCAATTTTGTTATTTCTTCCACACAAATGTCAAGTTGGGAGTCCGTTAGAATCGTCTCATTCTCGTGGCTCCGCATTTTGGGAACCAGAGCTGAACAATACTACCGGGAACCAGTCTATTGTAAACACGGTGTGATTTTGACACCCGCTTGAAACAACAACATTGAAATTGGGCGCGGTGTATTTCTTGGATGACATCCTGACAGGTGACCGTGTTTCCGGTTTTCCGGGGTTATTTTAACGCTGAAATATGGTTTTGGGACTTGAAATGGCGTCCGGATTACGGAGTAGAGGGGTTCCGGATTAGAGGGGTAGAAACTAATGTGTTTATATAGCAGAATATTCGGGACGTGGTCATATGTTCGGTATAGCGCGAATTCCGGTATAGAGGGGGTCCGGTTTGGAGGGGTTCCACTGTATATGTATAATGGGTGTCCTGGACCAACTTACTACATTCGTACTGGTCCAGTCCATCCCCTTATCCCTATATATAAGAACTCTGATCTAAAAATACACTTTAATACTATATACACTACGTAAAAATACTAGCATACTACTTTATTTATACTGTGCAGACAAACCAAAAAACTATAATGGTCCAGAACTCTGATCAAACAATACACTTTAATACTATCTATACAGTGTAAAATTCTCATTTTTCTACTTTCATAGGTAAGGCTTAATTATTTTAATATATATATGTTTTAAGTTTAACAGTACACCCCCACATGAACAACATATTTGATATCTCTGTTTGTACCCATAAATACCACGAGATAACAGGCCGAGCGCATTTACCTGTATATTACACCGCTACATTGCATAGGGTTGATCATATTATCTAGTTAACAAACATATTATGTTCATGGAAAAACATGGTATAATGTTCCAATTAGTAGCGTTGAAGCAAAGCCCACAAGATGCCAATCACTATCTCACATACATCCCAGTTGGAAATAGAAACCAGCTGTCCAGTGAAATTGTGAGATGTGAGTGAGTATTATACGAAAACCAACAAGTTTAGATAGTTTTCTGAATTAAAGCGGCGAGCCCCCATAGGGAGCCCCACATTCCGCGCATATAAGTTCTCTCCGGATTGGGTAAAATAAAATCACACTACTGTTTACACACCAACAGACAGCAATTATTAAATACTTTGCTTCAAAATGAAAACATGTCTTGGCATTTCATTAGTATTGTATCCTTGTTTTCTGCACCCAATTTTTTATTGTTTTTTGATACTCACTACATGTACTTCTGATTTCAATTGGGTTTTTGGCAATTTTAATTGGGTATTTAAGCAAATACGCAGCTTTTCTGGAGCTCTGGATAGCATCGTACCTCATATTTTACATTGTATTAATTGATGAATGCTCATTCCAAGGCGATTTTGCTATTAGAATCGTCTCCAAGAGACATAACGATATCGACTTGTAGTATATCATTATATATGTTTTCGGGCATGCCGGATTGAACGGAACACCTTACAAAAGCGTATCTTTTTTTACAAAATATGGATTCCCGACCCATTCAACACCAAGTAAAAAAAAAAGAAAGAAGAATTTAAACATGATTTTCTTGATACATAGGCGGTGGCCAGCATTAAAATTAAGCCAATCTATACGCAATGAAGCCAATAACCATCATTCCGCCAACTATGAACACAATTTCTTTTTGACTTTGTGATGGTGTATAAAAATCACTCAATACTGGTTCTCTGCCAAATGCTTGTAATCATTGTGCACCTGTCACCATAGTAGTAACTGCATTATATTCGCGTATAGCTTCATCCACATCATCAAACGTCTTAGCAGCGTGATTTTGTTTCCTGATTTCCTTATTAATCCAGTCTAATCTCTCTGTTCTTTTTTCTGCCCATTCGGATTGTGCCTCTTGCAAATAGTCTACGGCTTTATCATGCCTTTTACGTTCCTCATTGGCAGAACTAGTACCCAATTAACTAAATATGAAATTACTCCCTGTAAACGCCAATGCATTAACCAATGTGCCTCCAACCATCATAGCTATTCCCGACATTTTTATATATAATAATTTTATTACTTCAAAATATTATCTGGAATTATATCTTGTTAACAAGCATATCTCTCGTAGCAATAGCAAGACCAGTGTCCAACATAAGCATTGCCATATTATAACCGTCAAGCTGTAGCTTTGGCACAGCCCGTTTCATAATTGAATTTGATATTTGTGAATACCCCATCTCCAAAGCTGTAAGAACAGCAGAGTGGTATACAAGATTTCCAATTATTTTACCATCGGTATTGATCATTGTCATTGTTTTTTATATTAATATAATAATTAAATGTTAAATTTATTCAATATAGTGTGGATTAACTGTAGGCATTTCATTAATTGTATGCATTTTAGGTTTCTTATCATTAACTGTAGGTGATTGCCAAAATAATTTCCACCCAAGAAAAGCACCAGCAGTTAACCCTATTATGTAATATTTTTATTAGACTTTCTTGCTTGGCTTTACGCACAGCTGCACCCTTTTTGCCAGCTTCCACCCGTTCTGGATTCTTTGTTACTTGTTTAATCTCCTCCTTTGGCTCAGCCGCTTCAGGTATCTGTTGATTGTTCTCCATTGTTTATATTTATATCTTTCATATTTTTAAATTGACAATATTTAATTGTTGTAATCATTGTAGTAATTGGTGCCAGAAATGAACCGAAACAAAAGTATAACTCGCAGCAAGTCGTAGTTAGAGCGTGTTCAACAAAAGGGTCATCCTCCAAGGCAGATACTAGCTTGCTTTGATTTTCCTCAGGTATAAGTAGAACTTTACCAGCTAGCATAGCATACACATTTGATATAGTACTTCCAAGTGTTTTTGTCATTGAAGCACCCAGCCTAGCTTCATATCTGTTGTACAGTTTTAGAACTTGTCCATTCGGCATATCATCTAGCTGCAAAATACTTACCAGGTATATCTTTACCCAAATACTGAACAGATTTCCCCCCTAAAATAATTGAAGATAACCGTTGTTTTATGTGGTCTATATTGGCTTCATTATCAGTACTCCCATCATCATCAATTAATTTCTCAATAACTTGTCACATTCCATTTTGTTTATGTAATATGTTCTTAATTTTAAAATAAACCCAAACACAGCCAAGTATAATAATCAATACCGATAATTCTATAAATATCAATATAACAAACATTCTTTATATTACTACTTAGTATTGAAGTTAAAATTACTCAGCAAAGCTTATTTGCTAAGGAGTTCTCAACAATTGTAGCTATGAATTACTTAGCAAAGCTAAGCTAAAACAAGCTAAAACAAGCAATACTAAGTAATACTAAGCAATCTTCAGCATTATTTAAGTAATTTATAACCAGTAGGTTGATCAGTTCTAATAAACAATTTAGAATGTTTTGTTTTCGAGAAGTCTTTTCTTATTTTATTTCTTTCCTCCAGGGTTGGAATAACGTCATTTTCTCTCAAACAGTCCTCAAAACTATCTCTATCTTTCGCATAAAACATACACAGCCATTTTGTCTGGTCTCTCAAGTCTTTTAAGACTTAATTATATCTCTGTGATATAACCCAAACGATTTGCTCTGCATGTCGCCCAGAGAATGCGAGCTGTGACAGCCAGAGGTCCAAATAAGGTAATTAAAAAATGCAAAAACCCAATTAACATCAGAGACAATGCGTACCAAAAAGCAAATAAAATGTCCGGTACGCAATACTTTTTAATCCTCTAGCGTACTCCTCAAATGTATGTTCAGTCTGTCGCGTACTGCTAGATTTGTTCATGTAGACAATCCTACAAAATCATCGCCGATGATCTGTGTGGTCTGCCATTCATTGTTTACAAAGTCTGGTCCCGGCTCTAGCTGCGGACAATGTCTCGCTGTATTTCACCGATAACAGCTGGAAACCAGTCTTCGTGTGTATTCGATTTGAACTCCAGGATTTAGCGGGAGCGATTCCAACTCTCAGCGGGAAAAAAATGGTCCAACTCGATACGAAACTCTAATAACCCACCACACGGCATTTATTTCGAGTACTGTTCAAGTTAATGATCCCAAATCTAGAATTTCCACCCTTATCGCATCGGCCGTTTTTGACCATATTGATTTTGAGAAAAAAAATCGGATAAGACGGGGCGGGGCCTATCAATTATGGCGAAAGTTAACACAAACTTCAGAGGTGATGCGAGCCGGAATTGCATTCCCATTTACCTCTGAATTTGTTGTCACAATCCACGTCATTTACGGAAAATATTACTGATTTTCAAATAAATAATTGTGGAAAAAAAATGGCGATGCGACACTATTGTGAACCCGAGATCCAGGCTCAGTACTAGTCTATTTTCTTAAATTCAAATTGATGTGAAACTGCTTGTTTCGACGACCCCGAGTCTACTCAAGGAGATGCAACGAAAAACGTCCGTAGACATTCGTAAACGACTATCCACACGGATAAAACAAATGGTACAGTGGAATTGGCCCTGGGGGTGGGGGGGGGGGGGGGGGGGGGGGGGGGGGGGGGGGGGGGGGGGGGGGGGGGGGGGGGGGGGCACAGCAGACATTTTATTATTTTGAATGTGTCAGGTTTATATTTTACATGTGGGACAGTATCATAAGTAATAAATGAAAATATGGTAACATTATTACTATTTCGACCAACGCTCACGTTGAATAAAATGGCGGTCGAATTAACTAAGTTAAAATAGGACGAGTTGAACGGCGCCCGAATTCACCAATTAATATAATCGTAGTAGCGATAGACACTATAAATAACACAATCGGATCATGTCAGATTTTTTCGTACAAAATTGGTGACGCATGGCGCAACAAAATGGCGGCCACAACAAACACAACGTGGAAGAAAAAAATTGCAAGAGTCCACCACCAATGTTAACCTTATTTCGATTTATTTTACGACCGATGCAAAGGTGGAATCTCAATCTATTGCACAAGGCATCATACAGTCATTTTGTTGAGCTCGGTGTGTGGAGACCTCAAATTAATCGTGATTGACATTATTGATGAATTGCTGTCAAACGTGGTCAGCCAAAAATAATGGATCGCGTGTTGCAAAGATCAATCTGCCAATCAAAGCATTCTTGATCAGCGTAACCCAAACCAAAATACTAGCTTGCGGCAAGCTTGCGACAAGGTTGCCGCAAGCTAACAAGCTGATCGCAAGCGAACTGTTAGCTTGCGCAAGCTTGCAACACATGTTTCCGATAGACCGCAAGCTTATAATTAGCTTGCAAGCTTGCGGTGTGAAGATTGCGGCAAGCTTGCAAGATCGCAAGCTTGCAGGAGAAGCTTGCAGTTGGCTCGCAAGCTTGCGGGATGAAGATCGCGACAAGCTTGCAAGCTCACAAGCTTGCAGGAGAAGCTTGCAGTTGGCTCGCAAGCTTGCGGTGTGAAGATTGCGACAAGCTTGCAAGCTCGCAAGCTCGCAGTTGGCTCGCAAGCTTGCGGTGTGAAGATTGCGACAAGCTTGCAAGCTTGCAGGAGAAGGTTGCAGTTGGCTCGAAAGCTTGCAGTGAGAATTGTGTGACAACTATACTATAGGCTTGCGATGCCTGTGAATTAAGACTGCATGTTCATGAACTGTTTTTTTTTTCAAACATATAGTTCCCAAGCTCGCAATGCATGTGAAATGCGATCATAAATATGTAGATGTACTTAAATGTATACTGTAAGCTTATCGGGAAGTAATTTAAGAAATTTTATTTTGTAGTTTCATTCTATTTATTTAATTGATGGTGTTTAACAGCCTATCAACAGCCAATATAATTGTATGCCGGGTTAACAGGGTAAAATCCCAGACTTCACTTGAAAGTAATATAATAAGATCAGCACTAATCTTACTACTTGTTTAATGGGTATAACCGTAGTCAAGTCTCAGGTAGCAAGAAAGCCAAAAATGTACCCGAGGGCCAAACCAGGGACATGTGCTCCCAACAAACCACCCACTGTTACATAATAGTCTTGATACACCACATTTCCACACAGACAAACATAATATCTATCACTATACTAACATGGAACCAATAAAGTACCAACAGTATGCTATTTGGTACATTGATACAGTACATCGATAGTTCCACATTAGACACTATACTAATGGTGTACTTTCTAGCTGACTGGTCACCGTACACCACGAGTACAACCATTGGTACAGTGATGATTCTTTGTTAACCATGGGTACACTAATAGTACAGTATCAGACTTTGTTCCTTTTCACTGATACATGATAGTGACATTGTTGGACTTCGTTCTGTGTCACTGGTACATTAATAGTAAAGTGTTTGACTTCTTTACTGGTATGCCGATAGTACATTGATGGACTTTGTCCATTATTATGACGGGTACCTTGTACATTAATAGTACAGTGTTGGACTTTGGTCATTTTCTATGGTCCACTGATAGTAAATGGTTATATTTGTTCATTTTCACTAGTACTACAATGCTTTATTATTTTACTTGGGTCTCTTTTGACCATTAGCCTAATCATGTAAACTAGCTGAAGATATAATATGATGGGAGAAACATATTGATGCAAAAAAAATAGCATGTATTATAGAGTGTTACAGCGACATTCCGAAGGTCAAGGTCATGTCAATTGGGTGGGATGTGTGTTGCACACATTCAGGTGGAGCATGTACCTAAATATTGAAGCAATTCTTCAAGTAATATTGAAGATATTACATGATGGAGTAACTATTACAAACTTTTTTAACGTAAACGTAAAAAGACGGTCATACAGACAGACACGCATCGTCGAGAATGCTGCGAAAAATATGGTTATGACAAGAACAAATGACAAAGATCATACACAAACAAGTATCCATGGCAACACAGAATTGTGACATTGTTGTTCATACAACATAGATTGTGTTTGGCGTTACGCTGCAGCCAGCAATTGCACATATGTACCCAGATGTAAATGCGATGTACATGTATGTAAGATATTAGGATGGTGGAACATGGAAATTAGCACGACACACTTGCTCATAATGTACTACATTGTATACGGTATCAAGATTTAACGGCCACTCTAGTATAATTGGGAAACATAATTGTAATCAAGATACTGATAACTCAAATTCAAATTATTGGTCACAATTACATGTTTTCCTATACACATGTATAGTATAACTCTCGTAAACTCAAATTTTCGCTAAGTCATACTATTTCCTCAGTCCCTTGAATTTTGAGTAAACAAGTGTAGATTGTATTTGTAATCAAAGCATTTTGATGATTTCTCATAATTATGTGGCTGTAACTGGAGAAATGAGGCTTCTGGCACTTCTGGCTAGTGTAGCTCCTCATCCAATAGCACACTCCTGTAGTCGATAACAATGTACATTGCTTGTTAAAAGCATGACGGGTGTTTCATTGATGGAATGGCGAACAGTGCAGATTCTGATGAGACTCTGATCTGGATAAACAATGGTCAGAAAACCCATAAGCCCCGCCCCACTTCTCAGTCACATCCACTTATGAAACACTTGTACAGATGAACTGATTCCACAGCTAACAGTATTTGAACTCTCAAATAACCTTCCATATTGCATCACAGTTTTTTGCCTGGATACTATATTATTTACAGAACACATTTTAATATTCAATATAAGTTCTGTAAACCACAGGTGTTTGAACAGATGGTCATTATTTTGGTGTCATATTGATAGTTGGGTGGACTTTGTTGGTTTGGGGTAATTTACAAACAGTTTTGTGCAACTACTATAATTCTCAAACCTTACATATGATAGAACTCGCCAATTAGATTGTTGTCATCTGCTGATTTTTTTTCTTCATTTTTCTAAATATAAAATCATGTTTCAGCAGCACAGTAGAATCTGCTCAGTTTTAGACAATTTTAATGTGCTGCCAAAACATGATTTTAGGAAGAAACAAGAATACAATTCCAAATAAGCAGAGGACAATTTTTTGTTTCCAGCACATTACATACACAATTTTAATACACTTACACATAAAAACAAGCATAATTAACATACAATACACACAGACTGGCCAAAAGACTGACAGACAGGCTGACAGACAAATGGACGAGTATGCATGCACATATGGGTTGCGTCTGTAGAGAGATGGAGGCCAAAAATAAGCGCCTGAATTACAGACATACAACAACAACAACAACAACAACCACTCGTTTTAAAACAAAGGATCAATTATTTTTATCTAAAAAGTAATTTCTTATGTAAATTATAATCAAAACAACAGTAAGAGATTTCATAAACACATAAACTAAACTTCTAGAAATGATTGAGACTTATTGTTGTCGCTTAAAGGCCCAACAATCGGTGCCCTGGTACCGAATTTAGTAGGAGGGGCATATCCAATTACTGATAGTGTCCCCAGCCTGTTAGTTATACACTGGCTTTTTAAATAGATCAAAGGACTGAAAGTCCTGAAATCCTTCGCAGTTGCGACAAAAAGTATTCTCTCAAAGAGTCGTCACAGACTGGAATGCACTCCCTAGTGATTGTGTAAATTCGAACACACTAAATAGTTTCAAAAGTTCACTCGACTCCGCCTGGAAGAGACCCAGCAAATTCAACACGTGAAAATATTGTACAGACATTTTAACCATGATTTAGTTGCGCTCTCCCCCCAGTTTCAAAGACAATTATCCAATTTGACGTCGCTAAAATAGGCCAGTACAAGCCTAGCTTACAAGAAACGGCTTCAACCAAGGTTGAAAACCAAAGGTAGGTAGAAAATAAAAAAAAAGTACTTGCCCAGGTCAAAAAGTTATCGCCCAGTTTTTTTTAAAAATACAAATTGCTATTTCCAGTTTTTGTAATGTTGCATCTTATTTATAAAAAAAAGCTTTTACATATGATCATTACCAAAACGTATGAGACATATTCACTATTATTGTTATTTATATTTTAAGTATTAAATGAACATAAACAAACAAATAGCACGAATTTGCTCAGAGGCTTGCACACTTCTTATTTTCTATAAGCGTTGAGTGACATAGATTTAGTTTAATTTATAGTGGCTATGTTTGCATGCGCTGCGTGCTGCCTTAATTACTAAATTCAATGGTTTCGGACCCGGCGCCGACCGTTTCGTCCCAAGCCGTTATGTTCGGCGTCTGAAATGCGCGTTAACCCAACTGTATACAGACGATATATGTGGCCGCGTATACACTAGTCTATACTCGCAGTCCTATTATTTGTTAGCCCGGCCGCGTAAAGCCGACAAATAATCCGTGAATTAAACTTGCCCAATATGGACCGTGTTCAAAAATCGCTAGAGATTCTACCCGTAACCGTGTACATAGACACTGCTTGAATCTTACTTCCCGCAAATTGACGTAAACTGTAAACTAACAAATGGTTCGCTGAATTAATACCATTTGTTGGCCGTTATCGATGGAATTAATTGGCAATTTCTTCCACAAAAAAAAATATCCTGACCTAATCTTTCACTCGCCAAACTGGGCGAGTGCCTGTAGAAAGTACTCGACCGCCACAAAAAGCACTCGCCATGGCGAGCTGGGGCGAGTGAAATTTCAACCCTGAATTATTGTATCGATTCAGCTGCGCGAAATGACCTTGTCAATTTGCATAAACTGAAGCCATCACAGGCGCTCGGATTGTTCAACAAAAATAATAGAGTCGCATTTCATCACACTATCGGAGTAATAATTATTATGATGCATGTTTTGTTGAACGGGTATATATAAAGAAATAGGTTTTTGGATTTGTACGGAAATATATTTTGGCGTACTCGTTTGTTCGGCGGAACCTAAAATTATTCAAACTCTAAGACAATGTTTCCTTTGTGAAGTGTATCGTACTGCATTTTCTGTGTAACGTCATTATAGATTAGTTGATGTTTTAAGTAAAATGGACACTGATTAATAATATCGATGGCTCAAGATGATTATTTAAAGCATGCGGTATGTAACTGTCAAAAAACAATGTTTCTGTTTTAAATCATCATCATTTCGCTGTCCAATGTTGGATTTTATCGAGCCATTGACCTATGACTATGTAAACGATTCTGTAATTTGTCGGCATAAAATGGCGGAAACTACTTTTCATGAGACACGAGGTTAATTGTAATCAGTGCGCGTGAAAAATAATATACTCAAATTAATACATGTCAGTTTATATTATATTAAATCAGATAAACATTTTGTAATATAAATGTCGTACAGAAAAATTAACAACACATGTATTACACTACAAAATATAATGTTAGCTCACTATCAGAACTATTTTTCATGGCGTATAACTACGTATAAATTACATGTGGAGCGTCGATCATTGCGCTAAAAATATAACCTTCCTAACAAAATATTTATTATGAAACACGACAGTTAATATTTTATAAAATCACAAACTGTTTTTAAAAATATAACTGTAGCTGAAAAAAAATGTAGCTGGCCAAAAATGTGAGTGACACGTTCATAATGCACCGCTCGCTTTGGAACTCTCTCACGTGGCGTAGCTAGAATCATGAAGCATGAAGTACGTTCGTTGGTCGACAATTACTCATTTGCATAATCATGAGGTCTCAAAAACCGTATAAGGACTAATATCCAAGCAAATATGCTTGGATAATACATAAACAGCAGCACATGTTTGTCGTCTGCTCCCAATGTAGAACAGTGAGGGGGCTGCTGGATAGAGCCAGTAGGGGTCTGTACTGACCAGTATCTAGAAATATAGGTATGTAGGTTTGTTATCAAACGTGTGGTCCCATAAAAAAAACAAATGATACAGTGTAATCCAGTCCCTCTCATAGTACTGTATGTTTTATTTGTGCAGGAAAATGATTGAGAATTTACTAAAAGTGTTAAAACTTATATAGTATTTTGCTGCTTAATATTTCTTGATGCTATTATATAAATTATTAAAAATAGAAAGAAGTAAAATTGAATGAAACACCTTTTCCATGTGTCACTCAATAAGTAAATGGGGCTTATTGAGTGTTTGATCAGTTTAACTCACAATCAGATAGCACATGACTATAGCATGATGCAGTTTATATCATTAATTAGAGCCACCATGAATGACCACCAAACTTAACAGTGTAGATCCTGATGAGGCTGCGAGGATGCACCAGCCGATCCGGGGATATGCATGTCGTAACGTGTCCAGTGTCCGTTACTTAATTAGAGTGTGTCATGTATATACAGTGAAACCTATATTGTGCTTCTGGACCTGAACAAGGTTCCTATCTCCGATGTATTTTGTAAGTACATGTAGTAACCAATATATAGGAATATGTGTTTGTAATAAGTCGGTATTTTATAAAAATTTGTAACTGTGTCATGTCATTCCACAGATAACCCTGTCCCGGTTAAACTGCATTGCTGCAGATATAATATATGCTGACAGCTAATTAGAGACCAGTGTTGAAATAGCCATACTGGTATGTGTTAGGATACAGGAAACTTGATAAGGCTGCTAGCAAACTTGAATTCATGTAGTCATGTAAATTCCAGATCAGACTGCACATACATGCTGTTTTGTGACTGTGCATACTAACCCGAGTATATGCTGTTTATAATTAGTATATACTGCATTTTCACAGCCACTGTATCAAGTTCTAGGCGAAATATTTCTCTTGCTGGTACGTCTATTAAACCATGGTTTTGTTTCATTCACCTTGTTATGTGCATACCAACCACACATTTAATTTGATATTACTGTCCAAAATCAAATTTGTGCGCTGGCACACTGTCTGATGTTGACTATACAGGCAGTTATAGCTGTTAGCGTTATCACTAAACATGTGGGGTTGTTTACAATGTCGGGTCATGAACTCAGCTCTATGCATGAATTACATATGTAACAGCTACGCTCCGCCCGGCAAGTTTGAATCAGTTGTCAGTTGAGTACATTGTATTAATTCAAAAGCACATTGACATTTTTTTTCTTAAATCCAAATTTTTCTAAACCTTTCAAAGTTGTATTATCTATGTCTGTGTGAAATAGTGTACTTATTTGTTCAGTGGTATTTCTAAAATATCTGAAAATGTGTCCCTGAAGTGAAGCATGCATAAAATTATCAAAAAGCCTGCCCAGCGCCATCTGGTGGCTTTTATATCCCAGTTGGGCCTTTAAATCAAATAAGGTAAGGATTTCCAAATAACTAGAAATGGACGCTTGTCGACAAGCGCATGTGTATCCCCCTCCCCAGATACACAAGTAGTTTGAAAAAAGGGTGTTCGAGTTATGCTCCGGAGACAAAATCAGTGACGGAAAAACAAAGGGAGATAACTAAAGAATTAGTGATGCAAGAGTTGTCATTCTTGCGGGACACACCTTTAGGGTCGTGGTCTATGCATGTGTGAAGTTTCATGAAAATATTCCAAAGGGTGTTCGAGTTATGCTCCAGACACGAAATCAGTGCACGAAACAACAAAGGGAGATAACTAAGAAATTAACGATGCAAGAGTTGTCATTCTTACGTGCGACACACCTTTGGGTCGTCTTCTATGCATGTGTGAAGTTTATAAACTAGAAAATGTGTTCATAGAACACGGATGTCCCACCCAATATCGCTTTGATAATAAATGAGGCCAAATTGCAAGTCAAAATTTTCTTTTACCTGAGCGTTAAAGTTTTTGAAGCACCAAGTATGTGACCCTTGACCGACCCTGGGCTTGGCGGGGCAGGACAAACGTGGATTTGGCACAGGGCGGTAGAGGACCATTAGAGCAATGCATATATGAAATATGAAGCTGATCCGTGAAAGAAAACAGAAATTATAAGATATTTACCTGAGCGTTAAAGTTTTTGAAGCACTAAGTATGTGATGTTAACCCTGGGCTTGGCGGGGCGGGACGAACGTGGATTTGGCACAGGGCGGTAGAGGACCATTAGAGCAACGCATATATGAAATATGAAGTTGATCCGTGAATGGAAAGAAAAATTATAAGTTATTTTACTGAGCATTAAAGTTTTTTGAAGCACCAAGTATGTGACCTTGGACCTGGGATTGGCGTGCAGGACGAACGTGGATTTGGCACAGGGCGGTAGAGGACCATTAGAGCAATGCGTATATGAAATATGAAGATGATCCATGAAAGAAAACAGAAATTTAAATAAGAGATATTTTACCCGAGCGTTAAAGTTTTGAAGCACTAAGTATGTGACCTTGACCCTGGGCTTGCGGGGGCAGGACGAACGTGGATTTGCACAGGGCGGTAGACGACCATTAGAGCAACGCGTATATGAAATATGAAGTTGATCCGTGAATGGAAATATTATAAGATATTTACCTGAGCGTTAAAGTTTTTGAAGCACCAAGTATGTGACCTTGACCCTGGGATTGGTGGGGCAGGACGAACGTGGATTTGGCACAGGGCGGTAGAGGACCATTAGAGCAAGTATATGATAAATATGAAGATGATCCATGATCCATGAAAGAAAACAGAAAGTATAAGATATTTACCCAAGCGTTTAATGTTTTTGAAGCACTAAGTAGTGACCTTGACCCTGGGCTTGACGGGGGGGGGAAACAAAAGAACGTGGATTTTGGCACAGGGCGGTAGAGGACCATGAAATTAAAAATATAAGATATACCTGAGCGTTAATAAAGTTTTTTGAAGCACCAATTATGTGACCTTGACCCTGGGATTTGGTGGGGCAGGACGAACGTGGATTTGGCACAGGCGGTAGAGGACCCATTAGAGCAATGCGTATATGAAATATGAAGATGATCCATGATCCAATGAAAGAAAACAGAAAGTATAAGATATTTACCCAAGCGTTAATGTTTTTGAAGCACTAAGTATGTTGACCTTGAAAACCATGGGTTTATGTGACCTTGACCTGACTTGACCCGGGGGCAGGACGAACGTGGATTTGGCACAGGGCGGTAGAGGACCATTTATAGAAAGCAATGCGTATATGCAGTGTTCGAGGTTTATGCTTTGGATACAAAATCAGAGACGGAAAACAAGGCCAGGAAACAAACAAAGGGAGATAAGTAAACAAGAATTCCGCGGAATCAGATGCCTCGCCTTGTCCCGCCTTGACCTCGAGCCTGGGCCCGAAAGCAATTTTTCATTTTCACTGGCCCCCGAACATATACAATTATTGACTAGTGAACCATAGAATATCAGATTATATTCTATGGCTCACTAGTCAATAATTGTTTTATTATATGATAATATCTGTATATAGCACTTACGACCTTATGCTACTAGACAAAAATTGAAAAAGAATTTGAAGAAAAAAAAAAAATGAAAAAAAAAAATGGAAAAAGTTTAAAAATTAAAAATAATAATGCTCGCTACTGGAGCCCAGAATCTTTTTAATAGTCCTATATTTATCTACATATATCTGCACAGGTCCACATAATGCCACAATATTTTCAACACAGTTTACGGAAATGTAATATAATCATTTACCTGTATAAATTACCTGTAAGTGGTCAGTGGTCAGTTGCACATGCTAGCACATGCACAGGTGAATAGTCTGTATATAGCACTTACGACCTTATGCTACTGGACAAAAATTGAAAAATAATTTGAAAAAAAAAATGAAAAAAAAAAAAAAATGGAAAAAAAAAAAAAAAGAAAAAAAGTTTAAAAAATAATAAGCTTGCTACTGGAGCCCAGATTTTTTTTTCCAGTCAAATTGAAAAAAAAATAATTTGAAAAAAAAAAAGTAAAAATGAAAAAAAAAAAAAAAAATGAAAAAAAAAAAAAAAATAAAAAAAAATGAAAAAAAAGTATTTTAAAAATAATAATTGCTTGCTATTGGAGACCAGATTTTTTTTTTATTTTTTTTTATAGTCCTATATTTATCATATATCTGCAGAGGTCCACATAATGCCACAATATTTTCAACACAGTACCCAATGTAGTGATTTACCTGTATAAATTACCTGGTCAGCAGTGGTCAAGCAGTGGACATCTGCACATGCTAGCCCATGCTTAGCACATGGTTCTCCCAGTTTCTATTGTTCTCTCTACAGTAAGGTGTACAGAGCACACGAGAAAAGGTATACAGAGCAGACGAGAAAACAGGTCTTCATGCATTATTGTCCAGTTTGTAGAGTGCGCAAAACAAAAAAGGGAGATAACTGAAAAATTAGCTATGCAAGAGTTGTCATTCTTGTGCGCGACACACCTCCGGGTCGTGGTCTATGCATGTGTGAAGTTTCATGAAAATATTCAAAGGGTGGTCGAGTTATGCTCCGGACAGGAAATCATGAGCGAAAACAAAAATGGGAGAATAACTCAAAAATTAGTATGCCAAGAGTTGTCATTCTTGTGCAACGAACACACCTTCGGTTCGTGGTCCTAATTGAATGTGTTAAAGTTTCATAAAAAATATTCCCAAAGGGTGGTCGATTATGTCAATCAGTGGCGCGAAACAAAAAGAATAACTAAAAAAAATTAGCTATGGCAAGAGTTTGTCATTCAATTGTGGCGCACACACCATCGGGTCGTGGTCTATGCATGTGTGAAGTTTCTGAAAAATTCGAAAGGGGGTGGAGTTATGCTCCGGACACGAAATCAGTGCGAGAAACAAAAAAGGGAGATAACTCAAAAATGGAAAATTATTTCTAATTTTAGTTTTTATTATTCATACTCACCTGAATGGTTGCAAACAGATAGGTTGCTATGAAATCGTCCTAATAATAAAAATCTGCCTACTCTAATCACTCAAATAACCCACCATAGACCATTCCGCTCTACCCACAGCCAATTGGCTAGTCCGCTATTTAAACTCCTCCTATTATTGTTAGGTATACAGCTTCAAAAAGTTAATCATTTCCATATGGAAATGAAACTGCTAGTAAAATAGCCTGAAGTATACTAAGTAGGGAGAAGATAAAACCATCAAGCGGGGACGGGAGGAGGGTCTACCTTACCATTCAGGTGAGTATGAATAATAAAAACTAAAATTAGTTAAATAATTTTCCATTTTTATGTCTTCAAACTAACCTGAATGGTTGCAAGAATTCGTAGTGATGGTGGGAGGTATTCTCACTACTCATACTCGACCGGAATGGTAAGGCAGATTAAAAAACCCTCAAAACAGACAATAATATTTGGCCTAGGTACACAACTTGGGTGTTACCTATATAGTAATAACATGGTCTCACCCTAGAATCATAGGGGCGCCCAAAGCGGGCCCCCCCCCCCCACCCCCCCCCCCCTTTTCTACGAAAGTAGAAGAGAGGTGGATAAAGACAAGCACCACCACGCTAGTCTCGTAGACTGACTCGTAGACTCCAACCTGCTATACTTGGTTAGAACGCCGGAGAATACTCATGGTATAGCTGCTGCTACCAGACGAAGCCCTGGCGAATGTAGTCGCCCGGCACTTCACACGCAATAGCTCAACTGAGATAAACTCAAAGTCTATACATAGTCTCATGACGACACATGACTCGTACATATCGAGAACACAGTATAAAACGCCCTAAGCACTAAGGTCATCCTAACAAGCAAGTGCTGAGGAGTTAAACTGGCCCTAAAGCCAGAATCAAAACCTATACCAGGGTTTGACACTAACTTTTGGCCCAGGGATTCCGCAGCATGGACATCCCTATTGTTACATTATGTTGAATGGGATTTTCTTGAAAATGCAGTGATTCCTCCTACAAAACAGGGATCCTCGGATCTCGGGACACTGCGAGTGTCGACGCCCCTGTATACCTATAAACCCATGTATAGTAGACAAAGAGAATAGAATCATTAACCCAAAGTGAAACACTATCCTTTTGCAACAACACTGCTACAAACTAGATAGGTAGCCTCGCCCTAAATTGAAACATGTACAAAACAATGCCTCCTGGGCCAGCGTGATGAACCGTAAGAACCATAGATCACCACAGATCCCCGTTCATCAACAAAAGCAAGTGAAGTTCATCGAGCGGTGAGTCACACTTACCAACCCCCAGGATTCCACTGGGACTGTAAAGACAAAAACCGAATAATCGGTAATCAGAAAAAAATCGCAGACTACCGCGAACAGTAGATCCAAACAGCCTCCTAAACTTGATCCTACCGGCTGATAAACCCACAACTGCACCCGCTGCTACTAACGGACCCAGTTTCTTAAACATCTCCCTGAGATGCCAACCCCATGTCGGTCACATGAGGAACATGGAGAGAAAAGGGGGTTACTTTCCGGAACACCACATATGTATTCCGGAACACAAATCAGTACTCACTTATATGCATAAAATAAGTTAAATATAGCCTTGGCCCAAGTTTCGGCTACCATGAGCACCCGAATAACTACAATAATCACTGATTGCAAGACGCAAAAACATCACTGCGCTGTGACAGGACAAAATTGGCCCATGCTCGCTGTAATCATAGATGAACAGATGTGTTGTCCTAACTTCTTCCGATAAAACAATCCCCAAATACGTTGGCTGCACGCTTATCAGACATTATACGAATTACGTGATGAATAAATCAATATCTCTGAGCGCTGGAATATCAAATGGTAATCGCCTAGACGAGAATGATAACGGGTAAATAAAACAATAGGATTATTGGCAGAATTGTATTTAAACGAAATAATTATATCCAGATATACCCGCGCCGATCAAATCGTACTTTAATTGTAATCCGTACGACCGTCTATCTCACGTATTTCCCGGAATAAATACGGAAAAATCGTAACAGTTGGCAGTTACGCATCTCCTGCCAGTGCAGAGAGCGATCAATATAGAAAGAAGTTGAGACTACATGCACCTCGTGCATTAGGGCCTAAACAACTCAGCTGCAGAACCACTTACTGTAGAATAAACTCAAGTAATGGCCCTATCTAATCCAACGGAACACAAAGGATTGCGATACCTCCCGTTGGCTTAAAATTGGTAATAAGCAACTTTTAACGGTCGGACCGGATGTCCTAATTCTTCCGAACCTAATGCTTCATCGCACGGACTGACAGAAAGTGTGAACCACTGTCGCTGACAGGCGTGACGGAGGGAGGCCCGAACCACAACTGATTCCAGATCATGTGAGAAGGGATAAAGTATCTGAGGGAGAAATCTCGGTTCATAGGAGAAACTGCTGATGTGTAAACAGTAGTGTGCTTCTATTTTAACACAATTAACATTTGAAATACCCAATTGCTTCAGAAATGATGGAGTGACAACAGCATGTTGATATACAGTCGATACGCGTTATGTCGACATTGCTTACATCGATATACCTGCTTATGTCGATGTACGCTAGTGGTCCCGGCCGAAACTGCTATATAAACTCATACATTACATACCTGATATATCGATATCGGAAATGTCGACATTTCGTTTATATCGATGTGGAAAACAAGTCCCGATGGTATAATTAATACACATTATACTGTAATGTCGATATGCAATTTGAACAGCGGGCGTCGTAAAGTCTGGTCAAACTTAATTGGCACAGGTAAGTTTTTTCACACATACAAAGTGATCAAAACATGCCGCCGGTAACCGTGTTACAATCGCGGAATACCGTCAAAGCCGACCACGTAAGCCGTGGTCAACCAATTAACGACAGTGTGACGTGAAATCACAAAAATACTCTTGTTAATAGCCAATTTATTTACCGGACATGAATCGAGCCGTAAATGCCATAATCATTAACGGACGTTGTTTATAATAATTACAATTGAGTGAATTACATGCGATCTTATAAACACGAACAGTTGGTATCTCAAATCACTTCCTTAGCAATGTCAACATGCAGTACATGGGTCCGAAGTTATACTGGAACGAGTAAATTGAAAAGTCGAATCGGTACGTGGGCGCAAACAGTGGAAAAAATAAAACCGACGTTTGAGCCTTGCCGCAACAAAACACAAATGGATACCCCCATCCGGACAAGATAGCACTGGACACCAACGGATGCAGAAGCCATTCCGTCAGAACCGGAGATGACCGCAGAAACCATAACCACCTGTCCCGTGCAGAAACAGAATCCGCCGCTGTCAACCCCCGGAACACTGCCAAAAGCTAAAACATGTTGATGTGTCCCTGATTTCCTGCACTGACCACCAACCGAAACACACACCGATGTAGGGGCTCCAATGAGACCGCCCCCAGCCTTCTCACGACGCGTCGTGGACAGAAAGCGAGTAGGAGGAGGTAACACTATGGGAAATCCCTGTAGGAACCAGACCTCCACTGCCCACCATCTGATACAAACGTAGAAGATGGTGATCCTAGGCAGAGACCAATCCAAAGGATCGGGGTGCGGCCTCCATAGCCCTAGTAAGTAATACTGGAGGTCGCAGACATAACCTTCCCCTATTCTGCACCCCGAAAGTCCAGGAGTGCAGAAATTTCCTAGCTGACAGAGAACCTCTGACCAGTACCGGAAACTAAAACAAGATGCCACGCACCCTGTCCAAAGGTACTATGATGACTGATAGATCGGTCAATAAGCTCATTCCCACCTAAGAAAAATCCTGTGTGGGAACAACTACACTACTCTAGATAGGAAAAGAACCTAGAAGAGTAACAAACCCCATACCACCGCCAGATACCGTATCACACGGAACTAAAAGACACAAAACTCGGAAAGAACTTAAACTTCCGAGAGCATCTGCGGAAGGGCACGTGGAAGTACGAGACCCGCAGATCTATGGAAACAACCCAGTCTACCGGGCAAATGGCGCTCCGACCACGTCCCGAACTTCCTCTATAGCACTATACTTCAAGAGAGAGACTCTACTTAACCCTTGAAAATACCCCCGTCAGGGGAAACGACCCCACAGGAGGTAGACAAGAAGGAGCAGCAGGAGGGACCATCGGTACCGTAGCTGCCCTTTGGCCGTTCGATCGCACAATTATCAGAGGTCAAAAGAGGCGAACGAAGCAAAACTATGGCCGTTCAAGAAAATAAACGAGCCGGCTATCACTGCGTCTCACCTGGACAAGAGCATGTCCATAGAAAACTCCAAAGACATGTTGACAAGAGGCTTAGCGGCACAAATCGCCGACTGAAGCACTGCGTCCAGAGACGATGAATCATACTGATTCAAACATAAATCGAAAGTTGGCATAGCCACAATCGACTTAACAGCCTACACCCATGCCTTCGCAAACGCGAACCAGGACCAGGAGCCGAAGATATCCCAAACGCTGCGGCGTCCTTGAAACGGAGATCTCAAAAACCATACCGCATAGAGGGGCATGTAGAACTTAGACCCCAGTGTGGCGATCAAAGTTTTGGGCACTAGGAACCCCGCAGTGGCCAAATCCTACCTAAAGCTCCCCAATGTACGTAACAAGAAGCCCTACTGTAGGAGAGAAATGAAACCACGACAACTCCGGCAATTCCACCACCACCGAATCAGCCTCACAACAGCCATCCGAGGAAGTACCCATATGGGAGGCTCCACTGGCAAAACCACCAGCTGTGAAAGAGCCGACAAACCCACTAAGTACTAGGACTTAGACAGGAACTCCAGAATCTTAGCCAACTGAACCATCATAACTCTATCGCGTTGTCGAGTCCTGAATATAGACTGGGAATTCGAACTCATATACACTCGAAAAAGGAGCAGGCCAGAACAAGTACGGAGCCAAAGCACCACGGCGTCCAATACCACCTCGACCGTCTCGTCCGAGAACGGAAGAGCTAGATCTCGAGGATCCGGATACAAAAACAAAATATGTACACAGGATACGAACCCACGAACACACCCCGGTCAGAAATAGTTGCTACCCCGGTGCCCGGTACCCGGTGCTGCCCTGCCCGGTGCCCGGTGCCCGGTGCCCGTAACACAATACCGGCACCTCCTGCGAGAGTTAGGGTACGTTGTGACCGGGTGAATGTGATAAGCACCTGCCGCAGCAACCCTAGACTGGCAGTCATCTACCATACGTGGAATCTGATTCAACAGAACTGTACTGTATCGTTCCAAATAGTATATGTACTGCCGAAGCTAGTACTACATGTAGAAGCCCTATACAACCCGTCTCCTACGACGAACAGAGAACGAGATCTAGATGAACCTGTTCCAAAACCTGAGATGACCTCGAGGAAAAAGGAAGAACAAGATCTAAACTCCGAACCCGAAATCGAAGAGCTAACCCAATCCTGACCTACGACGAGATCGACTCCTCGACTTACGTGAACACGTAGAACGAAGACCAACCGAAGACAAGAACGTCTTCCTACCGGAAGCAGCAGGCTGTCCAGGGAGAGTCTGGTGCCCGGTGCCAGGTGTTTGACCGGTGCCCGGTAGCCTAACCGGTGCCCGGTGCCCGGTGACATAATGCCCGGTGCCCGGTGCCCGGTGCCCGGTGACATAACCGGTGCCCGGTGCCCGGTGACCGGTGCCCGGTGCCCGGTGCCCGGTGCCCGGTGCCCGGTGCCCGGTGCCCGGTACCGGGCGCCTCTACTGAGAGAGGCTGGGTCAGTTTCGAACCGGGTGATATAGTATCAAGAACCGGCCGAAGACCCTGTGATAGGTATAGCTCTATGGGAACCGGGTGATATCTGATCAGGCACCGGACCCAGCAGCCCGGTATCCCCTGTATGGATGACCGGCCTATCACTTGAGGAAAGTTTCGAAGTCAGAGAACCTGACCGAACTTTCTCAACATAACCAGATCCCCCCGATGGAGGGATCCCCTCTGACACAACCTCCGAAACCTCGGACGGATTCCACTGCTCCCAAGAGCTGAGACGCGGACACAGACTTCTTCGGACGTGAGGTTATGGGACCTACGAGACCCAGCCTTGCCCCACGTCGAATCCGTCCAACGGACAGACAAATCACATGGCCTCTCTTTGCAACACCCGCAACAGGAATAGCACCTGTCCGTATGGGTATCCCAAAGAGAAGTCATGTGTCCACACGCAGCGCGTGATTGCGGCATGCTAACAAGTATTGTATAACAAAAACCTGATAGAAGAAACGCAAAAACGCGTACAAAAAAATGTGTCACGGGAGCGAATCCACTTTGGGACGAACCCGTTAGGGTACGAATCGCGTACACGCGAAAATACGTGACACAAAGTAAAACACCGTGAAAAAAAAACCCCAAAAAATGCAATGGAGAATAATCACGTAACACACAAGAGTGATAATAATATGTACTGAACGAAATATAATGACAAATACGGCACAATACACGGCAGAAATTCAAAATAAGCACGAAATAAAGAGAGAGACAAATATACCTGCACTCTTGATAGCGTCCTAAAATAATAGGAGGAGTTTAAATAGCGGACTAGCCAATTGGCTGTGGGTAGAGCGGAATGGTCTATGGTGGGTTATTTGAGTGATTAGAGTAGGCAGATTTTTATTATTAGGACGATTTCATAGCAACCTATCTGTTTGCAACCATTCAGGTTAGTTTGAAGACATAAAAATTAGCTATGCAAGAGTTGTCATTCTTGTGCGCGACACACCTTCGGGTCGTGGTCTATGCATGTGTGAAGTTTCATGAAAATATTCGAAAGGGTGTTCGAGTTATGCTCCGGACAAGAAGTGTCTACGGCGGACGCGGACCGCGGACGGCGGACCGCGGACGCGGACGCGGACGCGGACGCGGCGCGCTGTCAAATCCATAGTATCCCCCGACGGAGTCCGGGGGATACAATTACCTGGTCAGCAGTGGTCAAGCAGTGGTCAAGCAGTGGACATCTGCACATGCTAGCCCATGCTTAGCACATGGTTCTCCCAGTTTCTATTGTTCTCTCTACAGGTAAGGTGTACAGTAAAGAGCACATGAGAAAAGGTATACAGAGCAGACGAGAAAACAGGTCTTCATGCATTATTGTCCAGTTTGTAGATGTGCAAAACAAAACAAAAAAGGGAGATAACTGAAAAATTAGCTACGCAAGAGTTGTCATTCTTGTGCGCGACACACCTCCGTGTCGTGGTCTATCATGTGAAGTTTCATGTATAAAGGTCAAAGGGTGGTCGAGTTATGCTCCGACAGGAAATCAGTGAACGAAAACAAAAAAGGGAGATAACTAAAAAATTAGCTATGCAAGAGTTGTCATTCTTGTGCACGACACACCTTCGGTTCGTGGTCTAATTGAATGTGTTAAGTTTCATAAAAATATTCCAAAGGGTGGTCGAGTTATGGTCAATCAGTGCGCGAAACAAAAAAGGGAGATAACTAAAAAATTAGCTATGCAAGAGTTGTCATTCTTGTGCGCGACACATTTTGATAATACACACTTTATAAGGTAAGTTTATTGTAATATGTTTGTGTCATTCTGTAGAACTGTCTCTCAATAACAATATAGCAAAGTATGAATGTCAACACCCTGTATGTTTTTATCACGGCTTGCTTTTGAGGGTGGCACGATTTACCCAAATCTACCCAAATCTTACCCAAATCTTCATATAATTACTATATGTGTTAATAAATAAAGCTATACACATCATAATAACGATGTTTGGACTGTACTTACATGATGTATGTCATTAATTTGCTCATACCAGGGCCCATTTTAATGTTTTGATGCAAAATGAAAATATTTGTATATGAAATAAAGGGAGAGTACCGCGATAAACTTAATACTAGGAAGCCAAGGAAGATAATCCACTTTATAATGGATAAACATGCTAAATGGGAATGATGATGTACATAATCACTTGTTGAGGCTATACCTCCAGGGAAATTTGCAATCACAGTCTGATCAGGGTCTACATTGTTTTCCATCTTGTACATACTGACTGTATACCGTATGTTTATATATAGCTTCCTGTGTGAGTTTTGAAATGTATATCCATAAATTAAATTGCAATAACTAAACTATATATGTCCAGAAATCATTTTATGCTAATAAAAACATTCATTCAATGCATTATACTTTGTTTTTAACTATTTCAAAAAGATGTTGGCATATAAATACTCGGCGAAATAAATATTGCAATACTATGGAGGTGACCGGTTAGACAGTTGGACTAGTATATGTGCCATATGAAATCATGATCGATGACAACTTAGCGTTTAGACAACTGAGACATAATTAATGAGTCTCGATCACGGTAGTCTCCCTTTATAATAATGCTATATGTATATTAATCGGTTTCCTGCGGAAATATGTGATTTATTCTTCCCTTTTTTCGGTCAAAATGTGCTTATTGAATGATATACTAATGATATATTTTTGAAAACGTATATAGTATAATCATAAATGTTATTTTTAATGAAGATTTGGGTAGATTTGGGTAAGATTTGGGTAGATTTGGGTAAATCGTGCTGCCGTGCTTTTGACGTGCGTCCAGCATTTGTGTAAGTATTTCATGTACCAAATATCTCCACAACCCTAAGTCTGACAAACTTGAAACTTCACATACCTTATTATCATCATCCTTATTTTAATTCTATAGCCCACCAATGCAGATCCCATGCCCAAGTTCAATGTCAAATTGGTTAGAAATGTGCGTTATGAGTTTTTTTTAAAATAAAAATCTGGATGAATATCCACCAAACCCGAAGTCTTGATTGACTTGCAAACTTCACATACCTCGTCATCATCCATATTTTCATCCAATAGCCCAGCCATGTGGCTACCACCTGCCAAGGTCAATGTCAAATTCACTTCGATACAAGTTTTTAACTACCCATATCAATACTTCTTTATCACCATCCATATTTTCATCCTATAGTCCACCCATGCAGACCCCATGCCCAAGGTCAAATTACTCTGAAATTTGTGTTAAAGTCTGCTTTTTAATTGCGTACCCAATACATGCGTATCTCCCCAACCCGATTGCTCTAACCAGATACATATTCATATGTACTGGACCATCAAATACCGAGAAAAGAGGTATTATACAAGCATATTTGTTTTCTCCTCAATCCTCCAATACTATGTGTATATATGACATGTGTTTATCCAAATGAAATAAACTACATGTATATACTGTTTAAACTATAAATACCTCGGCGGGCGTGATATGCTGGCTGTTGCCATCTAGTTTCTATATTTTGAGTGTGCGAACTGTAAAATGCTATTACGCACATTTTTACTGTGTAATGTGGTGTTGCGATATAGTGCAACCTGTTGCCAATAAAGTGAAAACGTGCAGCTAAATATATGTTGTCAAATTCAATGATTTCTTGATCTCACTGAAATGACCATTGAGCTAATAATGTTAATAATTGATAGAAATAGTGCATACTGGTGAATGTATGCAAAAACTTTTATTAAATTGATTAATTGGCATTTGTAAATAATTGATAAAACCTCCTGTACCAAAATAATAAAATGTTTGTTTCAACATGTTCAGGGAGTCCTCACAATATGTACCGGCTGGGCCAGGCAAGAATGTTGGAGTCATGAGATGGAAGATTCAGTGATCTGAGTTTCAACATTATATAATTTTATGTATGCTGACCATCAAATAAAGGAAAACATTACCCTTCAACATGTTCAACATACTACATAATTATGCCCATGGTATAATAACGGAGTATGTCTGTAGAACTATTTACAGGTTTAAGAATGTTTGCACGCATTCCAGAATTGCAATATTACATATAAATAGGCGTAAAATTACTAGACATACTGTAGTCAAAAGAACCTTTTGTACATTATTGACTAGAAACAGCTGCATATTTTATATAAAACAGTCTTCCACAAAGTAGCTTTTGCTTAAATTTGGGTAAAACATTAACACTTAAGTACAGTCGAACCTGCTCGGGCGGTCACCTTTAATCAGCGGTCACCGCCGTTAAGCGGCCACTTCAAATTCCTCCCGCGCATTTTTGCTATATAAAACGCTTTCATTCAACGGTCACTCGTCTAACGCGGCCAGCGGTCATTAATTATCGTCCCAAACTAGTGATCCAATTTCATTAAACGGTCACCTCTAATCTCGAGTTCAATGTACCCTGCGGCGGTCGTTACCGAAGCGCGAATTAACAATGATGTCAGCAGTCAATGCGGGTAATTAAAACACCTAACACGTCGCCGCGTATGCGATATTGAGAGGGTGTTTCACAGGTGCAAATTGTGTTGCCCGAATTGTCGGCGCATTATTGAAAGAACAGCCTATCGCATCCGGGTTTTTGCACCCATGTCCGTCGATTCGTAATTTCTATAGGTTACCGACACAAATGTTGTAAAAAGGAACAGCCCATTGCCAGTTACCAAATTGACAAAACACGAATAGCTGCTGATATAATTGGTGTGTATTGCCCAGGACCGAGTGTAACCGGCTCAAATATAATTTAAGCAAATGGCCTCATATGTCGAATATGAGCCGAATGTCGCACTTATCGACTGCTTTTGCTGACATCGCCTATGCATTATTTACATACACAATTGGAAATTAATCCAAATTCGACTTGACCAATACCCGACAAAAAAAACAAAAAAAACTACAAATGTGGCCTGTCGTCACACGAATGCCCCCGCTGGCAGCCAAAGAAAACAAGGCATATTTGAATGTGGATTTGTCACAGGGTGGCAGAGGACCATTGGAGCAATGCGTGTGTGAAATGAGAAGCAGATCCGAGCAAGGAAACAGAAATTATAAGCCATTTACCCGAGCGTTAAGGTTTGAAACGCACCAAGTCTGGCGTGGCGGGGGCGGGACGAATGTGGGACGTATGTGAAATGTGAAGCAGATCCAGCAAGGAAATAGAAATTACTAGAAATGTGGCCTGTCGGCACACGAATGCCCCCGCTGGCAGCCAAAGAAAACGAGGCATATTTGATTATAAGCCATTTACCCGAGCGTTATGGATTTTTCACAGGGCGGTAGAGGACCATTGGAGCAATGCGTGTGTGAAATGTGAAGCAGATCCGAGCAAGGAAACAGAAATTATAAGCCATTTACCAGCGTTAAGGTTTCGAAAGCACCAAGTCTGTGACCTTGACCCTGGGCTTAGCGGGGGCGGGACGAATGTGGATTTTTCACAGGGCGGTAGAGGACCATTGGAGCAATGCGTGTGTGAAATGTGAAGCAGATCCGAGCAAGGAAACAGAAATTATAAGTCATTTACCCAGCGTTAAGGTTTCGAAAGCACCAAGTCTGTGACCTTGACCCTGGGCTTAGCGGGGGCGGGACGAATGTGGGATTTGTCACAGGGCGGTTAGAGGACCATTGGAGCAATGCGTGTGTGAAATGTGAAGCAGATCCGAGCAAGGAAACAGAAATTATAAGCCATTTACCCAGCGTTAAGGTTTCGGGACGTACGTACGTACGGACGCCGGTAACACTATATGCCCCCCTCACCATTCGGTGGCGGGGGCATAATAAAAAATCGCACAACTTATCCCACACCATTCCGATACCACATTATGCCTATTATCTAGTACAATAAATTGTCTACAATATGAATCTTGCAGATCAGCAGTTGCAGTAGGCTGTAAAATAACACCAAAAACGTGAACATTGGTGTTTTCATTTGTTGACAGATTTTTTATTTCATTAAATGATATAATCCACTCATTACATGTTCAGGTTCAATTTTGAAAATATTAAATAACTAGAAATGTGGCCTGTCGGCACACGAATGCCCCCGCTGGCAGCCAAAGAAAACGAGGCATATTTGATTATAAGCCATTTACCCGAGCGTTAAGGTTTCGAACGCACCAAGTCTGTGACCTTGACCCTAGGCTTAGCGGGGGCGGGACGAATGTTGATTTTTCACAGGGCAGTAGAGGACCAATTGGAGCAATGCGTGTGTGAAATGTGAAGCAGATCCGAGCAAGGAAACAGAAATTATAAGCCATTTACCCAGCGTTAAGGTTTCGAACGCACCAAGTCTGTGACCTTGACCCTTATGGCTTAGCGGGGGCGGGACGAATGTGATGTCACAGGGCAGTAGAGGACCATTGGAGCAATGCGTGTGTGAAAATGTGAAGCAGATCCGAGCAAGGAAACAGAAATTATAAGCCATTTACCCAGCGTTAAGGTTTCGAACGCAAATGCACCAAATGTCTGTGACCGTTGACATGGGCGGGGATTAGCGCAATGACGAATGTGGATTTGTCGGACAGGGCTTTGTTAAGGTTTGAGACCATGGAGCATGCGGTTTTTGTGGTGGTTGCTGTGTGAAATGTGAAGCAGATCCGAGCAAGGAAACAGAAATTATAAGCCATTTACACACGTTATTTCGCGTACTTAACTTTAGGGTACGTACGTACGTACGTACGTACGGACGCCGGTAACACATATGCCCCCCTCACCATTCGGTGGCGGGGCATAAATATAAAGATACACATTTAATCAATATGGTACTCTAAATTAATCATTAATATTATTTATTACATTTGGATTATCAAGTCAACATACATGTCTATGTTATCTTTATCTTCATTTCAATTTTCAAAATTTACCTGAAATGTATATGAAAACACAACCCTCTATTGAGAGGTCACCTCTGTTAAGCAGCCAGTTTTGTCACTTCCCTTGGGTGGCTGCTTAAGACAGGTTTGACTGTACTATAATATATTTCAGGAACGTGAACATTTTGCTGACAGTGCCAGTGGGTCACAAGAATGGGAGAAGCGGGAGACCGTGAGTACTTAATTCTATTACAAAATCCACAATGATTCAGTGCATTCAGAGGGATGGGTTGTGGCCTAGGGGTTAGAACGCCTTAACTTCCAATCCGGAGGTTGTGCGTTCAAACCTCGCCTAGGGCATAAAAAAATACTTCCATAGTTTTTCCATCCCACTGGTATGTATATGACCTTAGCTGTTGCTGGTACGTCACTTTCATTGTAATACCGCTATTAAAGATAAAATGTATTGCAAAATCCATGATACAATATATCATAGTGTCTGCTGCGTAATGTGACCTTGCTGTTGAACGGATGTGAAAACTAATAAACAAATGTACAACACAGTAAATCCGAGTTATAGCCACGCTTTTGTTTTCGAAATTATTCAATTACTACTTAAATGAACCTACATGTACGAACAAATACGACATGTGAACAAAGGCCAGATTTTTCTCTTCCCATGGCTGGTCTTTGTTCACAGGTGTGACTGTATATATTTGTATGACCTGTATGTGTATGTCAATATTTCAGAGCGGTGGAGTGAAAAATGTTCAGCTATTGACAGAATTTCCAGTGTACTTGACACCAACGCAACTGTCCGTAGCTAACCACAAGACAGGAGGAAATCCAAGAATCCAGTATTAGCAGAGTTATGGTCCTTGACTTAGAGAAACGTGACGATTTTCAACTTGTGTCGCAGAGTTATGGTCCTTGACTTATTGAAAAGTGGCGATTTTCAACTCGTGTCCCGCATAACTGAAAAACTATTTGAGCTACAGTCATGAAACCTTTTAGGAATACATGTATTTGTTATCATTTCAAGCTGCGCACCTGGGGTTTTTAGCTGCGGGTTTCATCCAGAATTCAGAGTTATGGCTCCTAACTCAGTGAAAAGTGGCGATTTTCAACTTGTGCCGCACATAACTGAAAAACTATTTGAGCTACAGTCATGAAACACTATAGGAATGTTTATCAACATGTGGGAGTTCGGCATCATGCAAGTTTGATGTGGATTCATAGAGTATGGGAGGCATGGCGTGAGTTTGGGGGGGCCCTTGACTTCGTGAAAATTGCTGATTTTTTTTAACTTGTGTTGCCGGTAACTGAAGCATGAAACTATATAGGAATGTTAATCAGCATGTATAGTTTTGCACGTGTGATTTTGTTTGCGGAATCATCTAGTAAGGATGGAGTTATGACCCTTGACTTAGAGAAAATTGGCTATTTTGTCCACCACAAATTTGTGTCGCGCATGTTGGTTAAGAGTTGCGAAATTTTACAGGAATGTTTCTCAATATGTGCAGTTGTGCACCTGGGTTTTTTGATGCGGATTCATGTAGTATTGGCCGAGTTATTGCCATTGGTCACTTTGTGTCAAGCCCGCTTGCGGAAAGTGAGACATAGTGATCACAATGACGTCCCGGGCGCGTCCGTCCGAAATCTGTGTTAAAAGTTTTTAAATACCTTATATCTCTGCAGTCCTAAGTCACATTGACTTGAAACTTCATATTCTTATTAGTCATGATCCATATATTCATGCTGTATCCCACTCATGCGGACCCTGTGCCCCTATGTCAAGGTCAAATGACTTGAAGTTTGCGTTAAAGTTTCTGTCAAAATTTGCGTTAAAGTTTTCACACACCTACTATCTCTGTAACCGTAAGTCAGATTTGCTTGAAACTTTGTATGCTTATTGGGCATCAAACACTTCAAATAAATACACTCTGAGACCATCAAATGCCTCAGCGGGCTCGACATGCGGGCCGCGGCCATCTGGTTTATTTTGTTACCCCCCTTAGCGCAAAAAACTAAAAACAAGGTACAATGTAGCTTACATTATAAATGCTTGTTGTTTGCCTTAAAATTCTAATTTTACAAGGCCCGATAACATGCAGTGTTTGTGTGGGCATATGTTTTTCTCTGAAAAACAACAATCTAGCTCTCCATTTGTTAAGTATACACCGATGACTTAAATATATTACATCTGAAGACATTAATACATCACATGCAATATTGTATTGTTTTAGTTATTATTATTCCATCTTCCAGTAACAGCTTTGTACATTACCTCATTATCTAATGGATGTTCTACCCCTATTCTTAAATGACTCTGATGTGGAATGGACCTGGCACCAGGTCAGGATATTCCAATATCAGGGCTGAATATATATTTTTGTGTAAATATTCAGTTCTGATTTTGGGAATTTCCCTCATTATGAACAGGTTAAATACGGGATAGTCTAACCCGTCCAATAAAATCAAGCAATCCCGATTCATTCCATATCACCCCGATTCATGCCATATAAGGCAAGCTTGCGGCAAGCTTGCGACTAGCTTGCGGCAAGCTTGCGACTTGCTGCTTGGCAAGCTTGCGACTAGCTTGCTGGCAGCTTGCGACTAGCTTGCGGCAAGCTTGCGACTGCCAGCTTGCGGCAAGCTTGCGACTAGCTTGCGGCAAGCTTGCGGCAAGCTTGCGATTAGCTTGCCGCACGTTTCAACTGCGTGCTTGCAGCAAGCTTGCGGTTACCTAACCGCAAGCTTGCATTCTTAGCTTGCCGCAAGCTAGTCGCAAGCTTGCAGAATAAGATTGCGATTTTTGTTTGGGATGCACTGTTTGGCATTCAGATAATGAAACATCTCGCATGATTTTTTGAATACATGATACTGCTTGTTACATAACTTATAACTATAAGTGTGCTAGCAGATCCGGAACTACACTGGTCACAAATGCCATAAGCCCAATTTAGTAACAGTTACTTATATGTACTTGGAATCATTGAAAACTTGAACTAATCATGTTGGTGTTCTTATAAGTAAGTGAAGCAGTGTTACCATACACATGTAAGTATAACACTGCTTCAATTAATTATATGAACAACAAAACAGTACCATTAATACATAAATTAGTACGATTTGTTTCCGAATCGGTTTTTGTAATCAAAATATGGAAATACCCAATTGAAAAATATTGATGGGGTAACGTTTTTAAAATACCCAATTGAAAATTGAGAATACCCAATTGATTTCAAAAGTATGGAGTAACAGTACCCAATGTCAAATTCCTTATCTGGAGCCCTGGACAGCATATCTTTTTTCTTAGTTATTTGCTTTGTAGCTGAACAGTCATCAATGATATATAATGATGGACTTTCAGCATATTTATTAAAAAAATATTCTTTTTTGTTACATTCCATTACAAACTATCACTTATTTACTGTAGTAAACAGCCACCTACCAATTAAACAACATAGAGTAAAACGCAAACAACAACCAAAATGGCTTACACCAGACATAATTGATGCAATGAAAATGAGAGACAGATTTAAATCACTCAATGATGATGTACAATACAAAACATATCGCAATAAGGTAAATGCGTTGATTAAAAAGTCTAAAAAAGAACAATATACTGCGATTATAAATGAAAACAAAAAGCCTTCTAATGTGTGGAAATTATTTAGGGAAGTAGGTGCTAGTAAGAAAAATGCATCTGCCACAGTTTTTTCGCTTAAAGTTAACGCAAAAAAATTGAAAACCCTGAAGAAATCGCAAATGAATTTAACAGCTTTTTTGTAACTGTTGCATCCAAAATAAAGGAACCCATTCAACACTCAAATTTTAAAAAGCTCAGAACATATTGTGACAAAAAAGTTCCGAAAGATATCTGTTTTAAAATTCCAGAGATAACCAAATGCCAAGTGGAAAAATACTTAAAAACAATTGATATTTCTAAAGCAACTGGGTTGGATGAAATAGGGCCTAGGTTACTTAGAATTTCTGCACCTTACATTTCAGACAGTATAACATACATATGCAACCAGAGTATAAAAACGGGTATTTTCCCAGATAAATGGAAGGAGGGAAAAGTTACACCATTATTAAAAACAGGTGATAAAGATGATCCAAACAATTATAGGCCAATATCAATTCTCCCGGTTCTGTCAAAAACTTTTAGAAAAGCATGTCCATGACCGTGTAATGGAATTTCTTGTTTCATACAATTTGCTGCACACAACACAATCAGGATTTAGACCGAATCACTCGTGTGAAACCGCATTAGCATATATAGATAAAGAAAAATGGTTGGGCACCAAATAATGGGCAAATTATTGGCGCCGTCATGGTAGACTTTAAAAAAAGCATTTGATCTAGTTGACCATGCATTACTATTGAGAAAGCTATGTCACTATAAATTTTCAGATACAACAATAAACTGGTTCTCATCATATTTACTAAATAGAAGCCAAAAGGTATGCACTAATAACACGCTATCTGGAGCTGCACCCATTACCTCTGGGGTCCCCCAGGGGTCTATATTAGGACCACTTGTGTTTCTAATGTTTATAAATGATTTACCTCTTTATATAGATTTTGTTAACACTGACCTATATGCTGATGATACAACACTGTATGAAATGAATACATCTGTACAATCCATAAAAAACAAGTTGGAAAGTGCTTTAGACAATTTGTCAAAATGGTGTAATAAAAATGGAATGCTCATTAATGCAGCCAAGACAAAAGTCATGCTAGTAACTACTCATCAAAGACAAGTATGTTTGAATATTGATTGTTTAAGTTTAAAACTTAATGGCGAAACTTTAAAAATGACACAGAATGATAAAATACTTGGAGTTCACATTGATAATAATCTAACTTGGTCTATGCATATTGACAAAATTGCGAAGGAAATAGCTACCAATTTATGGCTTCTTAATACAATAAAAGAGTTCCTATTAATTGAACACAGAGTACAATTTTACAAAACCTACATACAACCACATATTGACTATTGTAGTATAATATGGAGTGGAACATCGCAAACCAATCTAAACAGATTATATAAATTACAAAAACGAGCATGTAAAATAATGTTGGACTACAATTATACTGATATAGTTAAAAGTATGGATGAACTAAAAATAATTAGCATCTATGAACGGGTATTTTTAAGAAAAGCAAAATTCATGTTTAATGTTAATAAATCAGAAATGCCATCATACATTAATGAAATGTTTCATGTTCGGCCAACAAATGAAAATTTACCAACTCTAAGATCCACAACTTCAAGTAATTATATTACACCTAGACCATACAAGGAAATCTTTAAACAAACCATATCTTATTCAGGTTCCATTATTTGGAACTGTTTACCAAGCAAGCTAAAAACAATAGACAAGAAATAATTTTCATTGTCAATGTATTCAATGGATAAAAGCTAAATGAATCACCCAGGCAATTCCGTGTATATAGGGATAAGAATTGATGTCTAATACCTGGCATATACATAATGTGAAAATACATGTTTGTGTTTATTTTATTTTGTTAAAATGTAAATACATATAGTTTGTGGTTCAATCCCTGATCACATTCTTTCCTCTCTGGTCTTTGCAATCAAATAACATTTAAATCTCAAGGCATATGCCATTTGCATACATTCAGCTTGCTGAATGATTTCACTTTCATTATGACACAGTGGCCATATATGTGTGTGTCTTGATATATTCCAACATGATCCATGGCTGGGTTTGTGCATATATCACGTGTGATCCATTAGTCCTCGCTCAGTGATCAATCCGTATTCCATGTCGTAAAACTACAAGATGTGTATTTGATCAGAGAGGGTTAATTTGCATACTCTCATCCCCACCCACCTGTAAATACATGTTTAAAAAATATATAAATCATTGTTTCATACATTCATTTTAAACCAATATGTCAAAGAGAAATAAAATTTTACCAAGTACCCCATTTTCATTACAAAAATCAGATGAGAGTCTGCTAATTAATTTATTGCCAATGCCTACTTAGATTATTGTGTAACGTGATCCACTGTTGTATATATGTACATGTATATATGAGGGCCTCATGGAAGATTAGTTTGAAACTAAATGTGTAACCCTCTTAAAATAAAGTCTATTATTATTATTATTTTCTTCAAAATGCTCTAAAAACAACCGATTTCCGGTCTGTTTGTATTTTTCGTGATATTGAGATTTCTCATATCGCACCTTATCTGACACCTACCGTATTCTTGCGATTATAGGTCGCAAGAGTGCATAAGACGCACCCCTATTTTCAGTCCAAAATCTGGGGGAAAATGTCTACATGAGATTATAAGACGCACCCAATTTTCCTAACAAAATCAAACAAAACAAGAAACGAGGCAAAGCCACGAAGGCCAGGTTTTTTCCAAGCATGGACACTTGGATAACATAATTATACCCACTTTTTGTAGACTAGATGGCCGTGGCCTGCATGTCGCGCCTTGGGGCGAGGCATGAACAGTAAAAAAATAGATATAGTAGATGGAAAAACTTTAACAAAAAAACTTTAACCGGACACTCGGACGTACGGACGGACGGACAGACGGACGGACGTATGCCAAAATGCCGACGATATCGTGCTTTCCGCAAGCGGGTGCGACAATGATGATAAACACCCATGTGAAGTATCAAGGTAATTGGTGAAGCAGTTGCAGAGATATAGTACAGGAAAAAACTTTTAACAAATAAATTCAAAGTAATTTGACCTTGACATTGATCACAGGGGCCGCACGGTTGGGGGTTAGAATTAAAATATGGACGATGATAAACACCCATGTGAAGTTTCAAGGTAATGGGCGAAGCAGTTGCAGAGATATAGTATAACGAAAAAGTTTTAACAAAAAAATTTAACCAGACGTACGTTAAAAAGTTAACGTTGAAAATGGCTAAGTCAATTACGTAGAAATAATAGGTGAAGGTAAAAAAATGGTCACATGTTGGATAGTTGTATGTGGTAGGCACCCCTTGGTTATGAAGCTGTGAAAGTTTGGTGGTCCTAGGTGGTACAGTACCAAAGAAATGGACTTAAACACGAAAACTTAACATTGTAAACGCGAAAACTTAACATTGAAAATGGCTATGTCGACTGCGCGGAAAAAATGGGTGAAGTTAAAAAAAAAGTAACATGTTGGATAGTGATATGTGGTGGGCACCCCTTGATTATGAAGCTGTGAAAGTTTGGTGGTCCTAGGTGGTACAGTAACAAAGAAATTGACTCAAACACGAAAACTTAACATTGATTGTGGACGCCGCCCGCCCGGCTTTCGCCAATCCAATAGCCTGGATTTTTTTCTCCAAAAAACCTGGCTAAAAATGAAAAAAAAGTTGTTATTTATTCCCCCACACTGTTTTTTTTATTCGTACCTTGGACGTTTTTGTCTGTATTTTCCCTATCATAGTTTGCTATGTCCGTAATTTGCCGACTCTATGTCCGTGATTCCCCGGTCCGTATTTCACCGTTTTCTAGTATCTTCAATTACACTGTGAACTCGGTAGTACACGCTTCACTATAACACGTTCTCGGTTAGTACACGGTTGTGCATTGGCTCTTGATTTTTTTTGCCTATTAGTATATCAAAATCGTGTTAAATGTGTAACATACTATTGTCATAAATCGTGTTATATTTGCGATCATATTGCTGCCGAAAGTGGTATTATATTGTTAATTATTGATTGCGGTATGTATTATCTCTTTTCAACACCATTTACGGAAACTATTTTCGAAATCAATATCGGCGAAATATGGCGACAGATCTGCGTATAATCCAGTGGTTTTTTTAACCCGTTCCTTTCTGAATACACATTTACGGATATGAAATTTATTAAATATTTTTTTTTATTTTTTTTATTTCTCACTGAAAGTATATGTTGTCATTGTTGTGACCACTCATTTGAACCGTCTCGACGAATCGGTTTAAATGGTGGTCGCGGCATATACTTCTGAGTGCATAGAAGGAAAATATTTAGGATTTTCCGCAAACATAAGCGTATCCTCAGCATGAAATGGGTTACTGATTGCCCCCGTGATGCGAGGATGAAAGCCGCACGTTCGCCACATCTGCGGCACACATCAAAAAGCGTGTTGACCAATCAGTGCAATTTCAAAACATAGCCTAAAGGTCACACAGTTTACAGCCTCGTGCTGAATGATGACATAAGATAAGCACCTGTTAGTTGACACGGTTGGGTGTTATCGATTTTTTTCCACAAAGCAACACACAACTTTCGCCTACAGTATGTAATATTTCAAAATCAGTTCTATCTTCCGTAAATGACGCTGAAAGCAGCCTATAGCTATGACGAATTTGCATTGTCCGCTGACGTAATTATAATGCTTTTAATTAGAGATTGGCAAACATTGTAAACCATGTGCAGACTACGCGAATCCACTGCCTGGTCTGGCCGCTAATGCAATAAGCCGGGACTTGTCAGAGATAGAGACCCAATTCACATAAACACGTTTGCCGTGTCATAAATAGAGTCTGGTTCTCGGTAGTATTGTTTCACTGGGACGCATCAGACAGGGTACCAGATTAGTGATGAATACGAAACCGCGTCTATTGATATTTGATATGGCTTTGTGTTGTAAATCTTGACACGCGGTGTGCTTGATGTCGGCCAGCTGACTTAGGCTTGCCACTTTCATTAGCATCGTGTAAACACACAGTTTCGAAACTAATGATGGAGTTTTATAACTTTCGTGGAATTGCATTATGCATATTGGGATTTACCGTTAATGGCGTCATGCAATATTTTTCACGGCAAAATGACACCGACCGATATGGGCCCGGTAAATGTTTTCAAAAGATAATTAAAATGATAGAAGCCAGATTGTGATTCGGCAGAGAAAATGTCGACCGGATCTGATCTTGGTATACACTGATCGCCTTCGGTATAGAAAATATGTACCGAATGTGACACCGAACGAGTAAGGCGATAGTAAGGCGCGAACTGTTTAAAATGCGAATCCAATATTCCAATACCGGATTTTACCCCAAAGACTAACAACAACAACAAATATAGGAACGCATTTTATTTTTTTGTATTTTTTGTATTTTTTGTCATTTATGTCAATATTTCGGGTTGAAAAAAATGCTCATGTATCTACATGTATTTATAAGACGCAGGGGCTTTCTGGGATACAAATCTGAGTAAAAAAATGTGACTTATAATCGCAAGAATACGGTATACAGAGCCATACAATGAATTGGTCATCGCTTATCATTCCTGTTACTGCGACCTACTGGCGCGAGGTGGCGCTGCAAAAATAACCACTATGATGTAGCAGTAGTACAGCTTACCTGATTGGTGGATGAAGGTTTCTTATATAATATCGTTTGGATTTACAGACATCATGTATTTGTTGCATAATTTCTTTGTTTTTGTCGCTTAATATATACGTTGACGGTAATCGTTATTTTTTCCTTCGCCTAGTTATACTTGGATTATTTATACGTTGGTTGCAATTGTCGGCGACGACTATCTGTGCGGAAGTTGGTTGTAATTCACGGTCAGACAGATAGCAGAGCCAGAATCAGAAAAAAAGTGAAATTAAATGTTATATTTCTGATTTTTTTTACAAAATGCTGACATAATCTCCGACATTTCGTAAATTGATTCTGAATGTTACTTCAGCATACTTGTGCTTTGACAATTTCGAGTTGAAATAATCAGTGGCACGCGTGTGTAGCTATGTTCAAACAGATGCCGCTGGAGGTCATTAATAGTTCAGCATAGCAAACAACTTATCCGATGATAGGCAAATAGGGAAGTGGATCTTGGGACAGGTGTATTCTGAATTCAATGAAGCCACACCTATTCTATGCTGATTGGTTGAATCCATTTTGTTTATCTGTCCTAGTCAGTGACAGACGTGTGAAGCTACATTCAAACAGAGGTCAACAATAATGCGGCAGGTGTATATTGAATTCGCGAGGCCACACCTATGCCAAGCTGATAGGTTGAGTCCAATTTGACAGACATGGTAGAATAGATACTCTGTGTACATCAGGGTGCTTTCTACAGTTCCGAAAAGGCAATATTGATGTGTTTGTTTTTACACATGGATGAATGTTATATTGCAGGATTAAAATTGTGTAACTTGAATGTCCACACGCTTATTTTTCCGTAAATACTGTTTTTGAATACTAAAATATAACTACAGGGTAAATCACATATTTTGTTCGTTGACAGATAAAAATAAATAAAACTAGAGCAGCTGAAGCTGCATCAACGGTTTGAGGCTTGATGTACTGACAAACGTACACTGGCAAAGTGATTAGAAGACATTGCCAATGACGAAAACATATGAAACTCAAAAAAAATTGATGCAATTCCAATGAAATTGAAAAAATAAAGTTTTGTATTTTCAGAATCGCTTGACTATTCTAAGCATTTTTCATTATATAACGTTCTACGAAATGTGTACCGTTAACCCCCTAGTCTGACATTGAAGTTGAGACGATTCTAAAGCACTCACAGCATGTCAGTTCGTATATAAAACCAGTGTCTGATACAGCCCACCATACCTGTCTGGCCTCCACCTCGAAGTTTGTCAGCTGTACACACTGTTCTAGGCGGCTAAGTTTATATGCTCGTTCTCAAACTTCAAATGCATGTAGCTCGCGCATTTGAGCAGATAGCTAAAAACTACCAGCAAACCGGAGATAGAGAATTTTATTGGCTTTTTAATGCAAAAAAAATATTTGAAATCGGTTGAATAATAAGGAAGTTATGACCATTTCAATTTTTTTTATTTTTTTTAAAAACTTCAAATGCCTACAACTCTCTCATTTGGGCAGATAGCCAAAAACTACCAGCGAAACGGAGATAGAGAATTTTGTTGGCTTTTTAATGCCAAAAAAATAAAAAAATATTTGAAATCGGTTAGATAATAAAAAAGTTATGACTATTTCAAATTTGAAAAATTGAAAAAAAACGTCCAAGTTTGAAAGACAATAGAATCAAACTATTCAAGCCATTGCTCTGAAAAATATCATCTTCTGTGCGGATGAATGTCCCGCGTGACGCTGTCAAAAAATTATGTTGCTGAGATTACTGTACAAATTGGAAACTGTTTTCAAAGACCACCCGTTAAAATAAAATAAAAATCTGAAATTGTTGATTTTTTTAATTTTTCTCAATTTCACATGTCTATAGCTCTCTCATTTGAGCAGATAGCCAAACATTGTCAGCGAAGCGAAGATAGAGAATTTTTGAAATCGGTTGGAAAATAAGGAAGTTATAGGGAATTATATGATATATGACGTCACTTCCGGTTTCGTAAAAAGTGACGTCATGAGAATTCTGAAAATTGCGTTATTCTCGTCTCACTGTTGATGCGAATCGGTATACAAAATTTGAAGTCGATCCGACCAGCGGTTTGGGCTGTAGTCTCGACGGCTGAATAAAAAGAAAAAGAAAAAAAAGAAAAAGAAAAAAAAAAAAAAAAAAAAAACCAACGAAAACAAAAGGTTTGAGGAATCAAATTCCTCAAACCTAAGTATATACAAATGTATTCAACTTTCACATGTACAGTAAATTCTTTACTATTTCTAATCTATTTTCCTACTGACTTGTTTCAAATAAATAGAAACTGTTTGGACTTTATGTTAAAAACTAAAGATGTTTTCCAGAAGAAGAACGTTGTTTTGCCAAATGGGGGTTACGTCAAAGCTTGGTCCTATATGTGCTGTGACTGGAGAAATGGGGTTTGTGTGATTTGTGAGTGAGTGAATAGGGTTTTAAACGTCCCCCTTTTTTTTCCTGACATAGAGGTACAAGCCTCAGGGAGTCTACACGCAGACGGGTCAACGGGGTCGTGTCCCGTATCCACCTGTCCGAGGGGGGTAAATCCCAACTTCAGAACTCAATATTTACAATCAAAATATATATTCAGTCCTGAAATTAGAACAACCTGATCTGGTGCCAGGCCCTCGCCACACCAGCATCATTTATCCCATCCCCTAAAAGTAATAGGATTAGCACTAATCTTACTTTTATATATGGGGCATAGCCTGACTCAACTCTCACATAAAAGAAAGCCAAAAATGTACATGAGGGCCAAATACGGTATAGTGGGTTCCGGAAAGTATGAACCCAATCGTTAAGCCAGTTTAGTCGACTTTTACGACAAGCAATGGCTACTGCAGCACTATTCTCAGGATCAGTTGTTCCCCCCCACGGTGCCTGCACGGGGCTTGTGTGATTTGTGACCAGTGTAGGTCCTACCGGTAATCAAATATAACACTCCTGTAGTCTAAATACGCTCTAGATTGCATGTTAGTGTGTTTTATTGAAGGAATGCCGAAAAGTGCAGATCCTGTTCAGACAGTGCGGATGTACCGGCTGAACTGGATCTACACTGGTCGCAAACGCCCTATAAGACCCATGTTGTGTTTGGCTTATAGCATCTTCTCAGTCGCAGTGTACAGCGGATGTTGACACAATCTTCAAACAACACCCCACCCCCGTGGCAATTAGAGCGACTAATTTTCCCACTGCTGTCACCCGGGGCTTTCCTTAATTGACCCCATGTGCAGCATTGTTTCACTGTAAGTGGACAATGGCCTACAAGAATGATGTTATGACAATTTGACCAGCATAGCACCAGATCCATCTATGCACCTGACAGCTCTGATAAGTGTCTACTCTGTTGCCCGCCTGATTTAGCATTATATATAAGTACTATCGGGGGAAAACATAGATTGTAACCTGACAATGTAAATATAAATACATCTACATGTATATACAGACTGGTATCCTACAGCTGTTGAAAATTGCACAGTATGTCCATTTTGTCACCCACTGTCGCATTTCAGTATGTAGTTTGTAACTACAATGTAGGTCATTCTTATATTTTTACAGTACAGTACATTCCCATATATTTATATCAGCTGTCTAATAAACTGAAGTTCTAAGTAGTCTGTTAAACTATTGATACGTCGTATACCCATGTGACCGCAAAGGGAAATAACTGTGGTAAGCAAAATAAGCATAATATAGCATATTAAGATGAATGCATGTATGAATATCAATGCGCTCCCTGAAAACAGAAGTAAAACTAAGTTGGTGATTTTCTACAGCATGATAGCTATTCACATGAGGAATGCATGTATGAATGTGCTAAGTTTGTGACATTGACCTTGGGGAAAGGGGTGGGGGAGGGGGTCATGGATTTGCTGTAGCACAATAGAGGATCATCAGATGAATGCATGTATGAAATGTCTAAGCATTCCCTGTAAAGAAACAGAAGTTACACAATATTTACCCCAACGTTAAGTTTATGAACATGCTAAGTTTGTGACCTTGACCTTGGGGTAAGGGTTGGGTGGTGGGTTGTGGATTTGCTACAGAATGATAGAGGGTCATCTGAGGATGCATGTATGAAATATCAAGGCATTCCATGAAAGGAAACAGATGTTATAAGACATTTACCCCAACGTTAAGTTTATGAATGTGCTAAGTTTGTGACCTTGACCCTGGGGTAAGGAGTGGGCGTTGGATTTGCTATAGCACGATAGAGTATCATCAGATGAATGCATGTATGAAATATCAAGGCGTTCCCTGTAAAGAAACAAGTTATAACAAGAGGGCCATGATGGTCCTAATTCGCTCACCTGACTCCATGAACACAAATTTGACCCCAATTTGACCCTACGGGCCACGCCCATTTTTGACCCTGGGGTCACCATTTTAACAACTTTAAAAGAGCATTGTACATCGATCATTCTTACCAAGTTTCGTCGAAATCCTACTGGTGGTTCATGAGAAAAATATATTGTGCTATTTTTAGACGGTGGCCATGTTGGATTTCAGGCCAACTTAATTTCAACAACTTTGGAAAGGCTTCACCTAAGGAACATACAGGTAGAGTTTGCTGACAATTGGCCAATCGGTTCATGAGATGACGACGTTTAAAATCTCTCATAAAAGGATGACCTTTTGACCTTTCGTCTGCCATCTTGGATGACATAATCATCCGATTCTGACAAACATTGCACCAGAGCAATCACCTCATCGATACCTTCAATTTGATATATGACACGAGAATATTTGGTAAAAAAAAGCCACGCCCATTTTTGACCCCGGGGTCACCACTTTAACAACTTTGAAAGAGCATTCTACATCGATCATTCCTACCAATTTTCGTCGAAATCCGGCTGGCGGTTCATGAGAAGAACATTTTTTAAGAATTTGTCCTATTTTTAGATGGCGGCCATCTTGGATTAGAGACGACCTCCGTTTTAACAAATCTGAAAAGGCTTCACCCATGGACCATAGCTGTGAAGTTTGGCCACCATGAGCCAAGCGGTTCGTGTGAAGAAGAATTTTGAAATCTGTAATAAAAGAACGACCTTTTGACCTTTCGGCGGCCATCTTGAATGACATGACCATCCAATTTTTGACAAAAAATGTACCAGAGCGATCGCCTCTTTGATACCTACAATTTGATATAGACATGACCATATTCGGTCCAAAATAAAATTTGACCCCACGGGCCACGCCCATTTTTGACCCCGGGGTCACCATTTTAACAACTTTGAAAGAGCATTGTACATCGATCATTCCAACCAAGTTTCGTCGAAATCCGGCCAGCGGTTGATGAGAAGAATTTATGCTATTTTTAGACGGCGGCCATCTTGGATTAGCGATGACCTCCATTTTAACAAATCTGAAAAGGCTTCACCCATGGACCATAACTTTTAAGTTTGGCCACCATGGGCCAAGCGGTTCATGTGAAGAAGAATTTTGAAATCTCTAATAAAAGAACGACCTTTTGACATTTCGGCGGCCATCTTGGATGACATAACCATCCAATTTCGACAATAAATATATGATATGACCATATTCTGTCAAAAATAAAATTCGACCCCACGGGCCACGCCCATTTTTGACCCCGGGGTCACCATTTTAACAACTTTGAAACAGCATTGTACATCGATCATTCCTACATGTACCAAGTTTTGTCGAAATCCGGTTGGCGGTTCTTGAGAAGATTTTTGAAGAATTTGTGCTATTTTTAGATGGTGGCCATCTTGGATTACGTAATGACATCATTTTAACAATTTTGTAATCCCTACCTAAGGACCATGACCATGAAGTTTGGTGACTATAGGCCCAATGGTTAAGAAAAGATATTTGAAAATGTTCACGGACGACGACGGACGACGACAGACACATTGCGGTAACAATAGCTCACATGAATTAATTATTTTATTTCAATATGTACATGTATGCATGCTTGTGAATGTTTTTTGATCACGGATCATTTGCATACAAATGCAGTAAAGTAAAGTGTTTACAAAAGATCGGCGTAAAATAACATTCAATAAACGAAAGTAGACAGGTGCGCAACGTCATATTCCAAGAATGTGTCTATAAATAGCACACTGGTTTATTAAATATTCAAAATGTACGAATCAAACGAAATTACAGAACTCGACTGACGCATCAATCTTCAGTTATTACGCCACTTAATATTAAATGTGTGTTTTTTATGTAACCCGCCTGTCAAGGGAAACAATTCAAAGAGGCCGCCAGTCGTGAAATTCGCACCTTGTTAGGCAAACAAATCACCTGACAACAGCCTTACCTGTACGAGTTATCAAGGGTAATTAACGTTGTTTGACTGCCCAAGAAACCGCGTCTTTGGTTCGAGAGTTCGAATTTGCCATAGTTCAAATTTTAGGTAAAACTTACCTAAAAGCGGGTGCGACAAAAAATCATTTTTATTGACAAAATTCTGAGAAAAATAAACATTTTGTTTTGGTAAAAAATTGTATTGAAATCAACAATATAATGCTGGTGTATGTTTGTAAATGTAAACTCAGTCTGCGAAATTAGCCGGGTGCCCCATGCCCGAGATGTGTAGAAATCGCAAACGACGTTTAAATTTTCCAATCTCACATGACCGACGGGCACCCGTTTTAAAAACGCATAAACGTAATAAAACTGGACAGTAGAAATGTTTTTCTAAATTCTTTACACCGGAATTGAAAGTCGTCTAGAAGCGGACATGTGTAAATTCGAGTTTTCGTTTACTGACGTCTCGGCCCTATGACGAGTCGGCCGATCGATATCTCGGCTGCGGGTCAAAACGTACCCGATTCATCCTAATTTTTTTGTATATGTGTTTATATTATAAGCCTATGACGAATTGGCAATGTCCGCTGACGTAATTACTGATGTTTTAATTAGAGATTGGCGAGCATTGTAAACCATGGTCAGACTACGCGAATCCACTGCCTGGTCTGGCCGCTAATGCAATAAGCCGGGATTTGTCGGAGATCGAGACCCAATTCACATAAACACGTTTGTTGTGTCACTTTAGACTGGTTCCCGGTAGTATTGTTTCGCTAGGCTGCGCATCTGACAGGGTACCAGTCTCGTGTGGACTATGTGACTGACGTCAGCAACCGCGTGTATTGATCTTTGATATGGCCTTTTGCCCAGCAGTGTGAAATTTACACTTGACAAGCGCGGTGTGTTTGAAGTCCTAGTCTTGTCACTGTAGACGAATCAGCATTATGTAAACACAGTTTGCCAACTAATGATGGAGTTTTATGACTTACGCGGAATTGCATTTTGCCTATTGGAATTGGAATACACGACACGGAATACATATCAGGAATTACCGTTAATGGCATTATGCAATATTTTTCATAGAAAACGTTTAATATCGCCAAAATGATACCGACCATATCGGGCAAGATAAATGTTTTGAAAAGAGCGTTGTGTCAACGTATGCGAATGTAATCAATGACTAATTGGATACGACCAGTTTCAATTCAAATGATAGCGGCCAGATTGGAATGAAAGGAAAATAGCGACTGTGGTGCTTTTTTTTGGTGATAAAAACATGACATGGCCGCTGTTCACATACAAAATTGCCGTGCGGGAATGAAAATAGCTGGCCGCTGGTCGCAGTTCGGGGTGGTCGTTATTCCAAGGTCTTATAATTGGACGGGGGGATTTTTAACTGGCCGTTGTGGACAGGTGGTCGCTATTCCCAGGTGGTCGTTTGCACAGGTTTGACTGTATATCTATTTATTGTAATTAATTAATTAATTTAAAACATTATACTAAATTTATTTTAATGTTAGTAATACAGGGATCATTTTACAGCGCGAAGTTCTCTCCCTAAATTGTCTGACTTATTTTTTATTTGAGGGAGAAGTAGTTTTTCACTATATAAAACATAAATTATTGTTTATTCATATGGCCATATTATAAGTATTACTAATAAATGCATGATATGCCACTTTATGTTAGTTACATTATACTACTACACATTTAACCGCCAATAAGCGGGTAAAATTCTGCAAATATATGGGCACCTAAAAGTTAATTCGGGCAAGTAAATTTTTCAAGCCCACTAGGGCAAGTGTCTCAAAAAGTTTTTCGTGAAGACTGTAAACTAGGGTTCAATCCAATTGTTTATACAGTTAGATGCTGTATATATTCAGATTTATTGAAAAAATATAAAATGCCACTAAACAAATAACAGCTATCACGACCCAACTTATCGACTAGGCCGACAGTTTCTTCTGTCGGTGAATAGGCGGTCACATCCTCCGTTTCCGGATAATGAGATTTGTCAGTGTGGGTTTGCGATTCAGTGCTAGGCCCGGCACTACTTATACTATCACGATCTTCGGAATGACAACTTTGCCTTTTTGCGGAAAAAAAAGAGAGAATATTTACGCTTTTACGTTTCGGTAACATTTTCTCATATTGTCGTGATTGCAAGGTTGACCAATGAAATCACCGTTTACATATATCTAATTACTGTAACCAATAGCGCTGACTAATGAAAATCGAAAACACACTGTCTCTACATGCCTTACTTGATTGAATATACTGATGTTCCGACACAGTTATTCTGATTTCACGGCTAGGTGATTTCTAGTCGTGACTTCATGACTGTCTTGATATAGAGTCATGATGGCTTACTCTTGTAAAGTGGCATTTTCCTGTGGAATTTTCAAAAACAGTGATAAAGCATATTTTTTAATTAAATAACTTCATGAATCTGAGAAAAATAAACATTTTTTGGGGTAAAAGATTGTATTGAAATCAACAATATAATGCTGGTGTATGTTTGTAAATGTAAACTAGGGTTCAATCCAAGTGATAATACAGTTAGATGCTGTATATATTCAATTTTATTAAAATATAAAATGCCAATAAACAAATACAAGGTGCATGATCATGGTTATAACAACAACAACAGTGACTGAAAGTGTTGAAATCTTGCCCACTCCAAAGTAAGTATTATTTGATATTTTTCTTAATATGAAACTGATTTTGATGAAATATGGCACAGCAAACGTGTCTGCATGAGCTGCATTTGGTCGTCCAGGGAGTTCGGCACAGACTTACGGTATGTCGTTTTTGCGAAGAACCGATTTCCATGTATACCCGACACGGAAATTGATTCTTCGCAAAAACGACAGAAGTTTGGGCCAAAGTACAGAGACCACCAAATGCAGCTTAACAAGACGCGTTTGATGAGACATATTTCATCAAAATCCGTTACATAATAAGGACAATATGAAAGAATACGTACTTTGAATCGGATGGATTCTTGAAGTTTCAGTATTTCTACCACGTGATCATACACCTTGAAATAGCAGCTATCACGACCCAACTTGATTGGATCGGTGATGTTCTCAACTAGGTGATTTCTCGCCGCGGTTCAGTAAACACATTGCGCAATTGGGCGAATTTATGTGCGCCGTAGGGGCGCATTAGCCTAACTTATTTTGGGCCACTCATGCAAAAAATAGCGCCAATTGCGCGTCCTAACATGAACACAGTACGAAATGACCAAAAAACATGCACCTTTGTTTACGAAATGACCAAACTGGGTACGAAATGGTATGGGTACAAATTTACCCAGAACTTTCCATTTTACGGCAGTCGTAAAATTCGAACAACAACAAACACAATAGCGATATCAGATTCGACAGCAGTGCACTATATAATGGCAGTAGGCACGTGTACTCGTACTGTATGCATTCGGACCGAGTTCAGCAGAATGTATCGGTCAAATGACCAGCTTCAGACAAAAACATCGGACAAATCAAAATGTTATTTTGTTATCATTACGCAAACATTGTATTAGCGAGCCTACCTCACCAAACCCACGGTTACCTATGTAAACAGCGGGTTTGATGAGGTTGGCGCAATAGGTAATGCGGTCAAATAGGTCACGATGCAGTGACTATTTTCAATCAATAACGTATGTTGTAAGCGATTGTAATGTGTATTTTCAATATTTATATTATTAAAATGTATCATATCGGTACCCCTTTAAGTAATATTTGTATATTTTAAATGTAATGATGTTGTCATGAAGCACATGAATATAAGTATTAATTAATCCAGTTTATATTGAGGCAAATCACACAGCCTAAAAACATAGTGCTGGAGTATAAACCATAGTATCGTATATTATTCATAAGTATATCACTATTAAACATTAATTACAATATGTATGCATATTATTAAAACGGTAGATGCTACCGCTGTTTCGCTGTATGTGATATTTATAACAAAATATTTTTTTATTCGTCCGCGTACGGATTTCTGTCACACAAAGCGCCATTTTCAGTTCATATTTTGACCTGTGAATATGAACCGGACTAAGTTTAAACAACGCTCGATTCCGTCCAATTCAGATTTCTCTGCAGAATGTTCAGACTAACTACATATTAAGTAATGTTGCTAAATAAGTGTTAACGGCTGGAACATGGTTATCACTAAAAGGAAGAAACCACAGTCGTATTATTGAAAAATAAGATTTACCTGAGACCTCATGGAGGCCGCCATTAATCCAGTGTAAACAATAGACCGTGTGATCCCATTTCCTGAGTAGCCCCCGCTTAGTGAAACGATGTGCTAATCATGATATTATGTTCCCCCCAATAATTGGAAAACGGTTTGAATTTCTCGGTAAAAACTACGAAAGTCATAAAAAAATAACGATGTATATTTAACATTGGATACGCTTAAACGGTATTACTCTCTCATCGGATCGTCAGTTGTCGTCGATAGCGATTTGACGTACTGATCTGGTCTTAATTTATTGTCAACTTTCAACGCCATTTACAGAATATATGGTTAATTTTGGAAATAAATAACGGCAAATTACGATGACGTCTGCTCTGAAATATCTGTCAACATGCGGACGTAATTTAAGGAAATCGATTATATTTTAAGGCTACATCTGTGACTAATTACGAATTTATGTATGGTCTTTGGCTACACCCGACACATTACACAGATCTAGTTGTAAATACACGTCGCTTTGTGTGGGGAAAAAAATTGATAATGCGTAGTTGTGTGTGACGAGGTGTTGATCTGATGACACCACACAGCTGTGACCCTTAGGCAATGTTTTGAAATTGACGTGTCGTTTTGATGTGTGCCGCAACACCTCACTGTCGGAGACAACATGACAATTAACGATATACTCTCGATTATACACAGATCTATTAGACGGCTGGTTATTTAAAATAAAGAGTAGTTCAGTACACCTTCGCCGATATTGTTTTTAGAAAATCAGTAATATTTTCCGGAAATGGTGTTGAAAAGTTGACAAAAATTCTATCACCGTATTTAGTTGTGCCGATATTGTTTTAATAAATCAGTAATCTTTTTTCCGTAAATGGTGTTGAAAATTTACAAAATTTATAGCCGCATTTCTCCGATATTCGTTTAGAAAATCACCTGTAAATGGTGTTGACACAAAATGCAGCGTTCACGCGTAATTCAAATTAAATACAAAATAATAATTTAATAAATAGACGCCGATGGCTACTGTGTTTGCGGCCAGTGAATTCTGATCGTGGTAGCCACAGGCGCAGTTCGAACAGTGTTGTGAGCAGATGGAGGACAATAATTATTTCAAATTCATAAAAAAATGTTTGCTGTCCGAAAATTAATTAATTGTGACAGCCAAAAAAAATAGATTTTGGGACAGTAAAACATTATATGGTATAGACAGTATAGACAGTACCTCAAACTTAAAAAAACAGTAACAAACTGTCTGTGTATATATTACTTAAACTTAAAACATCAGTAACAAACTGTCTGTGTATATTACTTAAAGACAGACACTTTAATTGTTGGTAAGTTTCTATCAATTTATAGGTATTTTTATTAAAATCATAAAATTGTGAAAATATTAAAAAACATTAAAATCACAAAAATAATATATATGGAGAAAAAAAAAAATACCACGTCGAGGTTTGAACCCTCGACCCTTTCGGGAATCGGTAATTAAATCATTAAAGTCGGCGACCTTAACCTCACGACTGTTGCGCCATTTATGACAATCACAGTTATACAGAAGTGCTATCAGTATTACGCCACCATTTGAACGTAATAATTATTAAATTATTTGCAACTCCATCTACAACAATATCGTTACAGAGATACGCTATTGAAACAACATGTATTAGTACCCATAACATAACAAAGTAATGTATCATTATATATCACAGGAGATAGCTTAAAACTATATATCCTAATCATAAACAGAACAATCCGCTTGGCTCGTATGAAAATAGTTCGCGTGATATTGATTATCTCCCTTGCCGAAAGTAGTTCAGTCATTTATTAATTCCAAATATGACGTGTTTGCGTAATGAATACGAGATCCTGTCCGACCAAAGTTAGAAGCCTTGTTCACATATATATCCCAACACTGCCAGAAATCGTCCACTTCCTGTTTTCGTCCGGTCCAGTAAACAGCATTTTTTCGGGTTATTTTACGACATAGCGGAGATGCGCGCGCATCACATTGTTTACCATAGTGACAGAAATGTCAAAGCCGTTCGTTTGGTGAAAAATGGAGATTAGAAAGGTAAGAAATGGTTAAAAAATAATAAATCAATAAAATTATGTCATTTTCACTATTCCCAAATTATTTTATTCATAAAATACATTTTTAACAACAAAACATACCATTTACACCGTTTACACATTTTTTTCTTTTACCGTCTGCCAAAGTGATGATCTTCCAGGCACGCACACCTGCTGGAAGGTTGCCAAAAGTATGCTTTCGGCCAAAAAGTAGAAAAAGTACAGCCGCTATTGTTATTGGTGTAGTGATTGTTTTGTACCTTCAATACTGATTGTCTGTACGAGTATCTTATATAGTTAGAAAAGAGTAAATAAAAATAAATTTAAAACATTGGTGTTTTGTTTTTTATTTTGTCAAAATGATAGTTATTCTCTTTCAGCAAAATGCGCCTACATCTACGAGGCAGCCATACAATCCTTAATACGAACCCGACGATATGACAAATCATCAAGCGTGGTGACACGTTTCAGTGTACTAACTGCACTGGTGACATCATTACAACCCAGTAATTAGAGTATTAAACGGGATATACAGCATTGTAAATAAGTTTAAACAGTTATTTAGAGTTGGAGTTTACAAACATTACATTTTAATCACAGTTAGTTTTGATTTTAAGTACTTTTTGACCAGTTGTGTAGATGTCGTAAGTAGTGGACGAAAAGTGGTTGTGTATTATTGACCGCATTTGCATGACACACTTCCGGTCGGTAAACGCCAGCCTAGCAACAGTCCGCCATGACAGTAGGTGACCACAAAAGCGCCGCCATATTAAAAAGTGTTATCTCCAGTGACATTTGTCCAACATTTTCGAACATATAAAAGTTAAATCAGTGTTGTCCATATAATTATTATTGCCGTCCATTGTATAAATGACTTCCCAGTATACAGTACAGGCACCGCGAAACCCGCATATTTTTTGTTATTGCCGCAACCAATTTAACTTTAGCGTGGAAAATTGCCGCAATCTCTCGCAAAACTTCCCGTGGCCAATTGCGGCATAAGGAAAAAACGCTGCAAAGTTTGCGTGGTGATTCCGCGCTGTTCCTCGGCAAAACGCGGCGAAATGATTGCGGCGTTTTGCAACCAAATTACTCGGCAAATGCGACGAATCAGTTATTACTTTGTACATCGACACAATGACTCGGCAAAAATGCACACAATGACTCAGCAAAAATGCAACGAACCACTGTGTTACTACTTTGTACACACAACCTCCAGATTTGAAGTCAGGTGTTCTATCCCCTAGGCAACAACCCATCACTTTTAAAAGAAGCAAAGAAATTCCCCTAACGAGCGACCATACATACTTAGAATAACAGCTGACGTAACATCGGTAAACTGAAATATCGTATGTGGCAATTGACATTTACGTTCCAACAAGATTTTCACGGTGTGTAATCGATCGTATTTCCTCTTCACCATATGGAACCCGACTCGAGAAACACAAATTGCATCGTTTGTTATGCATGTTACCCATGTATTGGCAGTACATTAGAATCGTCACGTAAGACAATTATTATGTTTTTGTTGTCAAGAACTACTGATGTTTGTCCACATTTGTTCTATTTCTTAATAAATAAAAACATGTTTTGGCTGCACATAAGAATCGTCTCCTAAAACAATGTGTATGTGTCCTGTTAGGGACATATGACAACCTCGGGTGTTCACGGTTTCTCGCATAGGTTGCGATCGTTAAGCGTGATCGCGAGATTTCGAGTGCACAACTTATCCCCCCCCCGGCTACATACGGGCATGCCGCAACCTGTCGAGTATCAGCTGATGAACATTGGACATGTCGCTATTGTGTATTATTATGAGTTGGCCGACGGACGAGTTGGTCGAAGGCCGAAACGGAAGTCATCGGTCATAAAATCAACGAAAACTAACGGGACCCATACGATTTCTAATTACCTCTTAAGGTAATAATCGCAATTTCCATTTACCGATCTATTGGAAATGAATACTTATGACCGTAAATTTTGATTGGAAAAATATAATATATATATATAAACGTGACGTCGGCAATGTAATACATGTGTATAGGCCGATGTTACGATACAGAAGATATGTTCCTTTACTTCCCTACACATTTTTGGAGATATTTCGCCTATTCGCGTGACGATATGTGACCTTAAAGAAATTGCATGAATACTCAACTGAAATATGAAGCAAAACGCCGCATTTTCTATCGATCAAAACGCCGCAAATTGCGGCAAATGTGTTGGTGATATGTTTGACGATTACGCCGCGTTTTGCCGCAATTCAGTTGGTCAAGATTGCCGCAATTGATTTTATAGATTGCGGGGAATACCGCGGGAGGTTGCAGAGTTTTGCGACAAAACAGCAGTTTGCCGCAAAGTGTATGAGATACCGCGAGGTCGAAAAACTCGGCAAGTAAAAAAATATGCGGGTTTCGCGGTACCTGTACTGTATATATGGCCGTTCGGTACATAATAATAATGTAATAACAGGCGGATTAAGCGTCCCGTTTATATATTGTCAATGATTCAATATGTACTTACATGTAACGTAATTTCTCATTTCAGATTCACACGATTCTTCAATCCAAGGATCTAGACCAAGTCCATGGAAGATTGGATGTTTAATATATTTACCTGTATTTATATTCAGATAATATCTCCATGATAAATAATGTATGATAATGTTTTAAGTTACTATGATAAATAAAAGTGTGATCAAGTATTTATCCACGCACGTGAATTTAGTGGCAAGAAGATAATTATTGTACGAAGGTCAACATTAATTACAACCGTAAATGAGTTGTATTTAGTTGACCCTTGCTTTAGTGTGCTTTTATTGAAATGTTCCCCCCCCCCCACACATCACCTAATGTATTAGCGAAAACTTATCATGTACGGATGAATCAGAAACATACATTACTGTATTTTATGTTTCTGGATGAATTTATATATATTTTTTATTTTAATAATGAATGAATTACAACATGTATGTTTATCGGAATGAAATGGCATGCAAGGATTACACTGATCAAACAGTCTTCACTTTATCCCGTCAACACAGTGCGTATGTGCCGTGAAACACGGTGGCACGGCACGGAAACGGGATGTGCTCGGCAGAGCCTCGCCCATCCCGTTTCCTAAGCCTTGCCAGATATTTTTTCACATTCACGGCACGAACCTACTATTCTCTATAACTACGCTGGTACATAATTAGTTATCAAAATTGTTCCCAACAAAGACTCGTCAATTCAAAGGAGTACAGTACAGCCACCGCGAAACCCGCACATTGTTTGCTTTGCAGAGTTTTTCGCCAGCGCGGAATTTCCTACCTATTGCGGCAAATCGCTGGTTTGCCGCGAAATGCCGCAAAGCGTCGCAAAGTTATCGCGGTATTGCCGCAATTGTTAAAATAAATTGCCGCAATCGTGACCCAAGTCAATTGCGGCAAAACGCGGCGAAATCATAAAACGGATCACCGGCACATTTGCCACAATTTGCAGCATTTTGATGGACAGAAAATGCGGCGTTTTGCGATGTTTTGCTTTTTATTATTTTATGCTTTATCAATTGCAAATCTAGGTTCCAACTGCCCTAACAGGACACTGTAGTATCATAATCGCCTTAGGAAACGATAATCATGTGCTGTAAAACATTATTTTAATTAAGAAATAGAAGAAATGTGGATATTGGGGAATATGTCAGATACATATGGAAGGGTTTTCGCGATCTCGTGTAGAGGTCGAAATCGAGTAAATGCGAGTTACACGACACTAACAGAACACCATTATAATTCTCGTGTTTTAGGAGGCAATTCTCATGTTTTGTCAAAAAAATAATATTATTTGTTCTAATAAACATATTTTGGCAGCATATGAGAATCGTCTCCTAAAACGATGTACGTGTCCTGTTACAATCTACTGATGGTGAACACGTGTTGATCTTTGAAACACACCGACACAAGAGCACAGGTTGAAGTAACGGACCGAGGTCTATAAATACATACCGCGTTTGATAAAAATATTTCTTCCATTTTATTGGTCGGAGAGAAGGTGTGGAATCTCAAAAAAAAGGTAACGGAATCCTTATTTACTATAAATATGTTCTGGCAGCACATCAGAATCGTCTCATGTTTTGTCAAACCATGTTTTTATTGTCAGAAATATTGATGTTTGTTCACATTTGTTCCATTTCTTAATAAAAACATGTTTTGGCAGCACATGAGAATCGTCTCCTAAGACGATTTGTACATATGTTACAATTTCGCGAAACGAAAATGAAACATATTCTCAACAAAACATGTTTCGCATTTTCGCGATCTTGCGCATAGGCCGAGATCGCGAAAACGCGAAGCGTGATGGATCGCGAAACGAAAATTTAACATTCACAACAAAACATGTTTTGACAGTACTGTGCATATGAGAATCATCTCCTTTCGCGATCTTGCACATAGATCGAGATCGCGAAAACGCGAAGCGTGATCACGAGAGCTGAAACGAAAATGTACCGTATTCTCAACAAAACTGATTGCCTGGGTTAATCATGCCCCTATGCGATAGCCAGGTGGGGGGGGGGGCATATTGCCTTGCTCTTGAGGTTCCGCAAGTCCGTCCGTCTGTGTACATTTACATCAACAAGTTTGTAAGAGTTTCTCCAGTTAGAGTCCAGTATTCCAGAGGGGCACATCCATGTTTTACAAACATAATGTCTAGTATTAATGTTGGTACAAAAGCTAATTTATTAGAGGTATTAATACATATACATGTACAGTCAAACTTGTGTTAAGAGACCACTCAAGGGAACTGCCAAAAGTGGTCTCTTAACAGAGGTGGTCTCTTAATAGGGACAGCCATGTGGAGTGGGTACACGGATGATATATAAAAAACAACACAGTGACAACACAGTCAAGTAATAACATGTATACACATATATGTATGTTTATTAAAGTAATAACATGTACAATGGAAAACATAAGTTTTTTTTTTTTGAATTACACTGCAGCTCCATTATAACGCGGTGGTCGTGGTCCAAGATTTCAAACCGCGATCGAATCCGACCACGTTATAAAATTTCGGGACATGCACGGGTACTGGTACTGCACGGGTTACTGATATCATTCGCATTTCGGTTACCAACTATTGCGGGAATTCCATTAGCAACGGACCCATATAAAATCATGTCATTTGAACAGAAGTTAAAGTAATTATTAATAATGCCATGACATACAAACTTGTATGTATTAATGTATTAAACATACGCGTTATTTATAAAATCATGCTTATTACGTTGTATAGTGCTCGCGATAGACAGACGCTTATTACAATGTATACTACTCGCGATCAACAGACGCTTAAACGGATTAATTGATAATAAATAATGCCTATGGTCACGTGTCCTGCCTATTCATGCGGTTGATACGTGCATAATCTCAGGATGTGGGGTCACGTGATCTATTGTTTACGCTGCAAGTCGTATTGATGAATGAAATTTACGATTTATGCGAGATTGCCTTGGGCTGCAGTGTAAACAATAGACCACGTGATCCCATACCCTGACCCAGATAATGCTGAAACACCAGTCTATTTATAAAACGCTAAATACACGTTTTATGGATAATAGCCACCGCTTATAGCCGTGTTTTCATGGGCGCCGACAGTCGCCGACGGTCGTTAAACGCGTCGTATTTTGACGGAATTGGCCGTATTTATACGGTCGCTGGTCGCAGACAGCAGGTGGTCGTTCATTGCAAGTACGTTATTATGGGAAATTCGTCAGGCGGGATTCAAACCGGTCGCTTAGAGCAGGTAGTCGTTTATTACAAGAGGTCGTTAGCACATGTTTGACTGTACTTACATTTAAAAAAAATATACCGCCGTACCCACCCATCCACAACTACAGTGCATAATATCTAGTATTAATGTTGGTACAAAAGCTAATTTATTAAAGGTATTAATACATATACATGTACTTACATTAAAAAAAAATATACCGCCGTACCCACCCATCCACAACTACAGTGCAACCTCTAAACCGGACACCCTGGGGCACATCCCAGGGCGTCCGGTTTAGAGAGGCTCCACTGTGAACCATGTATATAACTACTTCAAAACACGCGTGGGTGCTTTGTGTTCATGAACAGAAATTATAATCGGAGATAAATGGACACGTACTATGTCAAAATTAAGCACAACTAACTTGTCTCTGTGTTCGGTTTAGAGAGGTTCGACTGTAGCACATTTGCGACATATCATTTTCGGTCTAGCTGCACACCTGATGGTGTTTACAATCATCAGTCGGTAATCCATTTTCACATGCAAAGTGTAACTGACATACCAAAACCACGCTATGTAGTCGCTCACGTCATCGAATTGACGCATGCAGCTTGTGTAGTTTCACATTTGTTTGATTTCTTGATAAAAGCAAGATTTGGCAGCACATGAGAATCGTCTCCTAAGTAAGACGATTCTCATATTTTGTCAAAATATGTTTTTGTAAAGAAATACCAATATATTCAGGTTTTCTTTTCACATTTGTCCGATGACATAATAAAACATGTTTTGGCAACACATAAGAATCGTCTCCTTAGACGAGTAATATTTTGTAAAAACAAAATTGTTTTCACATTTGTTTGATTTCTTAGACCGTGCAAACGATTGACAAATTCAGAAATAACAACTTAATTTGTGTTTCTCGAGTCGGGTTTTATATGGTGGCGAGGAAATACGATCGATTACACACCGTGAAAATCTGAATATGCCTGTTTGATATCTACATCCTACATGATCAATATTCTGAATATGCCTGTTTGATATCTACATCTTACATGATCAATATCGGTATGACCCTGGATGTTCGAACATGATTTATTGACAGATATACCAAATCGATCCATGCGAAATGCATGTCTACAAGGGTAAAACTGACTTCATTCAATCAAACAATGTACATATTTTCAGAGTGAATTGCCGAGTTTTGCCGCATTTTACCATGTCCATTTTGCCGCAAAACGCGGCGGTAAAGGTGCGATAAAATGTACATGTACATTGTACACACTGGTAAGTTTTGCCGAGTTTTGCCGAGGATCGCCGCGAAACGACCGCGTAAAATTTGCGGAGTTTCGCGTTATGCCGCAAACGGCCACGTGACGTTTTGCGAGAGATTGCGGCAATATTCCGCGCTAAAGCTAAATTGGTTGCCGCAATTACAAAAAATGTGCGGGTTTCACGGTGGCTGTACTGTATATCGCACTTTGATGGGCTATAAATCTTATATGTCATTTTAAACTGAGCATAACGATTGTACATGTATGTATGGTCCAAGTGACCAAGCGGGTAACAGAGTAGATACTTATCATAGCTATATATCAGATGTGTAGATGGACCTGGTGCTATATGCTGGTCAAAATGCCGGAAGGTAATTCTTTTGGCTCATTATGAGGGGCCAGCCGCGGGAAAATTAGTCGCTCTAATTCAGGGCTTAAAAATATTCACTTTTCACACTTGCCCGGCCGGGCAAGTACAATTATAATCTACTCGCCCAGACAAAAAAGCAACTTGCCCAACGTTTTAGGAAAATGTAAGTACATGTATTAATACCTTTAATAAATTAGCTTTTGTACCAACATTAATACTAGACATTATGCACTGAAGTTGTGGATGGGTGGGGTACAGCGGTATATTTTTTTTAAATGTAAGTACATGTATATGTATTAATACCTCTAATAAATTAGCTTTTGTACCAACATTAATACTAGACATTATGTTTGTAAAACATGGATGTACCCCTCTGGAATACTGGACTCTAACTGGAGAACTCTTACAAACTTTTTGATTTAAATGTACACAGACGGACAGACATACAGAACCTCAAGAGCAAGGCAATATGTCCCCCTGGCTATCGCATAGGGACATGATTAACCCAGGCAATCAGTAGATGCAATATATGTTTACTAAAAAAATATTATATCACTCATTTGAACCATCTCGTTTTGGGCTTGAACATTATTAATTGTTCAATGGGGGGGGGGGGGGGAGGAGGCCTTGAAAATTTAATGAAAAGCTGTGGGAAGGGGTGGGGGCTTGTAAGTTTCTAAGGTGAGTTAACAAAATTTATCCAGCCCCAAGCCATTCCCACCCCAACCCCCTTGGTGATAAATAATGTCAGACCAGTCCCTTAGATTCGTATTATACTTGTTCAAAATATGAAGCATGAGAACATAATAATGACTGATGGATTGCTAATGGTGTTACATGTATGTTCAGCAGCAAACTGTGTGGGGTGGGTGAGTGCTCCCTTGTATATTTAACAATGAAAGTAAAAACATTCCTTCACTGGGAAACCAATTTGTTTGAATTATTTTGCTACTGGCGTTTTCATGTTAGACAAGAAAATGGAGTCATGTGTATGAATGTAATAACGAGATGGTGCTTTCCGCAAGCAGGTGCAACAATGATGATAAACACCCATGTGAAGTATCAAGGTATTGGGTGAAGCAGTTGCAGAGATATAGTACACGAAAAAACTTTAACAAAAAAATTCAAAGTAATTTGACCTTGACATTGGGCACAGGGGCCGCACGGTTGGGGGTTAGAATGAAAATATGGATGATGATAAACACCCATGTGAAGTTTCAAGGTAATGGGCGAAGCAGTTGCAGAGATATAGTATAACGAAAAAAGTTTTAACCAAAAAAACTCTAACCAGACGTACGTTAAAAAGTTAACGTTGAAAATGGCTAAGTCAATTACGTAGAAATAATAGGTGAAGGTAAAAAAATGGTCACATGTTGGATAGTTGTATGTGGTAGGCACCCCTTGGTTATGAAGCTGTGAAAGTTTGGTGGTCCTAGGTGGTACAGTACCAAAGAAATGGACTTAAAACACGAAAACTTAAACATTGTAAACGCGAAAACTTAACATTGAAAATGGCTAAGTCGACTACGCGGAAAAAATGGGTGAAGTTAAAAAAAAAAAAAAGTAACATGTTGGATAGTGATATGTGGTGGGTACACCCCTTGATTATGAAGCTGTGAAAGTTTAGTTTGGTGGTCCTAGGTGGTACAGTACCAAAGAAATGGACTTAAACACGAAAACTTAACATTGTAAAAACGCGAAAACTTAACATTGAAAATGGCTAAGTCGACTACGCGGAAAAAAATGGGTGAAGTTAAAAAAAAAGTAATCAGTTGGATAGTGATATGTGGTGGGCACCCCTTGATTATGAAGCTGTGAAAGTTTGGTGGTCCTAGGTGGTACAGTAACAAAGAAATGGACTCAAACACGAAAACTTAACATTGATTGTGGACGCCGCCCGCCCGCCCGGCTTTCGCCAATCCAATAGCCTGGATTTTTTTTCAAAAAACCTGGCTAAAAAAGTAACATGTTGGATAGTGATATGTGGTGGGCACCCCTTGATTATGAAGCTGTGAAAGTTTGGTGGTCCTAGGTGGTACAGTAACAAAGAAATGGACTCAAACACGAAAACTTAACATTGATTGTGGACGCCGCCCGCCCGGCTTTCGCCAATGCAATAGCCTGGATTTTTTTCAAAAAACCTGGCTAAAAACAGTGGATTCAACCAATCAGCATAGAACATGTGTGGCTTCGTTGATTTTAGAGTACACCTGCCGCATTATTAATGACATCCGGCGGCATCCGTTTGAGCGTACATGTAGCTACACACGTGTGTAAATGATTATGGCGGGTCAAACAAATAATTGATCTAGAAATTGTCAACACATATTTGCAAAGCATTGCATAATCAATGTACGAAAAGTAAAAGATATTATGTCGGCATTTTGTAAAAGAAATATACCAATTTAACGCATAATTTTCCTGATTCTGTCAAAGGTTTTCTTGATTGAGGCACCGGAAAAAATGGGTTGTGTGTTTTTATCGACCAGCAATTATCTCGCGCTTACCGGCGGCGGCCATTATTACTATTGAAAATTAACTTATATTTCTATTGTGTTAATTCTTAATCACTGGATTGTTACTTTTGGATTTGCTAACAGGTAGGTCCGGGCTGGGGTGGGCGTGTGCCGTTGTGGTGGCTGAATTTTTTGGTTGGAATCGAGTTAACATTAGACTAGTTGCTAGGACATTTTTTTGTTATTATTTTTCATATCTCTGAACTGTGAGAAGCAGGTCTCTTTCCTGCATGTTGTGGCTATTTAGCCTCAAACTACGCATGCTTTCGGCTTGATTTACGTGTTATTGTTTGCACCTATTGTATCAGGTTTGTGTATAACGCAGTCGATTTAGAACGACCGGAAATGAAATAACTTTCGGATAACTTTGGTTACCGATTAAAGTACCCGGATGATAAAACGATGAATGACGAGCAGCAGGAAGTGGGTCACACAAGAAAACATTGATCTACACCAACATTTTAAAGGCAACAGATTTTTATTTTCAATATTATTACTGTAATGTTCACCAGAAATGAGTGCGCTGATACCTGGAACATTGGTGGTTTCTGACCAGAGGCGCTTACGGGCACTGACGAATGCAGCCTACGGAAACGGCCGATGACTTGTACGACCGGTGAACACACAGAAAAGGGCTGATGACACTTCGGATTCTGATAGTGACGCGAACAGAACAAACTCGAATAAAGTGCAAGATAGCTAGATATTGAGGTGTAATCCGGTATTTTAAGGGATTGTTTTAATAATGTCAGACCTCCAAGAGGCTTGATATTACATATTGTAGTGTTAGGTGTGGTGTTGAGACATGATCGCCCGGTTAGCTCAGTTGGTAAGAGCGCCGTGGTAGTGTTACGGGGGTCATGGGTTCAAACCCCACAACGGGCGACACTTTTTCCCCTTAGAAATACTTAAATTACACAGAAATGTTAATGTATTGAAATTTACAATATATATAGCAGTGTTCTGCCAAGGACGCGGCGCGGAAAAATCGCCAATGGCGCAAGAAAAAAATTACCGATGGGCCAACGGGCGCATTAAATATTCGGACCGAGTTTGTGTGTTGCGAAATTAAAAAAGTCTGAACTGTGTTAGGGGCGCTCGTGAAATGTACCGGAAATGTAAAATTCGCATAGCAACAACGCTTAGCTATACATCTATTGACGGTTTTCATTGGATGGTATATTTACATGTTGTGGTGCTACTTTGCGCATTTTAACCATTACATATCTTATCTCCCATGGTTCCCGGTTCTGGCCAAATGACACAACACACGACGGAACCACCAGCTTTTACCGGATTTTGCTACGCACGAGCGTTATTTACATCATGAGCACATGTGCTCTATCTGTTTCTTACAGTAATACACCAGTAATAACCACAGGCAACTGCAACAGACTGTCGTGTACCTAAACTGACCATAATATAATATCCCACCACTCGGGCTATTTCACAACAGTGATACAAGTATAAAGCGAACTATTTTGGTCCACCAATCAGAAAAGCCGTTTGAAATGCGCGTATTGTCTGGGAGCCGATGGAATGGAATGGAATGGTGCTTAACGGCCCATCAACACAAAAGAGTATCATTTAGGGCCAAGCAATGTAGATGAAGAAATAAAAAAGAATAGTAAAATAGTATGTTACATGTAATAATCAATCAGATGATAAGGTAAAAATATTAATATGATAAATAATATAAATGAACAACGTGTATAGAATTATAAAAGTATAATAATGAGAAACATGTATACAATGATAAAATTAAATTTTCCGATACAAGTTAGTTTCATGTAGAAAGTGAAGCAAACCTTCAATGTTCTCCACCTGGAATAGCTCCGCAAGTGAAGTAACATTGAAGTGTTTGCCTCGAATATCGGCAAAATCGATACAGTCCAGTAGGATGTGTTGCACGGTAAATGCGCTGTGGCATGGAATACACCATGGACGCGGCTCACCTTTGAGCTATACGAATGCGTTAGTCGTGTATGTCCAATGCGCAATCGACTAAGGACAACTTCATCCCGGCGTACATGTCTGTAGCCAGGAGTCCATTCGCCCAGAGTCGGTTTCACAGCATGAAGTTTTATTATCTGTGAGCAGATCCCACTGGATCTGCATTGTATCGGAGATGAATGAGTTGATGGATGATTTAAAATCATGATAGCAAACAGGAAAATGAGAAGTTGGTAGATCCAGGGCGGCCTTGGCAGCACTATCTGCCCTGTCATTGCCCTTGATACCAGTATGACTGGGTAGCCAACAAAAAATAATGTCCTTGCCAGACGAAAGTAAAATATGGTGTAGCTCCATGATTTGGCGGATAAGTGGATGTTCAAGCTTCATGTTGTACAAAGCTTGTAGTGAAGATAATGAATCGGAAAACAAAATGAATTGCTTTCTCCAAGATATTTTCGCGAAATCAAGAGCAAGTAAAATCGCCCTCAATCCGCAGAAAATATCGAAGATTTGTCTGGGAGTCTGGATTGAAGATCTCCCTCGGGGACAGCGGCAGCAGATGCTACCCGGTCCCCGATCTTTGAGCCATCAGTAAAAATCGGAGTGTACGTATTGTATCTGTCTTTAATCTCAAGAAAAAGTGATTTAAAAATGGATGGATCAGTTGTTGCATTTCGTGTGCTGACTAAGATCGAAGATCACCTTGGGCTGCTCCAACTGCCACGGTGGAGTATCTGGAACAGCGTATTTGGCAATGTGATCCAGATCCAAGCCAGCATCGTGTATAAAAGGATCCATTCTCTTGCCGAATGGTGGCTTGAAGCTTGGTTTCTTATCGAATACAGCATCTGTAGTTCGATGAAAGACAGTGTTATAAGCTGGATTAGATGGATTGGAATGTAGTTTAGTGGCGTATTGCAAAGATAATTTGGTGCGTCTGTCGTGGAGAGAAGGCTCATTTGCTTCGGCATATAAGCTCTGTGCGTTAGACGTACGGAATGCACCCAGGCAGAGTCGTAAGCCTTGGTGATGTATTGGATCGAGCGTCCGAAGATCGGATTTACTGGCAGACCCATATACAGTGCATCCATAGTCTAGTTTTGAGCGCACATGTGCGATGTAAAGGCGGTGCAGCACCTTTCGGTCTGCACCCCAGTCATGATTTGCTACCACTCGCATTAAGTTGAGTGCTTTCTGGCACTTAGCTTTCAAGTATCGTAAATGGGGTTTAAAAGTGAGTTTAGGATCAAAGATAAGACCAAGAAACTTCTGCTCCCGAACAACTGGGATGGGATGTGTTCCCAGTTTAAGTTCGGGATCAGGGTGAAGACCGCGTCTTTTGCAAAAATGCATGCAGTTAGTTTTAGATTTCGAAAACTTAAAGCCGTTTTCTGTGGTCCACTTGTTTATTCTATTGAGGCTCAGTTGTAATTGGCGCTCAATAGTATGCATGTTCTTTGATTTGTAACATATTAAAAAATCATCGACATATAAAGAACAGTCAACACCTGGTTGCAGGCATTTTACAATATTATTCAGTTTAATGCTAAAAAGGGTAACAGACAATATACTTCCCTGCGGTAAGGGGAGCCGATGGAATGATAAAGAACTACAAATACATCATGATCATGTTTTAATGTTTATTTCCATGTTTTTTTCACAATCACAACATGCTGACAATTTACATGAATTAATTATTGCAAGTCCATTGTCGGGCTCAGCAAAACACTATTTCAAACTATTAATTACTTTAATTGCTGATATTTAATAGTTTGAAGCAGTGTTTTTCTGACCACATCATTTTTGAGAATGTCCCCACTTTTTTTTACCCATGGGGTCATTGGCCCCATGTCTCCGATTTCTTGGCAGAACACTGATACAGTCTTATCCAAATGTGAAAATATAACAATTGCAAATAACATTCTAAGGTGGACGAAAACTGGTTGTACCGGGCTAGAGTTATACCGATGAACGCCGAAACACGCCGAATGCCTGTGGGTACGAAATGGTATGGGGACGAATTGAGCCGGAACCTTCATACTAACACTGCAAAAGCAAATATTGGACGTAATTTTAACCAAATTGTACACATATAAGATCGTGATACTGCGGGCAAGTTATATCAAAATTAAACTAATATTAAATAAACAGTTTTTACCTGTTGTAACGTTGTCTATTTTATTAAACCTTTCTAATTTTTAGCGCGTACTTTGTTTTCCTTCACTGGCCTTACTTGATATTACGGGCTATATTTATTACGACAGACACATTAATTTTGTGAACAATTTCCACGGCAGTCGAAAATAGGTGAGCCAGCCACTCACGGCCGCTCATTCTCATACACTCAGATTGAACAATACAGATCTTCGACCGTAGCCAGGGCTGAAATTGTGATATGCACAAATCAAATACCTTAATATTCGAAAAGTAAAGCTCGGTCGTTGATCGAGGGAAGAGAGGGAGCAAAACTGTGTGTTTCACGAAAACTGCCTAGTAAATCGTACGGCTATATAAACAATTAAAAAACAATATGTTTTTGACAATATTAAATTATAGTGTAATTCAAGAACGAACCTTCTTTTTATTTTGTGATTTGTCCGATATCGAATGTATTGCGAAAAAAAATCCTCATATTAAATCCGCAAAATGTCTATATATGGGGATTTAACATGGGGACATTTTTCTAATTTCAGACATAGTGGACCGATTTTCAAAATTTAAATCTTGTTTTCTTAGTTAGATCATTTCTATGCTATCTAGCCAGGATTCGGACTAATTTCCTTCATTCTTTTTTTCGTGTTTTTTTTTACTCCTCCCCCTACTCCTCTGCCTCCTTTTTCCCCCTTTTCCCCAATGTTAAATTCCATAGACAAATCATTTTTTCTTAATAAAATCAATATTTTGGCAAATTTCACGAAATAAAAATAAGGCTCATTCTTAAATTTTTATAGAATTTAATATTTAATATCGAAATAAAATATTATTTTTGCATTGTTTATATAACCGTAACATTTGGGCAGGTTTCGTGAAACAGACATAAGTGCAACATTGATAGCAGAGAAAAACTCACAAGAATTATACTACACGGCAGTCGGATACCAGTAGAAGATACTGGCATACATCGACAACACCTGAAGAAACTGAGAACACCAAGTGCTGTGTCACAATGCTCCATTTCGAAAGATCATTGCTTCTGAGAATATAATGGCTGCCACTAACAAGTGGTATATAAACGCACTCACACGTTTTCAGTTAAATTCCCTGTGTAAATACCCCACGGATGACTACAAGCGAATGTGAACGCATTGGTCTGCCTATTGAGAGGCAGCTCATAAATACGGGGGATTGAAAGAGGTCGTTTCGCCCTTGGTGTTCATGCATATATTATACATGCATATTAATATATAGAAATGAAATGTTATCATGAATATATAGCAGATATTACAAAAAAACAAAACCAATTGGCAGGATGTGCCCATTTTGTTATTTTATAACGGTGTAACATTGTAACGAAGGATATTTTCCCATGTAACTGACATTTACTATTAGTTTAAACAATATTTATTAAATTATAAGTCATGTAAAGGAACAATACATGGTACGGTATGATAGAAACATTACATAGTGTGTGGATTGGTGTCACGAATTGTAGCCGACTGTCTTCTTTATCATCCATCATTTGTAACACAAGTGACACAATATTCGAACAATACTCGAATAGCCTTGTAACGACTATCGAATAGGTCTTCGTGTGTGAAATATCGCTCCCGTGGAACACCAGTATTGGATTTTGCACCGGTTATATACGAGTGATTTACACTGTTTATGCAGACTTTATGGAACGCCAAATCTACATAAACTCAAATATATATTGCTAGCAACAAATAATTGGAGCTAGCAATAAATATTTGGAGAGCTCTCGAAATCATTTGGAGAGCTCTCGAAATCAATTAATGATATCTCGAAATCATTTGGAGAGCTCTCGAAATCATTTGGAGCGAGCATTATATAACATTTGATTTGGAGAGCTCTCTAAATCATTTGGAGAGCTCTCGAAATCAATTAATGATATCTCGAAATCATTTAAAGAGCTCTCGAAATCATTTGTAGCGAGCATTATATAACTTTGATTTGGAGAGCTCTCTAAATCATTTGGAGCTATCTCTAAATCATTTGGAGAGCTCTCGAAATCATTTGGAGCTATCTCTAAATCATTTGGAGAGCTCTCGAAATCATTTGGAGAGCTCTCGAAATCAATTAATGATATCTCGAAATCATTTAGAGAGCTCTCGAAATCATTTGTAGCGAGCATTATATAACTTGATTTGGAGAGCTCTCTAAATCATTTGGAGCTATCTCTAAATGATTTGGATAGTTCTCGAAATCATTTGGAGAGCTCTCGAAATCAATTAATGATATCTCGAAATCATTTAGAGAGCTCTCGAAATCATTTGTAGCGAGCATTATATAGCTTTGATTTGGAGAGCTCTCGAAATCAAGTTATATAATGCTCGCTACAAATGATTTCGAGAGCTCTCTAAATGATTTCGAGATATCATTAAATGATTTCGAGAGCTCTCCAAATGATTTCGAGAGCTCTCCAAATGATTTAGAGATAGCTCCAAATGATTTAGAGAGCTCTCCAAATCAAATGTTATATTGCTCGCTCCAAATGATTTCGAGAGCTCTCCAAATGATTTCGAGATATCATTAATTGATTTCGAGATATCATTAATTGATTTCGAGAGCTCTCCAAATATTTATTGCTAGCTCCAAATATTTGTTGCTAGCAATATATATTTGAGTTTATGTAGATTTGGCGTTCCATAAGACTTGGATGCTAGCCTGAATACCGAGTAGGTCATATCTACTGATGACTGAATTATTTCAGATTAATTCACCAGATATCGCATGAGCTAGACTGACTGTTAGAACATAAGTCCACTTACGCAAAATTGTAAGCCAAATGTTGGCACGGAGTTCTTATATTGACACGCGGAGGAATATTATGCACTAGAGCATGTATATAAACTATCGTATTCATATTCTAGCAGTCGGACATTAAACCATTCTTGTGATCACTTTGTGACACAAGCTTTCACTGGGAACTGGTAAGTACATGTTTGTTTATAATTTACTTTCAAATGCTGCAAATCACGTCTGACTCATGCCAAGACCGGCAATTCACCGCAATATTATCGTATCCTCGATAATACTGCCCTATTTCGTTTACCTGAGTTATTTTGACCCAGTTCGACAAAATGCTTGATCAATAAAAGCCGTACGTATGGCATGTATCCGCTGGTGTAGATTATCTCCCTTGATCAAATCGACTGAATCATTAATAATTCGTGTCTACGTGTAAATGATAAAGATTACAGGTATCGCATGTGGGAGCATTCCGTGAGTATTATAATGGCATATTATTCTCATGTGTTTTTTGCATGTCACTCCGACTATTTGCAGTAGCAATTTATTCTATTTGTAAACGAAGGGCTAACATGATTGAGATGTTTACTAAAATTTAGCTATGCATTTTATATTACGATTCAGTCCAATATCAGTCATGAGCCCTGTATAATACATGAGAATATTGCCAATTTTAACCTGTACAAATTGTAACGTGAATTTTACGGATGACTTTCATTCACTCTATGTTGGACAACTGTAAAACTCCAATCCAAGTCGTCTGTACATTCATTTTATTGAGTCATGTACGTTCACAGTGAATTGTAAATAGTAATCAAAGTACTGAAAGTACTGAACATAGGGTACTACAAGATTAAACTAGATTGTTTGATTGACTGATTGATTGTTGGTGTTGCAGTTTCATTAACCCTTAAAGGTACATGCCCACTCAGTAGGTACAACATGTTCTTTACATCAGAGACATCATCTGAGACATTTCCTGGCAAAATAAACATTCATGCGCCATTAGCCCATGTACTGATTGGCATTATTATACATTTTATATCAGACGTAAATTTACACACTGATATCAGGGGCGATAACCGTGTTTGCTTAAAATGTTAACGGACACTACTATTTAATCTCTGTATTTATTTTATGATGTGCAATGATCATACTTCAAAATCTGTCGAAAATATTATTTTTTCAGGTGACGCATTTCTTTAGTATAAATAATTAACAAATATCATGCCTCATTTGCATATGAAAATAGCCTGATACCACCGCGCGTCACTATCAGTTATACACTTATTTAATTCCTATAAATGACATTTTGGGCTTACTGAGTGGGCATGTACCTGGAAACGCTGGAAACGACAATTGTCGTCTGCTGTTTTAAATATTTTTATATTTTCTCCTCAAAAACATACTGAGACGATTCTAGAAGTATATGAGAGTCAAAATGATGCCACCTCCCTCTGGGAGCCCCCCGCTACGCGCGGTGCCTCCCATCAGGAGGTGGCATCATTGTTGACTCTCATATACTACTTGGATTTTCCCCACTGTTATCACGGTATGTATGAGAAGAATGGGAAATATTTTTTCATATATTTCTGGCATGAGAAGTGACACCCTATTAGAGATAAGAAATCCCTATGTTATACTCAGTATAATACAGCAATCTGTCATAAATATCAACTGACAACCTATTAGAGATAAGAAATACCTATGTTATACTCAGTATAATACAACAATTTGTCATACATTTATTACAAATAAAATAACAACTGACACCCTATTAGAGATAAGAATCCATTGGTTATACTCAGTATAATGTGTACCATAAAGCAAATGAGAGATCAAGCTAAGAGTTGGGGAATTTCCCTAAGAGGTTTGAGACACAAGAAAGCTATAGCAGATAGGATAAGTGACGCGCGAGCCGTCGTCTACGAGGAGAGGCTGCGGCGTGCTATTTCGACCAGACGACTGCCTGCCGACCCCAAAAAACGCTCCGAGAAATTGGAGAACGAGACGACAGCCAGTCTGTGTGCCACCGCTTACGCGCAGCGTGTAAAAGAAGATCCCAGCGCGCGCAGAAAACCACTATACAAGGCGTACTACAATAAGATTTATCAAGGGTTGGTGGGGAAACCTCCTAAGAGTAGGAGAGAGCTCGCCAGAGATTTGGTGGAGGAGGGTTGGATATCCGATAGAGAGAGAGGTCGAATGGACATCGACAAAGTCGATAGACCAAACACAAAATGGACCTTCGTTCGTTGGATATCGGTCGAGGTGAAGATGATCATAGATGCGCAACAACTTATCATGGCAGCGGGAAAACTCCCCGATTGGTTAAGACAGAAAAAAGGAATGTATTCCGTCGACACGTACGACGACTACTTGTGTCTGTTTAGGTGCATAGCCATCCATCGTGGAGGGAAACCCAACCGCTGTTGTGAGAAGGCACGAGCTCTGACTCGCGAATACCTCGGGCACGACAACGGACCTGGTAGTAAGGGAATCCCCCTGGATGATATTAAGAAGGTCGAATAGCGCTTCAAGATGGGCATTCGCGTTTACGATCCCACCGCCGACGGAATGTGGTACCTAATGAAGTCTCCGGCAAACTACGATGCGGTTGGGGAGAAGATCATGACGATAGGAATGTTTGGAGGTCACTCGTTCCTCATAACGAACCTCCGCAAGATGACGAACGAGTACGGGTGCTCCGGATGTCAACCACGGTTCACAAAGTCGTGTAACATGCACAGGCACGCGACCACCTGCATGGGTGGGAAGACCGTGGTGATATGTCCAGGTAAGAGGGTAGAGAGACCGCAGTCGGCCTACGAGAAGGCGTTCTATCCCAAGGGGTCAGCGAGTGCGATGTCGATTCGATGGTTGAGCAGAGAAGAGGAGAGGGTGGGAAAGCAAATACATCACGCGAGATGCGGTCACGGCGGCGAGAGGTGGGTAGCCGGTGATCCCGTCGATGGCTACTGTCACGAAACCAAGACCGTGTTTCAGTTTCACGGATGCTACTGGCACGGGTGTCCGACACATTGCGTGAGAGGTAACGCGAGATCACTGTACAGGAGTACGAAAATTCAAGACGCTAAAATAATGGATGAGGGTTACGAGCTGGTGGTGATGTGGGAGTGCGAGTGGTTGAAGGAGGGGAATCCCCATTATCAACCACCACCGCGCGAGGAGGAGACGACTCTGTACCCACATCAGATAGTCTACGACTTCGAGGCGTATCTCCACAAGTCGAAAATCACGCGACCCACCAAAGACCTGACCTTCGAGGTCGAGCACGTCCCTATATCGGTGTCGTTGGGGGATACGATGCACGAGGGGATCACCCACATCTGCGAACGAGCCCGACACTCTGGTTGAGAAGTTCGTGACCGAGCTGCAGAGGAGAGGTAAAGCCATCAGGGAGGGTTTAGGAAGAAGTATCTGCCGACCGACATAGAAATGCTGTCGAAACCTCAGCGAGAGAAGATCGTCTCGTGGATCGACCAAGTCCCAGTGGTGGGGTTCAACTGCAGCAGGTACGACCTGAATCTCATCAAGCGGTACCTTGTCGAGAAGTTGGTGGCGACCGTCGGAAAGAGAGCCAGCACGACGATGTTTCTGTTTACCCCGGAGTTTAGATTTCTCGACATCATCCAGTATCTATGACCCGGTACCACGTACGACCAGTGGGTTAAGGCGTACGACTGTAAAACGATAAAGTCTCACTTCCCGTACGAGTGGTTCGATAGGGCGGACAAGCTCGACCATCCGGGATTGCCCGACTATCCCGAGTGGTACTCGAAGTTGAAGGGTGAGTTCCTACTGTCGTTGATAGAGTGGAAAGAGTGTAAGAAGGTATTCCGAGAAAAGGGGATGAAGACGTTCAAGGAATGGTTGCGACACTACAACGACTTGGATGTAGGACCAGTTCCTGGAGGCTCTGACTAAAATGACGGAGTTCTACAGGGGGAGAGGCGTGGACATACTCAAGGATGCCGTGTCTCTGCCCGGTGTTTCCCTTCAGTACCTACTTCGTGGGACGATCGATGGGAAGGCAGACACGCCCGAGCTGTGGTCACCGAAAGATGAGACTTACGCGATGATGAAGGAGGGGTTGGTCGGTGGTCCGTCCATAGTGTTCTCCAGATACGCCGAGGCTGGCAGGTCAACGATCAGGGGTCAGGTGGGGAGTCGGGAGGAGAAGATGTGCAAGGCGGTGCTGGGGTACGACGCCAATGCTCTATACCTATCTACTCTGTCGAAGGACATGCCGTGCGGTGAGGAGCAGATATGGACGTGTGACGACCCGGAAAGACAGGCGTATATAGACCGTTTCGTGAGGAAGGTCAGGAATGATGAGTGGTTCGGATTTGCAGAGTTGGATATAGAGGTCCCGGAAACGTTGAGAGACAAGTTCTCTGAAATGTCGCCGCTGTTCGTTAATCGAGAAGTCGAGGAGACTGAGGTTCCGCAGCACATGGAGGACCACCTGGACAGGACCGGGAGGACCACGGTCGAAGGGCAGAGAAAGCTCGTTGGGGCCCTATCCGCCAAGAAGATGATCATATACTCCCCGCTGCTAAAGTGGTATCTGGAGCACGGTCTGGAAGTCAAGGCGGTGCATAGGGTGATAGACTACACGCCCGGCAAACCGTTTCAATGGTTCGTGGAAGAGGTCACTGCCGCCAGACGGACGGGGGACGTCGACAAGAGCAAGGCGGTGTTGGCGGAGATATTCAAACTGGTTGGCAAGGCGTGTTGTAGCAAGCTGATAGAGGCACAAGAGAGACACATGAACACCACATATACGAAGGATGAGAAGACTGTCGACTGGGCACTGAGGTCGGCGTGGTTCGAAGACATGGAGGAGATTGGGGAGGCTTACGAGATATCGAGCAGGAAGACTCGAGTGGTGATCAACAGACCGTTTCAGTGTGGCATAGCGGTCTACCAGTTGGCCAAGCTCCGGATGCTCGAGTTTTACTACGACTTCTTGGACAAGTACGTGGATCGCGGAGATTTCGAACTTATACAGATGGACACTGACAGTATGTACTTCGCGCTGTCGGAGAAGACGCTGGCGAACGTGGTGAGAAAGAAGATGAAGAGAAAGTTCAATAAGGAGAAGGCCGAGTGGTTGGCGTGGGATGCGTGGAGCAACAGAACTCCGGGACTGTTCAAGCTGGAATTCGAAGGGGATAGAGCCATCGCTCTGTGCAGCAAATGTTACTACGTAAGTGGTGACGAACAAACTAAGCAATCGGCCAAGGGGATGTCGAAGAGATCTAACGATCTGACTTGGTGGAGGTACAAGAGTGCTCTCGAAGGAAGAAGGGACATGGCGGAGAACAGGGGATTCCGAATGGTTAACGGTGTGATGAAGACGTACAATCAGGAGAAGTTAGGGTTGTCGGCGTACTACGACAAGAGGAGAGTGATGGAAGACGGGGTACACACCGAGCCTGTAGGATAGGTAAAAAAAAAACGACTGAAAAAAGGGGAGAATACTAAAGACTCTGACGATCCGGGGGTAGCTGGGTGTCAGAAGGTACCGCGAGAAGTTCTTCGCGAACACACCCGCGCGCTGGACCATCATCCAAATAGTAGAGCACAGGCTCATCGGGTTTGGTAATAGATCGATCTAGATGATATACATTGAGAGACCACACGGGATCAGTCGCGCGGCGGCGGCCACCCTCGAGCTCTCCCGGTTGATAGAGGTACCGGACGCCAATATCAGATGGAAGTCGTTGCTCCTCTAAACCGATGGGTCGCCCGCGCGAGACGGCGGAGAGCTTGCTCATCACCTATTTAGATTTGATGGCATCTACGGGCTTCTTGCCGATCAATCTGGTCACCTCTCCGTTCAGTGCGGAGACCACGGCGGGCAGCCTGGTCACCCACTCGGTCGATCGCGTATGAGGGTCTACAAGCTCTTTGGCATATTGGTGCCCGAACAACCTCTCAGCCAGGGTTCGATTGAACCGCTCCACGATCCCCTGGTCTCGGTGGATGTCGACGCTGACAACAGACAACAGCTGAGAGACCGCGCCCATGAACTCGCGGCCGGGATCGACCTGGAGAAGATTCGGCCATTTGAGAGGACTCCTCTTATATATTCGGGAAAGAGCCTCGGCCACCTCCTTAGACTCTTTCGTGGCCAGCGGCTCAGCCCCCTTATAACGACTCGCTACTTCAACGATTGTAAGTGCGTACTTGTACGTCTTGCGACCGACGCGATAGTGAGGGAGAAACAGGAGATCCGCTTGGTGGACTTCGTTCGGCACCGGCACGTCGAATTTTGGGCGCGGAATATTGTGAGGCGCGGGCAAATAGATCTGCCAGATGGCCTGCTTCTTGAGCCATTCCTTGGTGGCGTTTTCGGAAACCTTGGTCGCCACGGTGAGTTGATAGTTTGCTATCAAGTATGCGCGTGTCCATCGTATGCGAGGTATTCTAGTAGGTCGAACAGTCTCCAACACGCCCTCACCAGATCGTCTGGTAACTGCGTCGTTAATAATACACCTTTGTTGGAAGTTTCGCTGCAGCTGCCGGTTAAGTTTGCAAGGAAATCGGAGGAATCTAACATTCGTTTTGCGAAAAGGGTGGCCGATTGTTCGTTCTCACGCCACGTCTCTAGAGAGTCTTGGGCCAGACTGATCAGACCCTTTGCACCAGCTAAACGGTGTTTAATGGCCGTGTAGCCTACATCGATCAAAGCGTAATAAAGCTCGTGAACTAACATCGTTGTATATATATATTAAAAAAGTTCAATTGCTTATTGTTTTTGCAATATAGTAGCTGACAAGACCCACCACACCCATTCCCACGACGATGAACGAGATCTCGCGGTCTTTTTGGGCCTCTGACGGTACATAGAAATCTGAAAGTTGGGGCTCGGGATCCAGCGGCGCGAGAATTTTATGCGGATATACCCGCGCGTATTCGCGCATGGCTTCGTCAACGTTCCGGAAAGTTTGCACGACGTGATTCTCGCATCGAAGATTTTCGTTGAGCCAGTCCAGACGACTGATTCGTTTTTTCCGACCATGCTTCCTTTGCGCTATTGAGTTGTTCTACAGCTAAATCGTGATGCTTGCGCTCCTCATCCGCGTCCGAGCTTTTCAGTTTCGCGAAGAAAAGTTGCTACCGCTGAAAGCCAATGCGTTCACCACCGCACCACCTACTATTACTGCGAGCGTAGCCATTTTATTTCCATATATTAGCGGGTAGAATTCCAGCTTTAATTAGATAATCTCGGGTCGAAATTGCGGACAATACACTAAAGGTCACGTTTATTACGTCTTTCCCAGTAACGTCCAATTTGGGAGCGGGCCTTCCGAAGGCCATCTTGAATAGTTGAGCCGATCCGATACTGAGAACCGATATCACCACGGCGTGATACAACTCATTCACTAACAGTTTACCCTCGTTTTCAGCCATTATTGCATATGAAAGGGATCGCTATTAATGTTTAAATGGGGCGCAATCGGTTTCATAACTTTCTTCGGAACCGACTCCAACAGTGTCGGGTGTTTTCTCGAAATATATTTCCACACGCACACGGTGCCCACAACTGCCAGACCACCACCAACAACCCACGGGATGATTTTCCAATCTGGATTGGGGGTAGGAGCTACACCAATCGGGGATTGCTCTTCCAACCTGGAGCATGTTGGGGGAGAAACAGCTGCCTTCGGATGTGGAACCACCGGGTGTTTTGCTGTTTCAACAGCAGGAACAAATAATGACCGTTTGGCCTCTCGAAGCTTGGCGAGTATTTTATCTTGCTTAGCTTTTCGGGTGGTAGCCGCTGCCCGCCCAGCTGCCTGTCTTTTTGGGTTTTTGTGTCGTACTCAGCATTGTTAAGCAATTGCTCAGCATTGTTAAGCATTGTTAAGCATTGTTCAGCAATTGCTCAGCATTTGTTAATGCTTAACAATTGCATTATTACTTCATAAGCAGTATTGGTTTGATTCAGTCTTTAACAAACAAAAGCTTGGCGTGCTTAGTTTCCGGAAAAGCATCTGTTCGCCAACCCTCCAGTCGGCTCCTCGCGCAATTGGAATAAACGAATCGTTACTTCTTCGAAGACCAGTCGTCGAATGAGTCTCGATCCTTGCAGTGAAAGAGGGCGACCCATTTCGTTTGCTCGTGCAGATCCTTGAGGACGGCGTTGTACTTTTGAGTGCAGATCCATACGCTTTGTCCCGCATGGCGGCCAGAAAATGCGTGCTCGTAGAGCATGTCCTTCTTTTTGGTCATCGCCGCCTTGGCCGAGCAATCGTCAATCACGTATAGGGTGCGCTCACCCTGGAATCTTTGGTATAAACCACGCAGCCAATCGTGAAGCCTGTCGCCGGGGTCAACGACCTCAGGGTCGGCCCATATCCACGGGCGCCGCTGATAAGTTTTGTTGTGCCGCACAGTGGGACACAGGATCACAATGTGTCGAAAGGCATCGCGGTAGGAGCCCTCGAGCAAGTCCACGATGAAAACGGTTTTTCCAGCACGAGGGAGAGACGCGGACGGGTTATGAGAAGAACTATAGGCGGTCAGTCAATATAGTAGAGGGGGTGAGCACCGCGTTAGCCTCAGCTTCCGTTGTAAGCAGGGTGGGGAGTGTGTCTTTATTGTCAACAATCGTCGCCGCTCTGGTCGCGATGGCCTTGAGTGCGACAGCGGCGGGGTGCGGGACTGCTTTGTATGACGTTCAAACTGGTGGGTCGAAAACTAGAGGCCAAGAGTCGAAAGCACGATCGAATAGCGGTTCTCGTGAGGTCTAAGAAAAACAGTATCGACGTTATCGTGTCGAAAGCGATAGCCGACAACGATATATCAGATAACGAGTTCAAACTGATCGTCGAAGAGATGGCCAGGTACCAGGAGTTAAAGGGCACGATCCGATCCAAGGCCCGACCACAAATTCTCGCGGACGAAGATGTAAAAAAAAGGGGAGGGCCGACGAGAGAAAAAATCTCCAGGTCATCTTTCATCTGATTATATATACTGAGTATAATCAATGGATTTCTTATCTCTAATAGGGCATATCTTCTCATGCCATAAATATATGGTCTCGTGGTTGCTGAAAAATATGTTTCCATTCTTCTCATACATACGTGCCGAACAAGGGGGAAAATCCGAGTAGTATATGAGAGTCAACAATGATACAAGTTCCGTAGGAAGGCACCGCGCGTAGCGGGGGCCGTCCGTAGGAACTTGTATCATTTTGACTCTCATATACTACTGTAGTCGTTGAACGTTAGTTCGTATTCGAGGTGGTCAGCCAAAGCACTCTGATAGTAGGGCATGTGACTCTCCAGCAACTCAAAGTCGAGCGGGATGTAGAAGCGGTTGCCGTAAGCGGCTGCAACCGCGTTATCGATCGCGACGTTATCTGCCTTGTCACCAACCCCGATTCTAAGTCTGGTAACATTCCTATTTTTGCTGGTGTCAATACCCTGATAGACCGCATTTTCACGCTCTTGCGCCGTCTTCCACAGGTCCTGATAGCAATGGTCGCTGTCGACGATCGACATCACCTCATTACCAGAAATATTTATCATGGTCTTCTTGACGATGGCGCGACCTAGGTTCTGAACGACGGTTCGGTCCGCGTCTGTCGACGTCAGCGAAATAGTGAAAGCGAGACGAACAGTCCCCGGCACGATGACGTCGTTAGCTCCGAGGTTTGGGTTTGGGACCAACAGTTGCTGGTTCTGGTCGAACGTCGATGGGTTGTTCGTAATAACGACGCTCTGTCTCACGCCTTTCGCCCCGAGTGGCTCCCGCAGTCTGCGGTATGGATTGAGTTTGCGGCCGTATTGACTCGAAGACATAATTTCAGTGAAACTAAATACTCTATTAAACCTGTATGGTTTAATACATAATTATTATATAATTATAAAAATGGAGGATTACGATATTGGTATGGACGAAGTTGGCCGTGACGATTATCTCGATGATGATGACATCGACGATGACATCGATGATGAAACGCCCTTCATAAAGACTCCAGTTCCAATCCAATCGCGATTGGATGAATTGGGGGAAATAGGTGGTGCTACCAACACCATTAGTCTAAGTCAGGAATTAGTCAAGTCAACTGTAGACGACTACTACAACAGTTTGGCAGAAAAAAGTGCGATCCCATCTGTCGGCCGCGACTACTCCAAGTTCGAATTGGATCTGAAGGGTAGGTTGCGACAAAAAGCATCAAATATCCCGATTGTCAATATGAGGACCGGAAAACCCCTAGCGCTGAACACCATTGCCGGAAACAGTGGCGGTGGCCAAATCGTAAAGGACGAACTCGGATTCCAAATTGGAAGCTTGGTAAAATAATTATGCCGGCCCGCGCTGTAGAGGCCCTACAATCTACCGACGAAACGATGGCGAAGACGGCCGCCGCGATAGAAACTGTCGAGCTCAACGAGGTCCCTCGTGTAGCCACCGATGCTATTCACACAATGGAGCTCAACGAAAGCGAGATAGATGGAATACTCAGCACGATGGATGACCCGCCGTTACCTCTTCGCGAACTCCGGGGCCTCGATAGGGCTATGCAAACAGTCCGGGGTGAATTGGTCCATAACCTCTCCAAACTCACGGCGTTGGATGAACATATCGCGCTAGAAGAAAGAAAACTTGGGGAAGCCGGTGACGATAGAGAATCTACCGAGCGGATCACCGAACGCCTGCGGTCGTTGCGGGATGAAAGAGCAGCTCGCTTGGAGGCTGCATCGGCTTGCCGTGAGGCGCTCCGCACCCAAATAAGTCGGATCCGCGAAACAATCTCGAGGGTTCTGCACGAGGAGACGACACTCGGTGAGCGACTTCGCACTCTGTTCAGAGAGCAGGGCGTCACGATAGTAAGCATCCTTGCATCTCTCGGCATGACCATATCGACCATAGTTCTAGCTATCGAGCTGCTTGTAGGCGGTGCGGCGGCTCTCTACATAATTTACAACATTGATCTGCATGTCTCATTTCCCCTCTTCTTGGAAGCTAACCAACGTTATACCCATCTTTAAAAAGTCAAATCCATCAAAACCACTAAACTACCGACCAATATCTCTTCTCAGCTGCATTGGTAAGTTCATGGAGCGCTGCATCCACAAGTATCTGTACAACTTTCTCATTTACAACAATAAGCTAACTTCCTTCCAAATCCGGCTTTATTAGAGGCGACTCTACTATCAACCAACTGACTTATGTATACAACTACATCTGTACTTATGGCATTGATGACGGCAAGGAGGTCAGAGCAGTCTTTTGTGACATCTCTAAAGCTTTCGACAGAGTCTGGCATCGCGGTCTTCTATACGTACAACTTTCCTTGGTATTTACGGTCCTCTTCATAAATGGTTCTCTTCCTATTTAGCTAATCGACAGCAAATGGTAGTTTATTCTAATTCCATTTCGCAGTGGTCCCAATTGAATGCCAGTGTTCCTCAAGGTTATATTATTGGTCCTCGTCTCGTTCTTATCTTCAAAAACGATATCGTTGAGGAAATTAAACAAACATTCGTCTTTTCGCCAACGACACCAGTCTCAACATTATCGTCGATGACCCTGTCCTTTCTTCAACAACTATTCTAAACAACGATCTTAACACTATCCACAAATGGTCAGAGAATTTAAGTGACTCGTAAACTTCAATCCATCAAAAACTGAAACTACACATTTTTCCGGAAATACAACAAACCACAACATCCTCCTCTACTCATGAATGATGCCTCACTCGATCCTGTCAAAGAACACAAACATCTTGGACTTACATTATTTGACGGCGGTAAGTGAAACTCTCATATATCTCCTTGAATATGGCGATGTTGTCTGGGATAATTGCTCGAATAGTATCGGGCGCGACCAAACTTTGCAACATAGCCAAACTCTATCAGGAACGCAAGTGGGAAACATTGACCGATAGGCGTAAGAAACATAGACAAGTCCATTTCTATAAGACGTTAAATAATCTTACACCATCTTATCCCGCAAATTTAATTCCCGTTCAAAGGCAGCCTCGCTACAATCATAGAAATGCTGACGATATACCTCACATACATTGTCGCACTCTACAGTACAACCATTCATTCTTATCATCCACCATGGAATGCACTGAATCGGAACATAAAGGACTCTCAATCTCTGTCTTCTTTCAAAGCAAACATAAACGCCAAATTCTGTCAAATCATCGCCTCTTTTTAACGTCGGAAACAGGACAAGACAAATTCTTCATACACGTCTTCGTCTTTCATGTAGCGCTCTCAACTTCGACCTTCACAGAATACATAGTGTTGTTGACACACCACACTGCACATGCGGATCCATAGAAACAGTCAGCTATTTTCTCTTGTATTGCAACAAATATACACTTCAGCGTAACACATATTAACAACCTCCCAGACACACTGCTCCGCGGCAATGAACATCGGACATTCGAGGAAAACAGCTTCGTATTTCAGCAGGTCCAGAAGTTCAGCGTGGCTACAAGGCGTTTCGGCAATTGAGGAGACAAGTGGGCAGATGTCCAGTACGAGCCACCATGTCAGCAAAATGAGTGCACCATCCCTTTACCCCCCCCCCCCCCCAGTTACCTCGTCCCCACCCACGCCCTCCCCACACCGGATCAAAGTTCGCATACATTAGTTATAATTTCGATTATATTGTTCATTTTATGTGTGTACTCCCTTGTGTAGTACTGAAATACTGAACTTTTAGTTTTATAAATAATAGTATAAAATACATATTCCACCATCAATATACACATATTACCATCTATTTCAAATATAAATGATTAATTGTTATTTCAGTCACCATTGATAATGAACTAGTATTGATCATTAACCTGCCTGACAGTAATGCCATGTATAGTGTACTCACGCTTATAGTAGAGAAGAATTCATATAAGCTTTTTTAAGCTTGTTTTCCAATTGTCACGCCAGGGTGACACTGGGATAGTTTATCGTTGGGTCGGAACACCAAGCACGTTGTGGAAAGAGACAACAATGTATATAGTTACAATGATGATGTATTTACAAATAATGATATACACAAATAATGAATGTTCAAGACAGTACGGACAACGTTCTGTCGAGGGTTCACCAAGGCACAGTCACAGTCACAGTCAGGTTTCCGCCATGATGACGGTGACGTTTTATGACGTCGTTCAGTTACATTACGTTGAAGTATTAACGACTACTTGGGCGGATGGGGCAAATACATCACATGGGTGGACGTCCTTTGAGATTCATCTCGTCCTTGGACGGAATGACGTCACCATAACAATAACCCCGCTCGTTATGCCATGGTCCACACGGAGCAGAGTCCCCACTGGTACACGGTGTCGTGTAGTGAACCCCAGAATTGTATTGGTGCAGCGTACTGATTCTACGCAATAACACCAGATAGACGTGCCGTCGTGGTGATCGTACTACTCACGCTTTGGTTTTAGGAACTTCCAATCTCTATTGGTGGCGGAAAATAGTAGAAGACCGGCGATCGCCACGATTAAATCCCAAGTATTTTCGGCGAGCCATCCGGCCGTTTTTGATAATATATAGATAACAAGTAGGAGACGACACTCTGTTCAGGCAGCGCGGCAGCCGCCTTTCCAGCATATTTAGTCAGGAGACTGGCGAGGGCTTTTAGACGCTTTTTTGCCCACTCCTTTGCTCCGCCGGATGGCACGGGTGCTGGCACGGGTGCAGGGGGAGTGATAATACATTAGCTGCTTCGCGTAGAAGTCTTGGGCTGATAAGATCATATACTAGCTTTGAATTGGTCAATTGCCTTTGAGTCGCTAGGAAAGATTGTGATTGTAGAGATTGAAGGTTGAGAGGTTTGCTTGTACGGATAATGTGTATGCGTTGTCGTCGATAGTCGACTGCATGTTTACAAAAGAAGTTGTTCAAAAGATTTGCCTTTTCAATATCAGAGGTAGCTTCGAGACCATTATAGTAAAGTATTGGAATAAGGGAAGACGATTTCTTGTTAGACAGTTGTTTCGCTAATTTGAACCAAGATTTTGATGATGTGGATGTGATTGTCGTTGTAATATTACTTGCAATTGTGTCTAAATTTTCATCGTTCAATATATCGTTCCAATTTTAATATTCCAAAATACGTCTATACTCAGACAAATTTCAGCGATTATGAAGCCAAAATTTCCGTTTAAATGATGTTCATTTAGGTTTGTCGAATTTTAAAACAGCTACTATGGACAGTGGTATCGCACAAGATCAGGAAGGAAAGCTTGAAATAATTTGCGTCCTGTCTATCCATGTTTATATGATTCGTCTAATTTCCCAAGTACAACACCCCCCACTGAACCCACCCTTGGTCACTGCAATGTGTAGTCTACGATATGCATTGCACTAACATTTAACTACCAAATTGTATATGTACATCTATACTATAACTACTCAAATGTTGGCTGTTTTGCTACTATTTGTCCTGATGAAGTTCTAATATCAAGACAGGTATGTACTCCATTTAAAGTACTATATATATGATAATATACATGATCATATTATTCTGATTCCTTGAGTTAATATGCAACTGACCTGCATGTGTATAGCAGACGAAGTGACTCTTGTCATGTGTTTTCGAAACTTGTATAGCAGTATCATAGCAATGCGAATCTTGTGACCGGTGCATTTGTTCGTCGCCACCACGCCGGATAATGGAACGGCGTTTCTGGTTACCAGTTTGGCGAGCAGATTGCTATCAGGATCGGCAAAGGAGCTCTCAGGGATATGACTCTATCTTATGATCATGTTTCTGAGTGGAATGACGCCTTCCCCATCACCGTACATATGTCAGACCGTGTGGAATACACCTACTCTGCTGATGCACCAGGGCAGTCTGCGAAGAAACATCACAAGGAGGAGTTGAAGTACCGACGTATCCAAGATACAGATGATCGGGGTCGCATAACTTTTAAGTTTGGCTACCATGGGCCAAGCAGTTCATGTGAAGAAGAATTTTGAAATCTCTATTAAAAGAACGACCTTTTGACCTTTCGGCGGCCATCTTGGATGACATAACAATCCGATTTCGACAGAAAATGCACCAGAGTGGTCGCATCATTGATACCTTCAATTTGATATATGACATGACCATATTCGGTCAAAAATAAAATTTGACCCCAATTTGACCCCACGGGCCACGCCCATTTTTGACCCCGGGGTCACCATTTTAACAACTTTGAAAGAGCAATGTACATCGATCATTCCTACCAAGTTTCGTCGAAATCCGGCAAGCGGTTCATGAGAAGAAGATTTTTTAAGAATTTATGCTATTTTAAGAGGGCGGCCATATTGGATTAGCGATGACCTCCATTTTAACATATCTGAAAAGGCTTCACCCATGGACCATAACTTTTAAGTTTGGCTACCATGGGCCAAGCGGTTCATGTGAAGAAGAATTTTGAAATCTCTAATAAAAGAACGACCTTTTGACCTTTCGGCGGCCATCTTGGATGACATAACAATCCGATTTCGACAAAAAATGCACCAGAGTGATCGCCTCATTGATACCTTCAATTTGATATATGAAATGACCATTTTCAGTCAAAAATAAAATTTGACCCCAATTTGACCCCACGGGTCACGCCCATTTTTGAACCAAGGGTCACCATTTTAACAACTTTGAAAGAGCAATGTACATCGATCATTCCTACCAAGTTTCGTTGAAATCCAGCAAGCGGTTCATGAGAAGAAGATTTTTTAAGAATTTATGCTATTTTTAGACGGCGGCCATCTTGGATTAGCGATGACCTCCATTTTAACAAATCTGAAAAGGCTTCACCCATGGACCATAACTTTTAAGTTTGGCTACCATGGGCCAAGCGGTTCATGTGAAGAAGAATTTTGAAATCTCTAATAAAAGAACGACCTTTTGACCTTTCGGCGGCCATCTTGGATGACATAACAATCCGATTTCGACAAAAAATGCACCAGAGTGATCGCCTCATTGATACCTTCAATTTGATATATGAAATGACCATTTTCAGTCAAAAATAAAATTTGACCCCAATTTGACCCCACGGGCCACGCCCATTTTTGAACCAAGGGTCACCATTTTAACAACTTTGAAAGAGCAATGTACATCGATCATTCCTACCAAGTTTCGTCGAAATCCGGCTAGTGGTTCATGAGAAGAAGATTTTATAAGAATTTATGCTATTTTTAGACGGCGGCCATCTTGGATTAGCGATGACCTCCATTTTAACAAATCTGAAAAGGCTTCACCCATGGACCATAACTTTTAAGTTTGGCTACCATGGGCCAAGCGGTTCATGTGAAGAAGAATTTTGAAATCTCTAATAAAAGAACGACCTTTTGACATTTCAGCGGCCATCTTGGATGACATAACAATCCGATTTGGACAAAAATTGTACCAGAGTGATCGCCTCAATGATACCTTCGATTTGATATATAACATGACCATATTCGGTCAAAAATAAAATTTGACCCCATGGGCCACGCCCATTTTTGACCCCGGGGTCACCATTTTAACAACTTTGAAAGAGCATTGTACATCGATCATTCCTACCAAGTTTCGTCGAAATCCGGCTAGCGGTTCATGAGAAGAAGATTTTTTAAGAATTTATGCTATTTTTAGACGGCGGCCATATTGGATTAGCGATGACCTCCATTTTAACAAATTTGAAAAGGCTTCACCGATGGACCATAACTTTTAAGTTTGGCTACCATGGGCCAAGCAGTTCATGTGAAGAAGAATTTTGAAATCTCTAATAAAAGAACGACCTTTTGACCTTTCGGCGGCCATCTTGGATGACATAACAATCCGATTTCGACAAAAAATGCACCAGAGTGATCGCCTCATTGATACCTTCAATTTGATATATGAAATGACCATTTTCAGTCAAAAATAAAATTTGACCCCAATTTGACCCCACGGGCCACGCCCATTTTTGACCCCAGAGTCACCATTTTAACAACTTTGAAAGAGCAATGTACATCGATCATTCCTACCAAGTTTCGTTGAAATCCAGCAAGCGGTTCATGAGAAGAAGATTTTTTAAGAATTTATGCTATTTTTAGACGGCGGCCATCTTGGATTAGCGATGACCTCCATTTTAACAAATCTGAAAAGGCTTCACCCATGGACCATAACTTTTAAGTTTGGCTACCATGGGCCAAGCGGTTCATGTGAAGAAGAATTTTGAAATCTCTAATAAAAGAACGACCTTTTGACATTTCAGCGGCCATCTTGGATGACATAACAATCCGATTTGGACAAAAATTGTACCAGAGTGATCGCCTCAATGATACCTTCGATTTGATATATAACATGACCATATTCGGTCAAAAATAAAATTTAGGACCCCTTGGGCCACGCCCATTTTTGACCCCGGGGTCACCATTTTAACAACTTTGATAGAGCATTGTACATCGATCATTCCTACCAAGTTTCGTCGAAATCCGGCTAGCGGTTCATGAGAAGAAGATTTTTTTAAGAATTTATGCTATTTTTAGACGGCGGCCATATTGGATTAGCGATGACCTCCATTTTAACAAATTTGAAAAGGCTTCACCGATGGACCATAACTTTTAAGTTTGGCTACCATGGGCCAAGCAGTTCATGTGAAGAAGAATTTTGAAATCTCTAATAAAAGAACGACCTTTTGACCTTTCGGCGGCCATCTTGGATGACATAACAATCCGATTTCGACAAAAAATGCACCAGAGTGATCGCCTCATTGATACCTTCAATTTGATATATGAAATGACCATTTTCAGTCAAAAATAAAATTTGACCCCACGGGCCACGCCCATTTTTGACCCCAGAGTCACCATTTTAACAACTTTGAAAGAGCAATGTACATCGATCATTCCTACCAAGTTTCGTTGAAATCCAGCAAGCGGTTCATGAGAAGAAGATTTTTTAAGAATTTATGATATTTTTAGACGGCGGCCATCTTGGATTAGCGATGACCTCCATTTTAACAAATCTGAAAAGGCTTCACCCATGGACCATAACTTTTAAGTTTGGCTACCATGGGCCAAGCGGTTCATGTGAAGAAGAATTTTGAAATCTCTAATAAAAGAACGACCTTTTGACCTTTCGGCGGCCATCTTGGATGACATAACAATTCGATTTTGACAAAAAATGCACCAGAGTGATCGCCTCATTGATACCTTCAATTTGATATATGAAATTACCATATCATCATAAAATCAAAAACCCCAATTTGACCCCATTTGACCCCACGGGCCACGCCCATTTTTTACCCCAGGGTCACCATTTTAACAACTTTGAAAGAGCAATGTACATCGATCATTCTTACCAAGTTTTGTCGAAATCCGGTTGGCGGTTCTTGAGAAGAAGATTTTTTAAGAATTTGTGCTATTTTTAGACGGCGGCCGTCTTGGATTACGTAATGACGTCATTTTAACAATTTTGTAATCCCCCTACCTAAGGACCATGACCATGAATTTTGGTGACTATAGACCCAATGGTTACCGAGGAGAAGACGTTTGAAAATGTTCACGGACGACGACGGACGACTGACGACGACGGACGACGGACACATTGCGGTAACAATAGCTCACATGAGCTTCGCTCAGGTGAGCTAAAAAATATGCTATATTTGTGGTCTGTTTATCGTTTTCTGCAGCATGATAAAGGTACCACAACATTTGTATTGCTATTTGATACTCGCTACTTCTGATTTCAATTGGGTTTTTGACAATTTTAATTGGGTATTTAAGCAAATACGCAGCTTATCTCGAGCTCTGTGTCTGATCTATTTACCATTTGTGGCTGTGACTGGAGACATGGGGTTTACAGGATTTGACACCAGTGTATATCCTGAACAAATATCACATTATATAGCCTGATAATGAAATATATTGCGTGTGAGAAGCATGATGGGTGTTTCATTGATGGAATGGCGAACAGTGTTGATCCTGATCAGACTACAGATGCACAGGGTGATTTGGATCTACATTGGCCGCAAAACTGATAATCCCGATGTCTCCAGCTACAGACACATTTACAAAAAACTTTGGTAGTTTATGAGACAAGAAATTTAGAGCTGAACGTCCATTTCTGTAAGTTGTCTATCTTCCCAATTGTTCTAAATGAGAAGTGTATACTGGTATTTGTTTCTGACTGTGTGTGCTTTATGGCCCCCACAGACTCCCTGTGCTGTGTATGTTTTCCTGTGATTTATGACTGGGCCCCAATTGCCTTGGATCACAAGAAAACAGGGATTGTTAAATTTGTCAGAGCTGTAGACTTGGATTAGAACAGAGGTGTGATCAGTCTGCACACACACATGTAATTCATAATTTTGGTAGTTCAAGATGCATCTTAACAAAATATTGTATGTTTATCATGGGTGTATTGCCGATCAAAAGACCAAAAATGGTGTTGTTAAATATAAAACAAGGACTGTTTTCTCTTAATGCAATTATCGTCAGCTGACTGGTATATTCTTGTCCACTACCAGAAGTTACAATCCGATTCTGGATACATGTAAGAGAATAATATTTCGGTAAATTTAAGAATGCATGTACAAATGTATGTACCGTAGGCATCTATATTTTGAAGAATACTGTTCTAATGCATCATAAATTTAAATATTTGTCCGCTGAAATGGAATTCTAAAATTACATTTTCCAAATTATTAGTCTACATGCAGCCAGTGCTTTAGAACACGTTAAATGTGTCGAGTGCAATACAAAAGTTTTAATTGCGAACCTGTTTGATAGGTCTAAATTATGGAGTGGGAATTTAGGATGTGTAATAAATAATTTGCGGAATAATGAAATGTGTTTTTAGGAATTAATATTTTGGAGAAAGCAAGATAATAAGGTATGGTATGTACATATTGAGTGTTTGTAGTGACATGGCTCTTTGACCTTGAACTGGCTTAGATATTAATACTTTACTATTTCATCTGTATTTATATTATCTGTATATTTATAGCTGAGACCCGGCCATTATAAAATATGGTCACAATAACAGCCATTCTGTCCTGGAATTTAGTAACGAGCGAGCGGTTTAATACTTTGCAGTTCTGTTAAGAAAACTTGCACAGACCAATAATAATCATATAAATATATCTTCTTTGACCTGGATTATCCTTAACGCGAGAACAGAATGGGCTGTTATTCTGACAATATTTTGTAATGGCCGGGTCTCGGCTATAAGGATACAGATAATATAAAAGACAGATGAAATAGTAAAATCATCCGTATAACAGAGTATTCTAAGCTAACCTTAAACTTGTATACTTATTTTGAAAGTTTCGTATTTGGATGTAAACATGTACAACATTGTGTTTTAGAACAGTCAGCACGGGTATTGCTTTTGTGTAATAGTGAACAATAATTGTCACATGAATTACAAAGTCTTATCAAATCCACTGTCTGGGCATGGGACACATAAACAGAACCAATCATCCGTATAACAGAGTATTCTAAGCTAACCTTAAACTTGTATACTTAGAAAGTTTCGTATCTACAGAACTAACCGGGTAAACTGTAATACTAATTATTTTGAGGGTATCGTATTTGATGTAAACAGTTAAACACATTTTGTTTGTTTTAGAACAGTCAGCACGGGTATTGCTTTTGTGTAATAGTGAACAATAATTGTCACATGAATTACAAAGTCTTATCAAATCCACTGTCTGGGCATGGGACACATAAACAGAACCCATCATTTATTAAACTATTTTATTTAGCTAAACTACAAACGACACAACTATCGGACGATGTTTACAGCTTAATGCCTTGCGGAGAACTCTCTCCCAATACCTGGCTACCTCTATATATATCTCGCTGAGCAACAGATCATATTACCGTTCTCCCTGCCTCGGAGAGCGGCTATTGAATTATGGGAATTATGCTTGTAACTTGTAGTCGACCAGTGTAGTCCATGCATTGGTTTAGTGTATAGAGACGGTGAATACATCACTTTGTCACACCTCCCCGACAAGATTAAATATGGGTAGATCCCAGATTTAAAATTATCAGCATAGTGCACAATGTCAAAGGAAGTACTATTTAGAAATGTATGACACGGGGTATAAAGCCATATGGTGTGAATTCTTGCTACAGAATCCCGGTCAAGTTCATTGATCCTAATGCATGCTGAATTTGCAATGAATGTAGCTCAAGGCACGTTAAGATTGTCTCGCAAACATCTAACAATATAAACGGAATAATTATTTTTATAGCACCCATACATATACATATATGACGATTGTATATGTCCAAACAAAGATGGCGATGTGCTCGGTGCTCAGTCCCGGCGTAGAGACTCGGCACTCCGTGCGGCTGGTAGGTTCCGTGGCGATATCGCGTCAGGCATATATACGGGGTTATGATAACCGTAGGTCGCGTGTTGGTTAGACACCACCAAATAGTTTTACTATATAATTTAACCGAATGCCATCCAATAAGGCCAGTCTCTCCTACTTTCACTATTCGTATGGATGCTGTGGGACCCACTTGTACATGACCTGCAGCCAGTCTGTACTGGTTCTGCATGAACTAAACAATAGGTTCACTTACTCCTAAGAAAGAAAAATCCAACCTTGTCATATCCTCCAATATTGTGTACATTTTTTGGCCACGGAAACTCCGTTTACATCAAGTGACCAACAGGGTCAGTGTTTTCTTTTAAATGCTACAAATATGCTGAAAACTGGTGTTGAAGGCACCCCAAAATGTTCCTCAAGTGAAACTGGGTAGTAATGGATCAAGATTTGCAAGCAAACGGTGTCTGTGACCTCAAAACACCCGCACTATTTTTTTATACCGGACTACTTTTGCATACACCCTGGGCGGTTTCGCACCATTTGGTGTCTTCTAACCTGTTCGCCTGGACGGTTTGTGTAGTTGCATGAGTAACGTCGACCTGCGTCTGCGTCGCTGTTGAGTGCACCTCAGCTCGCAAGACACTACGAGCTGTCGCCCTCGACGCAAGAGTTAAGACCACATTAAATCCTGTTGCTAATGCCAATTGTTCTATTGGAATACGGTCCGAACCAGGCATCGCGCGTAAAGAATCCAATATGTGACGATACATAACGTCATCCAATTCCGAAACAGAAATTTGCACTGGCATACTGCACTGTGCACACAAGCGTGGTATATATTGTTAAGTATAAGTACATCCGTAATTTCGGCAATATTTGCTCGTCATTCCCACACGGAGTCTTATCTTGGCTGCCTAGTGAGTGTTACCTGAGGTACCATAGCAACCACGTACTCCATCAGAGGAACCGGTGCGATACAGGTAACACATGGGTGACGTCAGCAATTCCTCGATCAGTTGGTCTGTGGCATTCCATTCATACGAGAAGTTTTTTCGTCTTGTACACCACTGGGAAGACAGAAACGGTTAGCATACCTACAGGAAAGCACTGTACCAACTACAAAGCAGAAGTGGAGGCCATCATGAAGGCGACACCAATTATTGAAGAGTCGGCTGAGGACGGTCATCAGGTGGTCATACTAATAGATGCTCTGTCAGTCCTACAGGCCTTGTGTAATGCATTGAGCATGCCAAAATACCATCTCTTTCCATCTCTTTCCAGACAGTTACACACTTTATGCCAGAATAAAAAAGTGTCGTTGCAGTGGATTCCAGCACACTGTGGGGTTCCTGGAAATGAGAAGGCGGACAAGTTGGCCAAGCTAGAGGCCAAAGGTGACCAGCCACATAATAGTGTTACTCATGAGGAGAAAGCAACAGTGATAAAGACACTGACGAAGCCAAAGCCAACCAAAGATGAATACCATGCACCTACTAGACAGATGGGAACAAGTCATAATAATAAGACTACGCACGGGACACAACAGGCTAAATGCCCACATGTATGCAAAACTGAAGTTGTCTCCATCTCCAAGATACACTTGCGGTATGGAAGAGCAGACTACAGAGCATATACTGCAAAGATGCCCCCTGTTAGAGCAGAGAAGAAAAAGCATATGGCCAGAGATCACCAGAAGAGAAGTTGTATGGAAAGATGGAGGAGCTCAGAAAGACAGCGTCCTTCATTGCTATGGCTGGTGTGATGGTGTAGATGGTGAACGCCAGTAAGTAAGTATACGAGAAGTTCCAGCGGGATACGTCACAGTCACGTGGTGAGGTATATAGCTCTACGTGTCGTTTCCATGGTTACCAATTGGTGTGTTGTTGCTCTGCTTAGCCATGGCTAGGACAGGTAAATTAATGTTATATTATTGTTATCGTGACGCGAACGCGCGCGATTATTCCACAGGCCAGGCCAGGCATGTAGCAACAGGTTACCGCTGCCTGCATTTAACTGTCGGATCAATCTAGAAGCTAACAGATTTCTGCTGCCTGCATTTAACTGTCGGACGAATCTATTAGATAAAATAGATGCCAGATTTCATCTATATTTTGGCGCCCCGTATAGTACCGGAACTTGCATATAATGGTCGGGCGATCTGGGAGATAACAACAGGAGCCTGTGATTAACAGTCGGATGATCTGGTCGATAACTGGAACCTGCAGTTAACAGTCGGGTGATCTAGAAGTTATACATCGCACGGCCCCGTGGGCATACGCTCTGTCAAATCGTAGATCGTTTTTGCTTCACTTGTGACATCACGACACGCGATGAATGGAACAGCTGTTGTTCATTGTCCATTCGATCTGAGTTGTTCCTGTTATGGCGCATAACATCCCCCTGGCGTGGTGTAGAAACATAACATTGTTTAGTGCAGACGCCTATGTCAGCATATTTTCTTCTGTGTCCCAGATACGTAAATTCCATAGAACATCAATTACACACGTATTTATAAGTCACCCCATAAATCAATAAATCCAATTTATTGAATGCGCCATTCTATAGTTCAGGAGCCAATGTTCAAAATATCCACTCTGGTACACACATAGTTCAACATCAACACCGAGGGTATATACATGTCCCCTCGTACGTGTATTTTAGTCCAAGCTCCAATACACTAAATGGCAGTAAAGTTCGAATATAGGTCCAATATATGTCGCACATCTATACGTATATTTGTCCAATACACATCGACGTGGCAATACTATTTACACTGCTGCAGCTATATAAATTCATCTTCTCTTTGCATGAAATGTTATTTATAGCCGTGCAATCTCATCGAGTACCAGATACAGACGTTCCATCGTGACGTTATCTGTTCTCGCCAGTGTAGAGGTATCATGATCTCTCTTCGAACAACTTTGTCGGCTCTCGCACCTGATCGCTGGCACCTCCGGTTCATTGACCCTCGGTTGTTCTACGTCATTGCATTCACACATTCTTGGCATTGACAGGCAGAGGCTTGTTTGAATTTTGAATGCATAGGCAAATAAGATTATACTGAATGACAAAACAAGGTTTAGACCACCCACGATTAATGTCAAGTAAGCCCATAGAGGCCAGATTTTACCTTTCTTAACATTGATTTCCTTTACCGTTTGAAGCTCATCTAATGTATCAGGTAATATCAATTTAGGGAATTCAGGAACAATCTTAACGTAACGCGCCCAGACTAAACTGCTGGTCCAGTTGACTTCGCGTAATAAATAAATTTCGTTATTACTCAGTTTCACAGAGGCATTGATTACATAATTATGGTGCTTCTAACGTGAAATACTTGTTTGAAGCAACACACTTGTCAGATAGTTGGATAACATCCAATGGATAATGAACTGTGACGCCATCCATATGTCTATCATTGCACGTTAATGAAAACCTCAAATTCGTGTTGGATGCGATTACCCATGTTTGCCCGATCAGATGTTTTGCCATCGGTAATTTGTTCTTTGTTGCAACGGTTGCTTGGCAACTATCTTGAATTGCTATGTCAGATCTCATAAAAAGATTAATCACACACGTATTTGAGAGATTTACTGGCAGCACAGGCGAAGACACGGCACACCATTTAGTATGTGGATTTGAACACATGTCAATTTCCTCTCACGTCAGTAATACGTAGTTGTTCCGTTGTTTGTCAATTAAGGATACATCAGTTTCTAAGTCATATGTTGCCATCATGTCTGGTTGTTCATACGTGTTAGTTCGCCACAGATTAACATAATCAGTGCGGTACGTGTCACTGTCAGTACGTGAAACCATCGGTATCGGTATGCTTACTGCCCGGTAAACTTCGTAGGACCTATATATCTATGCGTATAATAAGTAACCGCGATTAATTTAGATAGTTAACTTCTTTGCTTAAGGCCATTAATCTATCCCGATACTCACTGTCAGTGACACCGTCATATTTACCTATAATGGTTTCTGCAACCGCCTGTGCCCGGCTTACGTCAATCGTCAACTTATCAAGAAACTGATAAAATGTCTCAAAGTATATTACAAAAGAAGCTAACCATTTAGCACGTTCCGTTGTGATATCATTGACTTTATGAAAAACAACATTTTCCTTTATCACCACCCCCTCTGTCATGCCCACTAATATTAATAATATAATGCAATTCATTTTGCCTGAAATATAACAAAAACACATAGTTACCCTACACATTTACAATGTGCCTTATCTATATTTGTATTACACGCGCTATAATCGTAGACCATTTGTCTATTACTGTTATACACATAACATGAAGCCTATTTCCTCAGCAACTCACATATGACATATAAAAACTTATCAACTGTTTCAACATGTTACTGGTGTCCTTTTACCAGTGTTTCCTTATTAATTGTTCTATTTGCTGACGTACATTGCTTTGGCTCATCGCCTATAGTTATTCCGTTAATAGACATATCTTGCTCCTCACTAGCAGATAAACGTACCATCGCTGTCAGAATCAACAGGTGTGTTATTTGAATCCGATTCCTCAAGCGGTGGCTCGTATGGTATCTCATTATTTTCATTGCATGTCTGTTATCATATCAGTTTCATCCTGACTATAACGCCCTCATTATTTCGTTTCTCACGGAGACGTTGTGCTAATTCAAATAAAGGCACATCGTCTTCATCGATACTGTTTTTTTCTAACTTTGCGATAACGTTCGGCTATACGTGCGAGTGGTTCATTATCACTATCGTGGCTGTCTTCACTTTCCGACTCAGATTCGTTAATTGGTGGAACTACATAATTAGTTGCTCGTAAAGGTTTACCTTCCTTATCTTTAGGAATTTCCCAATCTTCTACCTTAACCAATCTGATTTGTTCTGCATGTACCTTGGTTGTAGCACCACTTAACTGATTTTTAATGATTTATGAAACAGGACCAGTTATCTCTATAATACCATAATATGGTTTCCATTTCGCTTCTAATTTGCTTTTCCGTTGGAAATTGTGGTAGTAAGCAGATCTCCGATTTCAAAATTCACGAGTTTACTATTCTTATCAGCGTATTTTGCTTGGCGTCGTTTGGCACGTTTCAAGTGATTATGTACCAACAAAAACGATTTATGTTGTTGTTCTAATGCGATTTTATGGCTATCTTCTCCCATGTACTTCCGTCTCGGTTTCAAAATCGTATCTATCGGTAGCACTACTAATAGTGTACATTTCGATGAAGTATTCCGGTTAAAGTGAAAAGCTGCTAGAGTTTGATTGAGATGCAAATCCCATGAGTAGTAGTAAGGGAGTCAAAATGATACCACTTACCGTGATATCATTTATAACCCTTTATAATACCCCCACCACCCCCGAAAAATCAAAAATTGGTTAACGAGGAAATTGTCTCCCGACAGCAAATTTATGAATTTTTTGAGAAAATAATTTTGAAAAGAGGGAGTCAAAATGAGTCCCAATTATATTGGTAATTGACTTTTGAAAAATATATTGGTGTCATAAATACATCATGTTTTTTTCACGTCCAATTGAACAGATACATTTCATAGGTTATAAAATATTATTAGAGAAAATGGATAATACAATTCAATTGGAATTGAAAGTTTTTAATGACTGTGTTGAAGAAGTTTACGAAGCTTACGGGGGTTATGATCCTGTATATAAATTCTATAAAATGAAAACACTAGGCGATATCAAATACATGAAATACCAGCATAATTTATTACGCTCCGATAAAAACGTTGCATTTACAATATTATACCGGCAATTATGTCAACTATACAAGAGGCAAATACAAACATTAAGACGGATAATGCGTATCGGATATGAAACTAAGGTGTATTATATAAAATTGTTAAAACCCAACGATTCGTTTACGAATGTACATTTCTACGATATCGCTTATAAAGATATTGAAAAATTATTATTTAACAGAAAAAAAAACTACTAATTAATTTATAGCCGAGTGTATTTTCCTTATCGAAGGTATGTAAACGGGCTATCTGGAATTATTTTTCATCAACCTCGAGCGATCTTATAGGAACGCCGTTGTCATACTTTGAGTGTATTTTTCCTTATCGATGGTATGTAAACTGGCAATCTGAATTTATTTTTGTATCAACCTCGAGCGGTCGGATAGGAACGCCGTTGTCATGCAGTTGTTTACCATAGCGACCACATTTATAGGGATAGAAATAAAAAAGTTTTAGCTCCAACCGCGGCGCGAACCCACGACCCTCGTCTCTATACATTATCGCCTTAAATCACACGACCACGAAGGCTGTTATGATAAACATCACCTTGTGTTGTACAATTATCGATTTACACAGGCGGTGTGTACACAGGTTATTAATAAACACTTAGAGAGGTTAACGAATTTACGGGATGGTTCATTATTTTATTAATTTTATAATGAATTTTATAATTTTCTTTAAATTAATTATAAAATTATTAATAACTTAAAGCTGAACATCCCCTATAATTACATTAGAAAACATAATAATTAATTAATATAAGAAAACAAATAAAACACAACTATTTTCACCAACAAAGTCGGGGGTTTGCTGGCGCGGGTTCGAGCCTCGTTGGGACCTAAAACTTTTTTTCTTTTTTTTTTTTAAATTGTTAATAATTTTCCGAAAATTAATTAATAAATTGTTTACTGCACCAATATAATTAATTTTATAATTAATTTATAGAAAATTAATTATTTAATAAAAATATTAATTTCTTCCGACTTTATCTCCAATTTTTTCCCTAAATTTATCCCAATCAGTACTCTCAATCTTGGACATGGTGGCACGCGCTTTGATTCTAATATCATTTTTTAATTTTTCATATCTCCCCATTTCTTCCACCACGGATTCAAACTCTAAATTTGATATTTTCTTATCGGTCAACGCTTTGGACACTATAACGTCGATGCTATTTTTCTTAGACCTGGCGAGAACGGATATTCTATCATGTTTTCTACATTTCTTCTCGAGTTTTCCACCCGACACCCTAATTACCATACAAAGTATTCCAGAAACGGCCGACACCGCACATAAAACCTCCGCTACAGGAACCGTTATAATGGTGGATATAGTTGCAGCTGTCCCCGCCCCACACAACACAGAAACACTCGCCAGAGCCGTGCTAGATGCTTCAGCCATGTTCACCGCACACCTATATTTTTTAGCGTGTCTTTTTCTATTTCTATATTCTCTAACTAAAATATCCTGCATAGCGACGATATTATTTAACCTAAAATCTGAACTTCTTTCGTTAATTGGACACAGTGTTGATGGAGTGGTATTGACAATTGGATACAGTGATTCGTTCATGATTTTCAATATATTAGTAATTACAAATTAAGTTCAATTAACAATGAGACAATAGTGGAAGAACTCTCTGGGTCAGCGATTTTCGTAACAAAGTTAATAACACTACCTTTGGAAAGTCTAATTGTATCGTTACCGGAGAACGAAACTACCGACGAACTATCTCCAGCGGGTTTAGTGACTCCAATTGCCCGTTCTTCCCCATCTACTACGAAATTTATCATGACCGCGCCCACAGGTTTACCACTAGCATTAACCGAGCAGACCGCCATTCGGAGAACTGTACCTGTAGCTGTCATGGCGTATCCCCCACATTTATTATTCGCTTTGGCACCGAACGAATATTCATAGAGCCCCTCAACCAATGGGCCCCGCTTCTCAGCCCAAACTGTTATGACACGTTTTTGTGTTTTCATTGTTTGCAACAATCCGGCAACCGCCCCGATAGAGGTATGGGCCTCAGCACGAACCTTTTCAGCAGTCTCCTCAAGCGCTTTGGTCGCGGCTCTACGAGCATGTTTCAGTTTATCGGAAACTTCTGTTATTTTACCGTCTAGTTCGGTAAGTGCCGCTTCTCTGCTGAGAGAGTCCTCTAAGCGCAACGCATCATAGACCTCTGTAATGGTCGCCTGGTGGTCTTCTAGGGCTTTTTCAACACCCGACCGGGCCTCTTTTTGAAATTCGGTTATTTTCCCGTCTAGTTCAGCAACCGCCGCTTCTCTGATGAGAGAGTCCTCTGAGCGTAACGCCCCATAAGCCTCCGCAATGGCCTCCTTGTGGTCTTCTCGGACCCCCTCAAACCCTGACCTGATCTCTTTCAGAAATTCGGCTATTTTCCCGTCTAGTTCAGTAAGTGTCGCTTCTTTGCTGAGAGAGTCCTCTAAGCGCAACGCATCATAAGCCTCCGCAATGGCCTCCGCAAGGTTCACCTGGTGGTCTTCTCGGACTTTATCAATACCGAAATTTGGTTATTTTTTTGTCTAGTTCAGTAAGTGCCGCTTCTCTGATGAGAGAGTCCTCTGAGCGCAACACCTCATAAGCCTGCGCAAGGGCCGCCTGGTGGTCTTCTCGGGCTTTCTCAATACCCGACCTGGCCTCTTTTCGAAATTTGGTTATTTGTTTTCCTAGTTCGGTAAGTGCCGCTTCTCTCTGATGAGAGTCCTCTGAGCGCAGCGCATCATAAGCCTTCGTAAGGTCCGCCTGGCGGTCTTCTCGGACTCCCTCAATACCCAACTGGGTCTCTTTTCGAAAATCGATTATTTTCCCGTCTAATTCAGTAAGTGCCGCTTCTCTGGTGAGAGAGTCCTCTAAGCGCAACGCATCATAAGCCTCCGTAAGGTCCGCCTGGTGGTTTTCTCGGACTTTATCAATCCCCAACCGGGCCTCTTTTCGAAATTTGGTTATTTTTTCACCTAGTTCGTTTAGTTCCGTATGCGTTTCTTCACGACATTGTGTATTCACAGCCAGGGCATATTCTCTAAGTTGTGATAGTAGACTCTTGTGAATATCGTCCGTGGCCGCCGATATAGTTCTATTGATCAAGGCTTTTGTTTTTTGGGTAGTTAAAAAGTCGCTCTCTGTCGGGATGAATCCCCCTTCTGTCGGTTCCAAATTCTTTGAATTTATATTTGTCACCCAATCCCGATTGGAATTGGAAGAACTACCTGGTCCATATATACTAATTTTCAATAATGTTGATATATATATATATATATATAAATTACGAACATGCGTTAATTCTAAATAATTTTCATAAAATTAATTAATTGGAAATTTCGAGAACGACCGAAATCGGGAAATCGTTTTTCAACTTTCTCGCTTGATCATCGAGAATAGAGACCGTAAATTCGTGGATGTGTCCCGTTTCCAAAACTTTCATCTCGGGGTGTGGGAAGTCTAAGGTCACAGTCTCACCAAAGAAACAGTCGCTGGCGGGCACGGTTTTCAGTAATGTGCTGGGAGTGCCGTCTACCGTGTTGTACGATGTGTTCACCCGATCAAGGTGCACCCCGAGAGTTTTCGTGACGGCGAAGTTTACTGGGGTCGTGCCGACGTGCTCGCCCGGATCAAACATCCCATCATCGTTGGCAGGGTGTGTTATTTTAAATCCTAACAGTGAGCCCAACCCCGGTGAGGTGCTTAAACACCTCTCAACGGTCAATGTCGTGAGCCGCCTGGCTTTCGAGATTGCGAGAGTGACTATACCGGGAATCTTCGCCGCGACAAAAGCTTGGAGATCTCTGAAACTCCAAAGGCCATGAGGTACTATGGCATACTCGTCAATATCTCCTAAGAAAAACTCGAGTGTTTCGATGTTTTGCCAGCCTACCGTGAAGGTGATTGATCTGAGGCCCACCCGGCGTTTTCCGCAGCAGTTGTCGATTGACTTTTGAAGTTCCCAACTCTCTTTTTGAACATTAGTGATAGTAGCAAACATAATAATATCTTTCAATGGATACCAAAGCATTTAGCTTTAATTCTAATGCAAAGTACGCGGTTGGAGGTAAATACACACAAAAAGACGTTGTTAACCACCTTGTACACCCAACCGTAACGGTTAGACCGGACAGTGGCTTTGTCACCAATTTCCCTAACATCTTTGAACAATATAGGCTGCCAAAGATTACTACGATGGAGGCCGTGAATGGGTGGAAAGCAACACCGATGCAGTTTTGGCAGAACCAAATAAATTTCGCTGTATGGTGCGCAACAGCCGGGTGTGGAGTTTCACATAAAGACCATCTGACATCCAAGAATTTCATGCTCCGAAGTGTCTACAACTTTCATGCGTATTATACTATTAGGAGGATTCTCAAAGAACTAGGTATTTCACTACCTCAAGACGACGCCTGGGATCCCATTTCCAACGCATACGACCGTATGACGTTTGAAAGACTGTGTAACGAATATAACGTTTCAAAAGACGCGGACTGGAGACAGAAAGCATTTCCTACCAGCACCGGCCTAGGCGACGTTCTCATTCGGGGCCAGTCCGGGAATTGGACGCAGACTGATTTTAGACACGATCACTCCGGCGACCACATTGTCAGTCGGAACGCCGGGAATTTTGACCACGCGACTATGACTTTCGGGCCTGGAGTGTCTGGAGGTCGGCACTGTGGCGTGTTTTCTTGTAAAATGTTACCTCCGAAACGGGCTCACGTCGATTACATACAGCAGGCTGCTGAGGTTCAGGACGCGCGGGGGTACATTTATGTTAGATACGGGTCTAGGGTTCACGCAGGCCGGGGTTACTCACGTCAACGACTCCATTCGCACGTACGTCTGGGCCATCCTCGGCGCACAGAAGCAAACTCGCAGTTCTATACTGGGCACGGGAACAGCGTTTGATGCACAAAAACAATTCTTGGCACTTGCAGAGGACGCCATCTCAGCTAGGGTGGACCTGGAGAAGGCGATCCAGAATTATCAAGACGTTTTGCAGAATGCCAGCACCCCGGTAGACTATGTATTTTGAATAGGTCTTTATATGGCGCCGAGCAATATGATACTACGAGACGACCCGGTTGACGGTTACAATAATCAGATCATAATCGCCACCGCCAATAAAAAAATCGGCCACAACGGTAACGTGAACACGGATATCATCAAGCGCACCCCCAACATGATCGGGCGCGGAGTTGAAAATTCAAATAAATTTGAAAAAGATTTGATAAAACCCCCAAAACACAAAATGGATACACCTCCCTCAACACAATCGGGATTGAAGTTGAACCCAGTACCCCCAATTCGTAAATTGGATGCACCATCGAGTCCCCCTAATCCAATCATCAACAATGTTGAAATTGGAACAGGAGCGGAAACACCAATCGAGATTGGAAGCACAACACACGAGGAGGAGAAATTAGCGCTCGTCGTTGCCCTCGTGGCGATCGGACTATTTACGCTTTGGTTTTAGGAACTCTCTGGCGAAGAATAGTAGGAGACCGGCGATTGCCACTATTAGAGCCCAAGTATTTTTAGCTAGCCATCCGGCCGTTTTTGATAATATAGATAGCAAGTAAGAAACGATACTTCCGATCAGTCCAGGTAGTGCGGCAGCCGCCTTTTTGGCTAATTTAGCCAGGAGACTGGCGAGGGCTTTTAGTTGTTTTTTTACCCACTCCTTGGCTCCACCGGATGGCGCGGGTGGTGGTGTGGGTGCTGGCGCGGGTGGTGGCGCCGCACCACTAGTGAAAGCTAGAACTATGGTCGATATAGTCATGCCGATAGCCGCGAGGATGCTTGCTATCGTGATGCCCTGTTCTCTGAACAGAGTGCGAAGACGCTCACCGAGTGTCGTCTCCTCGTGCAGGACCCTCGAGATTGTTTCGCGGATCCGACTTATTTGGGTGCGGAGAGCTTCACGGTTAGTCGAGGCAGCCTCCAAACGAGCTGCTCTTTCATCCCGCAATGACCGCAGGCGTTCGGTGATCCGCTCGGTAAATTCTCTATCGCTACGGGCTTCCTCCAGTTTCCTTTCTTCTAGCGCGATATGTTCATCCAGCGACGACAGTTTGGAGAGGCTAAAGGACCAGTTCGCCCCGGACCGTTTGCAGAGTCTTATCGAATCCACGGAGTTCGCGAAGAGGTAACGGTGGGTCATCGTTGAGTATTTCGTTTTCGCTGAACGTGGTCTCCATCATGTTAATAGCGTCGGTGGCTACTTGAGGGACCTCGCTGAGCTCGACCGTTTCTATCGCGGAGGCCGTTTTCGCCATCGTTTCGTCGGTAGACTGTAGGGCCTCTACAGCGCGGGTAGGCATAATTGGATTACCCCTCTTCCAATCTGGGAATCCGAGTTCGTTTCTTATGTGTTGACCACCGCCCGGGATTCCTGCAATGGTGTTCAGTGCTAGGGGTTTACCGGTCCTCGTGTTGACTATTGGGATATTTGATGCCGCTTTTAGTCGCAATCTACCGTTCAGATCAAATTTGAACTTGGAGTAGTCGCGACCGACAGATGGGACCAGACCTTTTTCTGCCAAACTGTTGTAGTAGTCGTCTACAGCTCCCTCGAGTAATTCCCGACTTTGACTAGTGGTAGCGCCACCTAATTCCCCAGATTGCGATTGGATTGGAACTGGAGGCTGTATCAAGGGTGTTTCGTCATTATCATCATCTATGTCATCATCATCCGCATCGAGGTAATCGTTTCTGCCGATATCATACATTTCATTATCGTAATCAGCCATATTTATAATTTTCTTAAAATTAATTATGTATTAAAGACAAAACCATACGGGTTTAATATAGTTTCACTAAATTATGTCTTCGAGTCAATACGGTCGCAAACTCAATCCATACCGCAGACTGCGTGAGCCCCTCAGGGCAAAAGGCGTGAGACAGAGTGTCGTTATTACGAACAACCCATCGACGATCGACCAGAACCAGCAGTTCTTGGTCCGCTTCCCCAACCTCGGAGCTAACGGGGACTGTTCGCCTCGCTTTCACTATTTCGCTGACGTCGACGGACGAGGACCGAACCGTCGTTCAGAACCTGGGTCGCGCCATCATCAAGAAGACCATGATAAAGATTTCTGGTAATGAGGTGATGTCGATCGACGACAGCGACGTCTACCATTGTTATCAGGACCTGTGGAAGACGGCGCAAGAGCGCGAAAACGCTGTCTATCAGGGTATTGACACCAGCAAAAATAAGAACGTAACCAAACTTAGAATCGGGGCTGGTAACAAGGCAGATAACAACGCAAGCGACAACGCAGTCGCGGGCGCTTACGGCAACCACTTCTACATCCCGCTTGACTTTGAGTTGATGGAGAGTCACATGCCCTACTATCAGAGTGCTTTGGCTGACCGCCTTCGAATACGAACTAACGTTCAACGACTACGGCAGAGTTCTCATAGCCACCGACATGTTATCGACGTATACGATCGATAATGTTTCGCTGGAGTACGACATGGTCATGATGCCCGAACTCGCGCGATTGATCAGAACCCACTACGCCGGGCGGGTTGCCATACTTTACGACCGAGTTCTTCGCCATCGCAAGATGACGAAAGACAAAGGCGACACATTGTGTAATATTAATGTCAACGTACCCGCCCGCTCGATGAAAGGTATACTGATGTTGTTCGAGAATGCTCAGTTCGCGTTCGGTGCTAGAAAAACCGACAAATTCTATAACCCCAAAATAACAAAGGTAGAGGTGACGATCGAGGGAGTACCCAATCAACTCTACAGCGCGGGTCTTCGCGCGCACCAGCAGTGGGACGAAGTAAGAAAGCAGTTTGCTGCCGGCTCTAAGCGCTCTCCGGAGGTTGCAGCAGTTGCCAAAGACCTGCATCTCTCGGCCGTCTCCCTCGCGGAGTTCCTGATTACCAAATACGCGTTATGGTTAGACATGCGAGCCAGCGACGATGACCAAATACACGGTAGCGGACGCCAAGTTGAGAACGCTAGTGAGGGTGTGACGATCCAGATAACCAAAGAGGCGGATGGAGCTGGCACATTGAACGTGTACTTATATATAATTACAGACGCACAACTCAACATCGAAGATGGTCGATACGTCTCAGCACTCTACTAAATCTAACGATTTATTAATAAAAAAATCATCTAACGATTTATTAATTAATAATTTTGAAAAAAGAAAATTAGTAATCAATACCAATTCACGATTGGAGATGCTCACTCTGCCATAATATGTGGGCAGACAGGATGTGGAAAAACGGTTTTCATCCTCGACTTGCTCGAGGAGTCCTACCGCGATGCCTTTCGTCACATTGTGATCCTGTGTCCCACTGTGCGGCACAACGATACTTATCAGCGGCGCCCGTGGATATGGACCGACCCTGAGGTATACGTTATTGATCCCAGTGATAGGCTTCATGATTGGTTGCGTGGTTTATACCAAAGATTCCAGGGTGAGCCCACCCTATACGTGATTGACGATTGCTCGGCCAAGGCGGCGATGACCAAAAAGAAGGACATGCTCTCCGAGCTCGCATTTTCTGGCCACCATGCTAGGCAAAGCGTTTGGATATCCACTCAAAAGTACAACGCCGTCCTCAAGGATCTGCGCGAGCAAACGAAATGGGTCGGCTTCTTTCACTGCAAGGACCGAGACTCATTCGATGACTGCCTTCGAGAGAATGACGTTATCCCAACGCGCGAGGAGCGCCTGGAGGTTCGACAAATGCTTTTGGAAACTAAGCACGCCAAGCTTCTGCTAAAGACTGATCAACCAACTGCTTATAAAGTTATCAATTAATTAATTTTAAGAAAATTGCAAAGTAATAAGCTATTGTAATGCTTAACAATGCTTAGCAATTGCTGAACAATGCTTAGCAATTGCTTAACAATGCTTAGCAATTGCTGAACAATGCTGAACAAATACTTAACAAATGTTGAACAAATGCTTAACAATGGTTAACAATGTTAACAATTTGGTGCTCCGCTGCGAGCTTTGTTGCGAGCATAATGGTGATCATAAGTATCGGGTGGTGTGCTTGGCAATATGTTAAAGTGATGAGACTTGTTAGAATAGTTAAATTAATTTTAAGAAAATTAGCAATAATGAACTGCGACTAAATTCTCGATCAGCTAATGGAAGAAACCTCAACTCCGACTGCCAACATCCTGAAAGATAATGAAAAATCAACTCCGACAAAGCAATCGGGATCAACTTCAACTCCAACGGCAGTTGGTATTGGGTTGAGTGCAACGACTGAAAATGAAAATGCGGCGCGACGCGAGCGGCTAGCTGCGCTGGTTGCTGGGGGACAATCGGAGCATTATCTCGGTAGGCGTCTCTCAGTTTTTCAGGTGGATAAGATGTCAGATGCGGAGATTGATAAAATGTATGCGCGATACGAATCCAAATTGGGAGCAGAGATGACAAAAACTCTTGGATCGGCGGCTATTCATTTGTACGCTACCGCCGTTAGTATACTTCTCCCTATACCAAACACCGCGGGATTGATTGGCGATCTAGAGACTGACCCTTTTATAGGACACACTCTTAGAACAGCCTGCTGCTCAATTTATCACAAGTTTGGAATGTACTTAGCTCCGCTGACAACCGCGTTGACCACGGGTAAACACTGTCAATTTGGACATATATGCCCACGAACTATAAGCCCTAATATTAATATCATAAATGATGACACAAGACATACCTGCGAGAGTGACGGAGTTGAACCCGATTGCTCCAACACAATCGAACCCGAGTGTTACTCCGCCACTGGATGACATACCGCATATAAAAAATCCCAAAAGACAGGCAGCTGGGCGGGCGGCGGCTGCCACCCGAAAAGTTAAACAAGATAAAATACTCGCCGAGCTTCGAGAGGCTAAACAGTCGTTGAAATCGGGGACGGAGACAGCAAAACATCTGAAGACAGAGCAATCGGGTTCAATAGTGTTGAGTACAACAACACCCCCAATTCACGAATTAGAAGCACACTCAACACCCAATCGAGGTTGGACGAATCCGATTGAACCCCAATTCACGAATTGGAGTTGGGTTGTTAGTGGTGGTCTGGCAGTTGTTGGTGCCCTGTGCGTGTGGAAATACCCCCTATTACACCAATCCTTATCGAGAAAACAACCCCCATCAATTCATCCAAAAACAGTTACGAAACACCAATGCACCACATTTAAACATTGATCGCGATCCCTTTTATATGCAATAATTATAATTATCAACAATGGCTGAACAAGATGGTAAAATGATAGTGAATGCGCTTTATCACGCTGTGGTGATATCGGGTTTCAGTATCGGGTATGCTCGACTATCAAAGATGGCCCTAGGAGGGTCGGCTCCCAAATTGGACTTTACTGTGAGAGACATAGGGCTCGTGACCTTAGATGTAGCAGCCGCAGTTTGGACCCGAGATTATCTAATTAAAGCTGGAATTCTACCCGTTAATATATGGAAATAAATGGCTTCAATCGCAGTAATAGTAGGTGGTGCGCTTGTAAACGCATCGGCGTTCAGCGGTAGCAACTTTATATTCTCTAAAATGAGAAGCTCGAACGTGGATGAGGAGCGCAAGCGTCACGATTTAGCTGTAGAACAACTCAATAGCGCAAAGGAAGCATGGTCAAAAAAACGAACCGCCCATCTGGACTGGGTCAACGAAGAGCTTCGCCGCGAGAATCACGCCGCACAAACTTTCCAGAACGTTGAAGAAGCCAACCGCGAGTACGCGTTGGCATATCCACAGAAAAGTCTAGATCCAATGGATCGCGAAGCCCAACTTTCAGATTTCTATGTACCGTCAGAGCCCCAAAAAGACCGCGAGATCGCGTTCATCGTCGTGGGAATGGGTGTGGTGGGTATCGTCACCTACTATATCCAATCGAGATTTTAAATTAATTAATTATTTAAAAAACATTTTTTTTATAAATATATATATATAGAACGATGTTAGTTGACGATCTTTATTACGCTATGATCAATGTAGGCTACACTGCCCTTAAATACAGTTTACCCGGTGCAAAGAGTATGATTCATCTGGCCCGAGATTCTCTCGAGACGTGGCGCGAGGACAAAAAAGCGGCCACCCTTTTTGCAAAGCGGATGTTAGATTCCTCCTCAACTCCAATCGATGAATTAGATTCCTCCGAGTTCCTTCAGAACTTAACCTCCAAATGTGATTGTACTTCCAACAAAGGTTTATTATTATCGACGCAGTTACCGGACGATCTGGCGAGGGCATGTTGGAGATTGTCCGATATATTAGAATACTTCGCATACGATGAACACGCGCAAACTTGATACCAAACTATCGGTTCGCCTAGCGTGCAAGCTGGCAAACACATACTACAGCCCCCACGGCTACTGGAAGGGACTTGCTGCCATCAAGAACCTCGCGGCGGCGACCAAGGTTTCAGAAAACGCTGTGAAGGAATGGCTCAAGAAGCAGGCCATCTGGCAGATCTATTTACCCGCGCCTCACAATATTCCGCGCCCGAAATTCGACGTGCCGGTGCCGAAACAAGTTCACCAAGCGGATCTCCTGTTTCTACCTCACGATCGCGTCGGTCGCAAGACGTACAAGTACGCGCTGACAATCGTTGACGTATCGAGTCGTTATAAGGGGGCTGAGCCGTTGGCCACTAAAGAGTCTAAGGAGGTGGCCAAGGCTCTTTCCCGAATATATAAGAGGAGTCCTCTCAAATGGCCGAATCTTCTCCAGGTCGATCCCGGCCGAGAGTTCATGGGCGCGGTCTCTCATCTATTGTCTAAGCACAACGTTCCTGTCAGACGCGGCCGTGTCAACATCCACCGGGACCAGGGGATCGTGGAGCGCTTCAATCGAACCCTGGCTGAGAGACTGTTTGGACACCAATACGCCAAAGAACTTGTAGACCCTCATTCACGATCGACCGAGTGGGTGGCCAGACTGCCCGCCGTGGTCTCCGCACTGAACGGAGAGGTGACCAGATTGATAGGTAAGAAGCCTGTAGATACTATCAAGTTTAAAAGGGTGACGAGCAAGCCCTCTGCCGTCTCGCGCGGGCGACCGTTGGTTTAGAGGAGCAACGGCTTCCATCAGATATTGACGTCCGGTACCTCTATCAACCGGGAGAGCTCAAAGGTCGCAGCCGCCGTGCGACTGATCCCATGTGGTCTCTCAATGTATATCATCTAGATCGATCTGTTACGAAACCTGATGAGCCCGTGCTCTACTATTTGGATGATGGACCATCTCGAGGGTTTGTTCGCGAAGAACTTCTTATGGTGCCTTCTGACACCCAGCTACCCCCGGATCGTCAGGGTCTTTAGATTGCTAATTTTCTTTTTTTTTCAAAATTATTAATTAAATCATTAGAGAGGTTCTGTATGTATTCCGTCTGGTAACACGCGTCTTTTATCGTAGTATGCCGAGAGTCCTAATTTTTATTGACAGTACGTTTTCATAACGCCGTCTTTCATTTTAAATCCTCTATTTTGTGCTACATCTATAATGTGTTTTCCATCTTCTGTAGTTTCACATAGTACTCGTTTATATCTATCCCAATCAATTGTTAGTTCTCTTGGACATTCCTTTCGCAGAGTTTTTATTAATAGAATTAATTTTTTCTACAAAATAACACTTACTAGATAACGCTATCGCCCTATCCCCGCTAAATTCCATTTTGAAAAGTCCGGGCTCTCTTTCGCTCCATTTATCACAAGCCAACCATTTCTTTTTTTCTTTTTCAAACTCGTCTAGTAAGTTAGGTCTAATCAATTCCTCTATCGTTTTTCCACTAACTCCTATATACATACTATCAGTATCCATCTGTATTAATTCAAAGTCTTCTCTTTTTACGTATTTGTCTAGAAATTCGTAGTAAAATTCCAACATTCTCAATTTAGCTAGTTGATAAACCGCTATTCCACAATGGAATGGTCTCTTTACCGCACACCTGGGTTTTCTTGAAGATATTTCGTACGCATCTCCTATCTCTTCCAATCGTCAAAGAATGCAGATCTTAATGCTTTGTCAACACAGGTTTCGTTTTGTGTATATGTCGTATTTAAATGTCTCTCCGTTGCTTCTATCATTTTTCCACAACACGAGTTTCCTAATAATTTCATTATGTCGGCTACCGGTTTCTTATTTGGTTCTACATCACCTGTTCGTCTTGCGGCTGTAACTTCTTTTGCGAACCATTCAAATGGTTTTCCGCTAATATAATCTATAACACGATGAACTCCAGTTATTTCTAGGCCGTGTTTTAAATACCATTTCAACAGTGGCGCGTACAGCAATACTTTAGTGGCGGTCATAGATCCCATCAATTTTTTTCCATCTCCTCTTGTTCGGCCAGTATCTTTTAAATATTTTAACATGTGTGTGGGAACTTCATCAACCTCTACTTCTCTGTTATAAATATTGGGGACATTTCAGAAAACTTATCTTTTAAGTTGTGTGGAACTTCTATATCCACCTCCGCAAACCCAAACCAGTCTCCAGATAAAATTCTTTTACAAAACTTTTTAATAAATTTAGGGTTATGTGGGGTATCTATATGGTGTATAGTTTCTCTCCCACACGGCATCTCTTTATTTAACGTAGATAAATATAACGCGTTTGCATCGTACCCCAAAACAGCCTTGCAAGGTTTGGAACCCACTCTAATATTTGAAACACCAGCTTCTGCATATCGTGTAAATACTATTGATGGACCGCCAACTAGAGCGTCCTTCATCATTTCGTATGTTTCTTCTTTTGGTTCATATAGAGCATCCTCCGGTATAATCGTCTTTGAAGATTTTTGTTCTTTAATGGTTCCTCTCAATAAATATTGTATAGCTACTCCATGGTAGTTTTTACCGCATCTTTGAAAATATCCACACCTCTGTGTTTATAAAATTCACACATTTTTTCCACCGCTTCTAGGAACGGTGCTACATCTAAATCGTTATAATATTTCAACCAATCTCTGAAAGTTTTCATATTATTTTCTTCGAAAATTCTACGACATTTACTTAATTCTGTTTCATCTATTAACATTTTCCCAGATAGTTTGGAATACCAATTCTCTATATCCGGTAGTCCTGGGTAATCCAGTTTGTCTGGAGAATCGAACCACTCATAAGGAAAGAAATATTTCTGTCCTTTGCATTCGTAGGCTTTTATCCAACTATCGTAACTTACACCAGGTCCTAGATAAAGTATTACATCAAGAAATCTAAACTCTGGAGTAAATAGAAATATTGTTGCGTTTGCCCGTTTTCCGACCATTACTTTCTTTGTTGTTGATGCCAGTTCGCCTACTAGGTATTTCTTTATTAAGTTTATATCGTACTTACTGCTGTTAAAACCTATAACCGGTACTTGCTCTATCCACTGTTCGATCTTGGCGATTTGGTTTTTACGTAAATGTTCTGTATTAAACCCATATCTTGACCACACTTCTTCTCTTATAGCTTTTCCCCTGACTTTCAAATCTTCTACAAATTTTTCTATAAGTTTTGCGGGATCTTTATCACAAATATGAGTTACTGTTCCTGAGAAATTATCTCCTATACTAACGCTTACCGGAACGTGCTCGGCTTCGTACTCTAGATTATTACCGAGAGTTTCAAATTCTGGGTTGAGATATGCCTCAAAATCGTATACTATCTGATATGGATAAAGAGTAGTGTCGCAACCGATCTTTATGTCTTTACCCGTTCTTTGAAATTCGCATTCCCACATAACTACTAGGTTGAATTCTTTGCTTCTTCTAATAAATGTATCTCTTCTCATAGTGGATGCGCGTTCTTCTTTTCTATGCTTTGCATGAATCTCACACAGTAACAGCCGTGATATTGATATACGGTATTAGTTTCTGTACAGTATCCATCTACTGGAGCTCCTAAAACCCATCTTTCACCCCCGTGTCCACACTGTTCGTGGTGAATGTGAATTCCCTCCTGCTTTTCCATAGAGTACATCCAATCGATCGCCCCATAACTGTTAGAACTTTTTGGGTAGAACGCTTTCTCGAACGACGAACGCGCGCCTCTAAATAATTACCATCACATACTACCTTTGTCTCACCTTTCATACATTTTGGTCCGTGTCTCTTCATATTACTCGCTTTCGTGAATTTCTGCTTGCAATTATCGCAGGCGTAAATTTTAGATAGGTTTTTAAGGTTTTTTATCAGAAATGCGTGATTATTAAACAGTCCTATTGTCATTGGTTTATTACCTATTGCCTTATAGTGCACTGGTACCTTTTTCAACCACCATACATTACATTCGGTGGGTTGATATACTTCTATACCGATTAAAAAAAACTCTTCAACCTTTTTCAGATCTGAAAAAGGAATTGGTGAAACCACATTACTACCGAAATATTGCTTACTAAGTTCTTTCGCCTTTTCTGTACATCTGTCTGGTCTTTTATCTGTCATATGCATAGCTAGACACCTGAACAGACAAAGGTCGTCATTATACTTATCTAAAGAATACATACCTTTTTTATTCTTCAACCATTCTGGAAGTTCTCCTCCTGCTGCTTCTTTGGATTGTAGTCCCAAATCTATTCCCCTACTGCCCTGTATTAGCTTTACGAAAACCTCTACCCATCTTACAAACTTCCACTTTGTATTCGGTCTGTCTATTTTATCGGACATTATTCGTGTTTGCTCCTTATCTGACAGCCATTTTTTAACGGTTTTCATTGATGATAGTGGTTCGCTGCCGAGATTTTTGTGAAATATTATAGTTATAGGTTTTCCATTTTTAGTTTCCTCCATATGTTCTAGCTTGTAAGAATATGAATATCTCAAATAAAAATTGGTTGTTATATAAGGAGCGAGTTTATCGGACATGCGTTCAGACCCATTAATGTCAATGTTTTTACGAAAGGATAATGTAACTACCCGTCTTCCATTTTCTACCTTTTCCAATGTTTCATCGTGAGCCCCCAATATTTCTTCACCTTTTTCCACTATCGCGCGAACTATAGATTTTTTCTTATTATTTGGTATTTGGTCACCTGTGCGTCTAATTTGAGACAAATTATTGGTGCTTGAAGGTTTTATTACACTAGCCCTTAACTCCGCAATACTTTCTTTTTTAATTCTGTTACCAACTACCTCCGCTTTGGATATATCATTAAATGCCACTCTTTTATAGGCGCGGGTAAACCGCTTCATAAACACCTCATTCTTTGTGGCGTTTATCAGCTTTATCAACCCCCTAACTCTCAACCGTTTACTATAAGTAATCCCTAGAGATTCGGCTTCTCTTCTCAAACTTTCTATTTCTGCTCTAGTTTCTGGCGTTATCCTATTTTCTGTATATACTTTTGTATATATACTTTTGTATAACCTATAAAATTTATCTGTTCAATTGGACGTGAAAAATTTACATCATGTTTTTTTTCACGTCCAATTGAACAGATAAATTTCATAGGTTATATACATATATAATGGAGTGTGTGACTTGTTGTAAGACGTTTACGTGTAAAGACTATCTACGAAGGCATCTAGCAAGACGTAGAAAGTTTCCTTGTACCTCCCCCCCCCCCCCCCCACAATTTCAATGCCCCAGATGCCCTTGTAAATTCGTTAGTGCCCAAACTCTTTGTAGACATAAGCAACTACGCTGTCCGGTGGCTAAAGGTGAACGTGGTAGACTAGAGCTGGTAGAATTAGTTGCTGATCTGCGAAATAAATTAGCTATATCGGAGGAGAAAAATGGGGTGTTGGAATATAAACTATTGTACTCGCATTAATAATTTCAACTTTTTTCAAAAGTCAATTACCAATATAATTGGGACTCATTTTGACTCCCTCTTTTCAAAATTATTTTCTCCAAAAATTCATAAATTTGCTGTCGGGAGACAATTTCCTCGTTAACCAATTTTTGATTTTTCGGGGGTGGTGGGGGTATTATAAAGGGTTATAAATGATATCACGGTAAGTGGTATCATTTTGACTCCCTTACTACTACTCCATGTGTTTAGATTGTCTTAGAGTTTCTTAGATAATATATCATGCAATGTGCGATGAAATCGTTCAACTTTTGCATTATATTGTGGGTTCTCTGTCCCGTTGTCGGATAATATTTCCAACGGACATCCATATCTACTAAATATCTCGTCAATTAACAAATGAGCGATAGTGTCAGCACACTTATCTGGTACAGCGAAAGCCTCCGGATAACCATTATATAAGTCAATAAAACTAACGATGTATTTATTACCTGACAGACTTGTTGGGTACGGACCTGATAAATCGATGCCAATTTTAGCAAACGAGTACGGTGGGATGTCAGTTTCCTGTAGTGGTGTTTTGACTTTTGTCAAGCTACGTGTCTGACACGTAACACATTTCGCAACGTACGTGTACAGTTCTTTGTAAAGGTTGGGCCATTAACACTTCTGTCTGATTGCGTCATGAGTTTTATCTACACCCATATGCCCGTTATGGTCATGGTATTGCGTTACCACATCGCTCCTGAGATGTTCCGGCACGTACAGTCTCAGAACTGAGTCAGTTTCCGTGTTCGAGATGTAATACAATACATTATCTACCAACAGATGTTTCTTGGCAATCGCAAGTGATAACGTATCATGTTTCAGCCCACGTTTCAGCTCTACAATGTTATCGTCTTTTTCTTGCTCTACCGTCATGTCCAAATCTGTATCAATTACAGGTTTATGGACGTTATCATCAATCTCCACGGTACACCTGGCGTACTCGCTTGGATTGAACAAATTCGAATTAATTGCGTTAACTTGATATGTTTTATCATTGATATCAGGATGTTCCAGACATGAATCGTCCTGAGCGCTAGCCTCGATTGACACACGTGGTAACAAATCTGCCACAGAGTTATCAGTGCCTGCAATGTACTCTACACTGCAGTTATAGCCTGCTATGCTCAAGGCCCATAGTTGGATTTTCTTGTTCTGCATTGGTGACTCAATAATGTATTTCAAGGGTTTATGGTCGGTTCTTATCACAAACTCAGCATTATGAAGATAGTGGTCGAGTTTCTGAAGACAATAAAATATCGTAAATGCCTCTTTTTCTATGGTAGACCACCTGGTCTGAGTATCACTTAACCTGTGCGATAGATAGTAGATTGGTTTCTCTACCATCGCTCCTTCGTCATTCACACTTTGAGTTAAGCACGCACGTATACATTTATCACTAGCGTCAGTGTATAAGATGTATGGTTGATTTGTGTCTGGGTATCATAGCAACGGTATCGACTCGAGCGTGTTTTTTAACTTGCCAAACGCTAATTGGCAGTTCGTATTCCATCTAAACTTTTATTTCCTCGTTAGTGTGATAATTGGTTCTGCTATCTCTGAGAAGTTAGGTATAAAACGTCTATAATAGCTACACATACCGATAAAGCTGCGAACTTCCTTAACGCAAGTTGGAACAGGTAACGACTTAATTACGTTTAATTTCCTGGATTCCGGCTGGATACCATGTTCATTGATATCGAGGTAATTAGTTTCGCTCTTGAGAAAACTACACTTCTTTAATTTGATACGCAGCTGGTGTGTTCGCAAACGATTAAATACTTGTTGTATGTGACTCGTGTGTTCTTCTAAGGTTTCGGAATAAATCAAGATAACATCAAGATAAGGTCGCAAATTCATCTAATACCTCCAACACGCCGCTCATTAATTGTTGAAATATTACAGGTGCATTGCAAAGCCCAAACGGCATGGTATTGAACTGAAACAATCCCTTGTGACACGCAAAAGCAGTCTACTCTTTATCGGTGTAATCCATCAACATTTGCCGATATCCACTTTTTAGATCCAAAGAAATGAAGTATTTAGATTTTCCTAGGAGTGATAATATATCATCAATTAGTGGCAATGGATAGCTGTTTGTTTTTGTGACCTTGTTTAATGCTCTAAAATCCACACAAAACCTCTTGGAACCGTCTTTCTTATCAACGATCACAACTGGGAAAGACCAAGGCGATCGCGAACGCTCAATTATTTTTGCTTCTAACATTTCATCTACGGCCTTATCTATGACTTTACGGTTATTTAAATGTGTTCGGTATGGTCTTAGCTTAATTGGTTGGGCGTCACCAGTATCAATTTTCATCTTAACCGTGTCTGTATGGTTTAGCTCAGCATCTGTTTTTGCAAATAAATCTCTATTTTTGCAATCCAATTACCTTCTCTCACAGATGTTCCGGCGTGTCTATCTCCTCAAAATAATTAGTTTCATGCGCGCAGTTATCAGACATTTGATCCATTTTACGGTTCAACGTTGGGAGTGTTTTTTCTACTGATGAGATAACAGCGTCTGAAATAGCCCGAATACGTGCTAACGGCGTACCTTTCCTTAGGGTGTGTGTCTTTTTGGTGTTAACTAACATTGTCTGAATCTGTCTATTATCGTTCATTTTTACGAGAGTGTTTGGAAACATTAGCCCTGGTTCGTGACTTAAATAGCCATCACCTGTCGGATTTATCTCATAAATTTCGGTTTCCAGGAGATTAGGGTTTTGTCTTACCTTGCAGGTACATATGTGCTCAGGAAGTTTGGTCTTACGCGTTACCCTGGCAACTGAGGCTACATGTATATCCTCTACCATTGGGATGTATGTTTGATTTACGCGAATACAGCCAAGATCATGATAGACTCTGACGCCTCTGTATCAATCTCCATTGGTTGAGGACCCATTTGATGTACCCCGTCATGTACGACCATTCTCATGTCTCTTCCTGTCCGTAAATTAAAAGGTTTTCGTAAGTTTTGTTAATTTTTTGCGATCGTAATTGCATCTTTCATCGTTTTTGGATTGTCCAAATGAAATGACCAATTAACTATCGATCTACTGTATCTGCCGCCTGTCCTTCAAATGCATCTTCACCTACTGCAATTAACCTCTCGGCATACACCTGAACTGACTCAGTGGGTTTTTGTCTGACACGTCTCAACAAAAGTAATGCATGCTGTGGGTCTACAATATCAGCGAACCGTGCGGTCAAATCAGACTTAATTGCATCCCACTCAGCATTGGGATTTTCACCAAAATATCGCTTCAGATAATTACTAACAAGTGATTGATTGGTATGCGATTAGATTGTTGCCCTTGTTATCTAACCCAACTAATTGTGCATACTTTTCAATTTATTTAACCCAGGACTTAAACTGTTTACCGTCCCCATCAAAACTTGGTATAACCTTGGCCACGCCCTGAGTACCAACAGTGAATCACAAGCCTTTAATTTGTGGTAGCAAATAAGCAAAACAGCTGACCGATCTATTGGTGTTTTCTTGTGCTACACAGTTCTTCGCCAGCGGCTCACAATCACTGTTCTGTTATAATGTTCACACGTCATATCACACTTCGCACAATTGTTCCACGACAACAACATTTTCGTAAAATATTTCGTAAAATATCCGAGGAAACGGCACCAAATAAGTCTACCACATATTACACAGTCTTATCAAATCCACTGTCTGGGCATGGGACACATAAACAGAACCCATCATTTATTAAACTATTTTATTTAGCTAAACTACAAACGACACAACTATCGGACGAGGTTTACAGCTTAATGCCTTGCGGAGAACTCTCTCCCAATACATGGCTACCTCTATATATATCTCGCTGAGCAACAGATCATATTACCGTTCTCCCTGCATCAGAGAGCGGCTATTGAATTAAGTCGACCAGTGTAGTCCATGCATTGATTTAGTGTATAGAGACGGTGAATAAATCACTTTGTCACACATGTATACCTTACCACGTTGTTCTTGATAAGTGTTGTTGTAACTGATTTTCAAATTTTATTTCTGTGTGAATACAAGTTGGAAGTAGACATACTGGTCTACATATTGCCGATAGTCTGACCATCCTGGGTTGATATCCATTATGATAAGGGATTACACTGGTATACTTATTGCTGATAGTCCGATCATCCTGGGTAGATATCCATTATGATCAGGGTCTACACTGGTCTACATATTGCCAATAGTCGGACCATCCTGGGTAGAATATCCATTATGGTCAGGAACTTCAATGTTCTAGTTATTGCTGTTAGTCCGACCATCCTGGGTAGATATCCATTATGATCAGGTACTACACTGGTCTATTTATTGCAGACAGTCCTACCATCCTGGGTAGATATCCTTTATGATCAGGGACTACAATTGTCTAGTTATTGCTGTTAGTCTGACAAACCTATGTAGATATCCATGATGATCAGGAACTACACTGGTCTACATATAGAGGATATCCCATCGTACATTTTGAATAGCGGGAAATAATACACAAGTATGCGTCGGCTTCCGCGTAAGCAACGAGTGAGCGTAGCGAACGAGTTGCTAGCACGGACGCCGACGGACAGATCATTTCAGTTTATCTCTGTAATCCCATAACGCCACTATTTTCTGTGGATATTGTGTTCTGAAATTCAGTTATCCCTTTAGACTCGTTTTTCTAACTGAATCAATTGTGCATCTTACTCAGTCAAGTTTGCAATTTCTTGTAACTCGTGATCACTGACAGGTAAGTTCGCGAATACTACATGTACCTGTGAATTCATACCCTTAATAAAGTTAGAATATATGTATGTTACTATGTATGTGACTACGTGGGAATATATGTATGTGACTACGTGGGATAGCGTATCAGTATAACTAGTATGTTTTTGCCAGAAACGTGTTTCATTGACAGGTCATATTGCTTCAGCAGCAGTAAACTATTCTGTAATCTGTGACGACATGAATAGAGTATTTATTTAATAGATATGAGAGGCAAGTGTGATCTTACTCCACTTGAACAGTCAGTCCGTACACATAAAGAAACCGTTTCCGGCCAAGTAACATGCCTCATTATTCATGTTCAATCAGAGCATATTATTTTTCTGCGAGAATCAAGGATATGGAAGCATTAGCCATTGGCTTGCCTTTCTGGCACACCATATTGCAGTGTCTCTGACTTTGTCAAGTCATAATATGATAATTTCAACAAGTGATCAAAGCGCAATTTGGACCATCAAGACACTGATCACTTTTATATTGATAGTAATTGTGATCTCTTAAGACCATATGGTAATCGTAAATAATGATAATGACCATGGAACTAATAATGATACTTCCTTTTCAATGTGGCCATTTTTCTACAGTTTCCTGCATACAATTCTGTATTATGTACAGAGTGTATTCAAACCTCTCCAACAGTGTTTTGACAATCAATCTGACATTTTACTCACGTCGTCTGCACACACTGAACATGGTGTTTTAATGCCGAACAAGTCATTTAATCATACACATACTGCCTTTTCTACAGTTCTTCTACATTTTCCTGCATACAAGTTTGTATAGGGTATATATTTTATGCAATCAACTCATTTGACCGCATTTGAGTGTGATTGTGCCTTTCAGGAACACCAACAAGATGGAGATTATAATGCAGATAGTGATGAAACTGCTTGAAAGCACTGTATCCATAATTAAGAAAATTCCTGCATACACACTGTGGCCATTTTGAAATCTAAATATTTGTCATAAACAGTAACTTGAAATTGACTTTAGTCATATATAATTTACTTTCAATAATGATTATAGTCTGGAAAAAATCAGTCCAAATGGTTTGTGCATGATTATATGAGAATTATATAATTTTCACGGCAACCATTTTGAAAATTAGAATAAAATAGGAACAGCTCATGTTTTCTTTGATGACACAAAGAACGTTTGTTCCGAGAACGTTCTAAAACAGTCAACACAACCTAGCTATAAATACACTTTACTAAAGATAAAGAAAGTACGTAGTGAAGACATAAGAAATATTATTTACATAGAGGCCATTTTGAAAACAAAATGTCCGCCATACCAGTTATCAAAACAAGAGGGCAATGATGGCCCTATATCGCTCACCTGTGCAATGTCACAAACATCAAGCAAATACTGGTATGTAAAGTTGTCACTACATATACATCAAAATAAGCCCATGACAGACACAACATGTCAATGCGACAAACTTGAGAAGTCACCAGGGTAGGAGTTGTCTCGCGATATGTACAGATATATCTTACACAACTTTGAGAGGTTTGGAGACCACAAAGGATGCTTCCAGCCTACTTTTTATTGCAATCCTTAGATGTTATGCATTATATAACCATATTCCGTAAGTTGTCCCCTATTTGACCCCCGGGCCATGCCCATTTTTGACCCAGAGGTCACCATTTTAACAGCTTTAAAAAAGCATTGTACATCGATTATTCCTGTCAAGTTACGTCGAAATCGGTCTGATGGTCCGTGAGAAGATTTTTTAAGAATTTATGCCATTTTTAGATGGTGGCCATCTTGGATTAACGACGACCGCCATTTTAACAAAACTGAAAAGGCTTTACCAATGAACCATAACTGCGAAGTTTGGCCAAGCGGTTCAGGAGAACAAGATGTTTGAAATCTTTATTAAAAGAAAGACCTTTTGACCTTTCGGCGGCCTTCTTGGATGACATGACCATCCAATTTTGACAAAAAATGTACCAGAGCGATCGCCTCTTTGATACCTTCGATTTGATATAGACATGACCATATTCGGTCAAAAATAAAATTTGACCCCACGGGTCCAGTTTTTGACCCCGGGTCACCATTTTAACAACTTTGAAAGAGCATTGTACATCGATCATTTCTACCAAATTTCGTCGAAATCCGGCTAGCGGTTCATGAGAAGAAGATTTTTTAAGAATTTATGCTATTTTTAGACGGCGGCTATCTTGGATTATCGATGACCTCCATTTTAACAAATCTGAAAAGGTTTCACCCATGGACCATAACTTTTAAGTTTGTCTACCATGGGCCAAGCGGTTCATGTGAAGAAGAATTTTGAAATCTCTAATAAAAGAACGACCTTTTGACCTTTCGGCGGCCATCTTGGATGACATAACCATCCGATTTCGACAATAAATGCACCATAGTGATCGCCTCGTTGATACCTTCGATTTGATATATGACATGACCATATGCGGGCGGGCGCGGGGGCGGCGGGCGGGCGGGCAGAACAATAGCTCACATGAGCTTCTCTCAGGTGAGCTAAAAGTGGAACAAACCCCAGTTTTATTATTTGATGTACATTGTATGTAGATGGTATAGCCGAAAGAAACAACCTTCTATCTGCATTATAAATGTAGATATGAATATTACAATACCGTATATTGTATACGATTTCAGGGCGGCCATTTTTAAATCTAAGATGGCCGCCATGGGGGTTGTTAAAAATTAAAATAACACTGGTGTTGTTCTTTGTGGTCAAAAGATGATTATCACCAAAAAACGAATCAAATCTTTTACCTGTATTAGAAGTGTATATATAAGGAATATAGCATTTCAGGGCGGCCATTTTGAAATCCAAGGTGGCGTCCAAAGGAATTGTCAACAAAAATGGAACCAACCCCAGTTGTGTTCTCCGTGGTCTAAAGATGACAAAAAAACATTGATTACAAGAATGTAGCAAAAAAAAAAGCAAAAATACACAACAGTATACACTAGAATGTTTTTGAAGATAAAAATGAAAATTAGAAAATAAACAGCAGACAACAAAAATTCATTCAGCAATGTAAGGGTTAATGCTGTTAAGTTTATATAACTACATACTTATTACATAACACATACACCATGAAATTACCAGGCAAACCTAAAGATTATGTATGTACTTCACCTCTAAGTAACTCGAATGGATTTTGATGTATTAATTTTGCAACCAATCCAATTTTCAGACTAGTCCATTTATGAAAAGGGGGTGTTTTTGTTCTCAAAAATATGAAAATTACTGACAAAAAGTGCGGATTCTGATAAGGCGGCTCATCACGAGCCAGCTCATCTGGTTCTACACGTTTTGCCAATACCACTATACAGGCATGTGGTGTTGAAAGGGTTAATGGAGAAATTCTTACAAAGGTTTCAATGTAAATAATTGTCCAAGTATTTCAGCGATCTGGCGACGATAAAAAAGAGCAATGTCATGCTAATTGAAGGTCATTCGTTTCCGATCACTGGCTCGGGCTATTGTGCTGCATAGTGACCATTGCTGCACAGTTTGCGAAAAGTAGGTAATTGACACGCGAATACCATTGCAGTGTTTTCTATTACAGTTCGGGTGCAATGCACATGCAAATAGCACATACGAATACATGTACTTTGTACATCTGAAACTTGACGACTGTTTGACAAAAAAAGGTGTCTTACAAATATATATGTATTTATTTGCCATTAGTTCATAATACAAATATAATGACAAGAACGACGCCAACGGCATGTATCCCATCGCTGTGGTGGCTGGATCACAAACATGCACATTGATAAGGTAAATAAGTTATAGGAGAATAGGGGAATACGCATGCATCTACGGAAAGATAATAATTATGGATAAGGACACATATGCATATGACGTTTCAAATGAAGCAGAATTAATGTACTGAAGTGGGAATAACAGTTATTAGACATTAACCAAGGGGGAGGGATCACTAATGAATAAACATGCACATGAATTTGAACCAAATTAGCTGTACAGTAAAGAAGTTATAGGAGAATGGAGAAACGTGCACATTTGTACTAGATGAAAAAATCTATATTATTTGACCTTGACATTGGGCATGCGGAAAGCATTATAGTGTCGTGGGGAATGGAAATGTGGATGATAATAAACATGAACATGAAGTTTCAAGCCAATTGGTCATATATCAAATAAGTTATAGGAGAATGGTGAAACGCGCACACATCGACTGGACGTAAATGTGTAAGTTATTTGACATTGACCTTGGGCCTGGGACAGGTGGGGTGGGGTAGGGAATGAAAATATGGATGATAATGAACATGTACATGAAGTTTCAAGCCAATATGTACAATACAGAAGTTATAGGCGAATGGAAAACGCGACGGACAGACGGACGGACGTACACACTGTGGTATTATTGCAAACCCACATACTTGTGCACCTGGGTGCACAAGAAAAAATGTTGCACAATTACCTCTTGTACGCACAAATTGATCCACAAGTATACCTGGTGGAAGATTGACGGACAGACGGACGGACTGCTTTTGCATCTCATTTTCGCTACGCGATAGGATAAGAACTGGTCAGATGATAGTGTCAAATTAAGAAGTACATGCAGTGGGCACAGGGGGGTCGGGAGCTATTGTGATGTGTAACCCGGCGTGCCATGATACTGCTGTTATCTCTGGTGTGTGGCAGGACTGCCAGCAACTTGGATAATTACCCAATTGTGTGTCCTAATGTTGTCTGAGGAGCATGGATGTTTGTATAACTGACCCGAGCTGAATTTAATGAGATTATTGAATGTGATTTACGTCTTCCCAAGTGTGAACGACCACGGCCTTTAACGCAAATCTTACGAACGGACCGACGCGGGATTACGAAATATCTTGTCTCATAAAATAACAATATCTTTTGGTAAATGTGGATGGGAGACATTATCGGTTTTGCGGCCAGTGTAGATCCAAGCAGCCGGTGCATCCGCACTCTTCGCCATTCCATCATTGAAACACCCGTCATGATTCACGCTCACAAATGTATCAATACGTATTTTCTCATACATACCCAGAGTCAGTGGAGGCCATAAATCACAGTCAGAAATCACGGTCCCCTGGAAAACATGTCCATCTTTTTTGAAAATAAGCAATAAAACAGAAGAAATCAATAGTATGTGTCAGTTACATGGGAAAATATCCTTCATTACAATGTTACACCGTTACACACTGTAACAAAATGGGGGCCTCCTGCCAGTTGGTATCGTTTTTGGAAGTATCTACTGCGTCAGACAGACGTACGGACACTCGGACGATCTGGTGAACTCTGCACTGCTCCGAGGATACCCTCAACGCGTGGACCAATTGCCCAATGCGTCTCGCAGAGGCGTTCTCAAGAGGCAAACTCCTCTATGTAAGCTGAAGTCACAAGGATATACTTCTCGTTCCTGAAATCGGTGTCGCCTATGCTAATATAATAGCTATACACGGGTCTCAAACACACAAAGACTTTTTTCTCTTGGGGAACAACCAACACGCGAGCTACCGTCGGCCGATAATTTCCCTCACGCATGGAAAGTGGTTTATCCCGATAGCTAATCAATCCTGCAAACCTGTCGATAAATCGCGCAGTATCTACGTGGTGTATGCCAATACGACGGGAAACCGGTATTACACCGCTAATAAAGTGGACACGTATGTAATTAGCTCTGCATAGGACACTAATGAGGGTATTTCCACAAATACACCATAAGCCCGGTTATTACACGTAATTCGTACATAGGCGAATTGACTGGTACTTGAAATTCAATATGTTAGCGTGGAACACCGCTGAAACGGACACCCTGAATACAACACAATACATTACAGTACAACATGCTACAAATACACAATTATACGCAAATATTATACACAAGAATCCCCGTGTCATGCGATAGGTCATGATGAGGCAGACATCAACATGGTCTCGTATGTTCTTCATGCTGCAACGTCTGGAAAACATGTGATCCGCATCCTTAGCGACGACACCGGCATATTCATCCTGCTGGTACTAGTATGTTGGATGTATGGAGAGGAGCTGGTGAGCAATTTACAGATGGAGCGCTGGGATGGGACAGTGTTAGATATCAACACCAGCTGCGTTGACCTAGGGCCAAAGTGTCTGTCCAGAGCTGCTTAGCAAACATGCCCTCAGTGGATGTGATGCGACCTGCTATCGTATACCAAAGGCCAGATCAGTGCGCTAAACTCATTGTTGGCTGGGGAATTTCCAGGTGTGGCTGACGTACTGTGTGAGGTGGATGCCACACAGCCAGATTTGATGAAGATGGCAAAGACATTCTTCATCGCTATGTATGGTCTTCCCGCTTCTTCCTCCAACATACATCAACCTGGCATTACACGTGTGCAGTGTGCCCAGCTGCATGTCATGTTGTGGGAAGTGACAGATCAGCAAGCACCACCTAATTGAAGAGGAAATAAAGAAGACACACACGCCTTGTCGTCACTTCACGAGACGTGCACCATACTACCACCCACACACACTTCGGTGTCAATCACATTCGAAATTACGTTTAATATAAGGGTGGTGCTTCGCGACGGGGCTGACCAAACAAGAGGCCCAAATGGGCATGTATCGCTGACCCAAAAGTATTATCCACATTAAATCAACAAAGGCACAGTAGATTATAAAGACCAAGTTCCATCAAGAGTTGTCTGCAAGTTCAGAAAAAGTAATTGGAATAATTGTTCAGGTTGTCTTAAAGGTACATGCCCACTCAGTAGGCACACACTGTTCTTTATCGGAATTAAATAAGTGTATAATTGTGTAACTATTCCACCAGTTCTAAAAAGTGCCCGCAATACAGATATAATAATTTAGTAATATTTATTTTACTGATAGTGACGCGTGGTTGTATCAGGCTATTTTCATATGCAAATGAGACATGATATGTTTAACATTTTAATGAAACACGGTTATCGCCCCTGATATCAGTGTGGAAATTTACGTCTGATATAAAATGTGTAATAATGCCAATCAATATGTGGGGTAATGGTGAATGAATGTATATTTTGCCAGAAAATGTCTCAGATGATAACTGATATAAAGAACATGTTGTGCCTACTGAGTGGGCATGTACCTTTAAAATATGTACAGTCCATTAGGGGGGGGGTGGGTAAACAGATCACAGGGAAAAACGGGTCAGTTTTGCATTTCAAGCCCCGAAAAAACATAAGCAATTTATAATACCATAAATCATAAGATCTACCACCTCTAAAGACGACTGACCCAATATTTTGAAATTAAAATGACGATGACGTAATCATCTGATTTCAACATCAGATGGCCGCGGCCCGCATGTCGAGCCCGCCGAGGCATTTGACGGTCTCAGAGTGTAAAAACATTAACACAAATTTCAAAGTCATTTGACCTTGGGCATGTGGACCACATGGGCAGGCTATGGAATGAAAATATGGATGATGAAAAGGAAGTATTGGAAGTTGGAAGTAAATTGGAGTAATAATTGTTGAGATATAAGGTATGTACAAACTGTTGACGCAGATTTTATAATAACGCAAACTTCTAAGTCATTTGACCTTGACCTATAGGCACAGGGGCCGCATGAGTGGGACACATAATTAATATAATATGGATGATGACCAATTTAGCGTACAAAGTTTCAAGTCAATGTGACTTAGGACTGTAGAGATATAAGGTATTTAAAAACTTTAACGCATATTTCAGACGGACGGACACCCGGACGTCATTGTGATCATTATGTCTCGCTTTCCGCAAGCGGGTTCGACAAAAAAGATGCTCCAGAGTCATCGTCTCCTCGATACCTTCGATTTGATATGACATGACCATATTTGGCCAAATGTGAAAGTTGACCCCCAGGGGCCGTCCATTTTTAATACCAAGGTCATCATTTTAACCAATCTGAAAGAGCATTGGCTATGGATCATTCCTACCATTCTTGCCAAGTTTCGTAGAAATCGGTCTGGCAGTTCGTATTTTTTTTTTTAATTTTGAGCCAATTTTCTATAGCGGCCATTTTGGATTACGCGACGACATCCATTTTAACAAATATCAAAAGTCTTCATCCGCATACCATAAATGTGAAGTTTGACCAGAATCGGCCAAGTGACGGACCGCCTGGACCCACCCCTGTATCCGCGCCTGTAAAGGTACATGCCCACTCAGTAGGCACAAATGTTCTTTATAGGCGAATAGTATTAGACATAAAATCGCCAAAGATCATAAAAAAATAAGCCAAAGCTGAATTTTTCAGTATAGGTCCAGAATATCATTAGGAGAAACATATCAAAACTCCCCATGAATCCCACTGGAGCTTAATCAAGAATTCAAGATGGCGTCCAAGATGGCTGCCTTAAATTTATTAAACACATAAAGGTGACATTAATGAACATATTCACACATAGGGTGGCATCATATCACTGCACAATGCATAACTTTAACCTTGTAAATAAGTATAAGTCGATTAACCTTTCAAATATCCAAGATTGCTGCCAAGAATGCCAACAAAATATGTAAAAAATACATTTTCTTCACAACATATATGAATTGATTTTTACTTGTCTTGGAGTTATATGCACTATTATTAAAGCTTCAATTATTTTATATTTGAAATAATATGGCGTCCAAGATGGCTGCCAAACCTTGAAAACGCTGTCCGATATGCATACAGAAGGCCGCAGCCCGCATGTTGAGACCACCCAGGCTGTTGCTACCCCAAAGGTGTATTGATAGTCCCAATATTTAGTGATCGTATCAGGGTGTATTTATGTGGTTAGATATACATGTATACATATGGTACTTAAAACGTTTAAGTCAAATTTAGTAAAACCGTTAACGCAATGTAATTTGATATTGACGTGTAGGAAGGCCAAATGGATGGTCTACGGAATAATGTATGGATAGTAACAAACAAGTTTGACGTTTCATGTTGACGTGACTTTGCGTTGCAAATCTACGTATAAGGTATTTTGAAGAAAAAAAAAATAACACAATCTGATTATGATTGGAGAAATATAAGTGATGTACATTTCGGACGGACTCTCCCACGGGCGGACGTACATGTGTCATCATAATCACTATGTCTCGCTTTCCACGATGGGATCGACAAGCAATTACTTTAGCATGTGTCTATCTTCTGGAATTAATTCACATTAACTATACATTTGATCAAATAAAGATTATTGCAATATAGTATGCCAATAAAAAACAGTATGAATTGAATCGATTCAATCATCGCTCTAGACAAGGGATACACATATCGATCATTTTATATGGTTACATGAATATTATGCATGGGAATAATATGGTGTGGTATGAATATGTTATAATAGTTCCTGCAGATGTCAAAAAGTGACATACCACACAAATTAGAATGTGAATCTTGCATGTACATATGTACATAAAGTTATTGTTGATTCGGTAAATATGGTCATAATGAGTGCAGTATTGTAAATTAAATGGATATTTCAAACTCGATCGATCAATCATGTTTATCAGAATGGTACTACCAACTGATAATATAACAGCTGCTGCTATCACCTCACGTTTGAACATTTTACTATTATGCCTACCATCTTCCACAAACACATCGATTTGAAAATGAATTATTTACAATTAATATAGTTCTAGATACCATCATTTTGTGATAAACTACCGATATAGATCAATGGTACTTATGATCGATAATTTCAATGTGGTGCTTCGTGATGAATGCCACTGGTGATTTGTTTAAAAGTTACTGATAAGTTTGCTAATTTAGCAGGTTATTCCAATTAGTTATGTGGTTACAAACATAATTGAACTAAGTCTGCCAATTTGAGACATGTTTCAAGCATAAATAGCAATACAGTTTCTGTTTTATTTTTCATTTCCCTGTGGATTTGCTGCATATAGATGTAAGATATTTTGCGATATTTCTCAAAATTTGGTGGCCATCTTGAATATAATTTTGCATAATATAATAAATAAAGCATGCATTAAATGCACTGCGTAGTTCAAATGTCTTCAATTGACCCATATAACAAATTCAAATATAGTAATTAAGGTAAATGTTATATATTTTATTTCAAATTTGCATCATTTTCCACATTTCTTGTAATTTGCGGCCATCTTGAAAATCATTTTATTTAACATAATATACAAAATATGTATTAAATCTATTGTAGAGTTGGAATGTCTCCTAATAACCCCAATAATACATTCGAATGTAGTCATTTCAAATGTTCCACATGTTTGCCCAGTTTAGAGAGCTATCTTGGACGCCATTTTGATTGTATTACATTTCACAATTTGGATTATTATGATTCCTTAGTTATATTCGGTATGTTTCAGCACATTTTGTTCCTGATTGCTTTAGTTGATTTTGCATTAGTTATGATTTTTGTCATTTTGGCGGCCACTTTGGATGCCATCTTGATTCCTGGATTAAGCTCCAGTGGGATTCATGGGGAGTTTTGATATATTATTACTAATTATATTTTCTGAAAAATTCAGCTTTGGCTTATTTTTTTCCGCATTCAACCTTAATACTCTTCGCCTATTTATATCAGAAACATCATTCGAGACATTTGCTGGCAAAATTAATTCACCCTTACCCCACATATTGATTGGCATTATTACACATTTTATATCAGACGTAAATTTCCACACCGATATCAGGGGCGATAAACGTGTTTCTTAAATTTTAACGGACACTACTAATTATTCCCTGTATTTCGAAATAAATATATATTCAGCCCTGACATTGGAATAACCGGACCTGTAGCCGATTTCATCAACATTGCAAAGTATACTTTAGTAGCAAAGTATACTTTGAGGGAGAAATTTTCAATTTTTTGATAAATTTATTAATTTTTATTATACTGAATTTATTACATTATCACAGCCATTTAATGGCTGTGATAATGTAATAAATGCAGTATAATAATTCTGCATACTTTTATTCATGAAATATATGCAGTTGTTAGTTCTATATGAAATAATGCATTTCAGGAAAAATAAATGATTACTCCCTCAAAGTATACTTTGCTAGTAAAGTATACTTTGCAATGTTGATGAAATAGGCTACTGGTGCCAGGTGCAAACCACACCAAAGCCACTTGGCCTCTTCCCCTAAAAGTAATACCGGTAGGATTACTCTAATAAGGGTTATAACCAGATTCAACTCTCACATACAAGAAAGCAAAAGTAGTGACTATAGACAGCCTGTCAAGGCCAATAAAAGGCCTCCAATAAAGTTGTGATGGCATTTTTTGTTACAAATGGGTACCCATGCTGGTCGACTTCTATGATATGTAAGCTGTCGGATAGGGTTGGGTACCCCCGCAGATTTGACCATTAGGGGTCATTTTTTAGGTAATTTAGAGGTCACATTGACCTAAAATTTCTCATCGACGTGGGTGTATAGATGCACGCATATGATTTATACCAGCATTGATAGCCTTCTGCTGATGAACTCTATATACATTGGGATTCCAGGGGCGTAGCTAGCCAATTTGAATCTGCAGGCCCGGTTGACGACTTCGAGCACAGTTGGTGCGAGTATGCTAAGGGGGTCTGGGGGCATGCCCTCCCATAAAAAAATCGAAACTAGAAGGTAAATGATGCACTCTGGCACATTATTTGTTCGATTTTCTCGAAAATTCTGCAGGCCCGGGCCTGCAGTGCCTTAATGCAGCTACGCGCCTGGATTCTGAAAATACCGAATTATTGAGAAAAAAAAGACATCTATGAAATTCAAGATGGCCGCCAATTTGCCTAAGAAACAAGAAAATATCATGTTGTAGGTCATATCTTTGTTGATAGTTAAGCCGTTTTAATATTCTTAATGGTAATGTATATATGAATATATTTCCTATTAGTAAGTCATTTTCATGGAATTTGTGACTAATAGTATCCTTCATTTTGTATTATTCATTAAACTAACAGAACATATTTGAAAATTGGGACAATTGGAGCTACATTTCCTGGAACCCCACATTTAAAATGGCCGCCGTCGCAGTATAAAGTATAAGATGAAATATCTCTGTAATCAGATGAAAACAAAACTAAAACTGAAATGTCTTTTTTACATTTTTATGTAGTTTTTGGTAGTACATTCTCATTGAAATGCGTATATTTTGGTCTAGGCCTTGAAAATCAAGATCCGCCATATTGGAAAACTGAAGAAAAAAAAAATGTTTCTGGAGTCAGATAAGGTAAAAATATAAATTTCATGAGGTTTCCTCACTAATTGTTACATGGTATGTGGCAATTTAGAGTCGAGTTAATCATAATTTTAAAATCAAAGATGGGGGACATCTACACTCTTGATAAACATATAATATAATACATATGCAGAAATAGCTGACACACCATGTGCTACCACTACTTTCAGCATGACAATCACTATAAATGGAAACATTTAGCACCATATTTTAATATAATAATTATGCTGTCTCCACCTTTCCGAATCATACACCGTTGATATATCTTGCAAAGTATCTAATGATCGAGTGTTGTATATAAAGGCCTATCAACAGCCACGGTCGTTGAAGCCCGGACCAACGGGCTCCATCCTGTATTTAAGCTATATGTACTGGGGGTAAATACCAAAATCAAAAGTAACTATTTACATCACTGTATACTCAGCCGTAAAATTAGAATGACTGGACCTGGTTTCATGTCCATACCACACCATAGTGACTTAGTTCCGTCTCAAAACCTAATCAGATTACCACTAATCGTATTTCCTTTCAAGTATCAGAAGGTCGAAAATGGGAATGAGGTCTAAACCATGTCGGCATTTTGGTGAAAAGGAACATTGACTATTACATTACCCTTCGCATGCTCGCAACCAACCACCCACCGCAACGTATCTAATAGACAATATAATTATATAGTGTGTATTGACAAAATAGATACAAACATTGTGATACGAGACAGCTGTTGTATGTTTCTGAGTGTCTTTAGATATGTGTAGGGACTAATATTCCATTCGAAGAAAGCAAAGCATGTAGGCATTGGACAGGCTGATAATCAGTCACTCAATATGATCATTTGATAGAACTGTCACTACGGTGTCCTGGAAGAAACAGTAGGACAATACTTTCCAGTTTATACTAAGTGTAACATGACAGCACAACTCACATTCAGAATTGGCACACATCACGGACACTCAAGGGCAGATTAATCAGCAGAATTGATCTTCTTCAATAAGAATGCTTCGGATTATCCAGACATCTGCAGATAACAATACCACTATGACAACTGTAATACATCGCATTATCAACTTTACTAAACGTTGTTATATCTACATTTGTCAGCTTTATATAAGATAGCATGTTTTTTTTTTACTGTATACCGCTTTACCTGTTGTCATGGTTCACTACGTCTCATTTGTTGTGCTTTTGTTTTGCTGTCTCTATTGACATTATGAAGGTAGATGTAGCTTTTATATTCGGAAAATAAACATACAGTACGTGTAATTGTAGTTGACCAACCACTGTAAAATACAGCAAATTCACAATTTGACAGGAAAAATAGTGAAGTATAAAACCTAATGTACTTATCTGATAGAACTGTGCATAAACAATTGTCATTCTACCAGGCAGTATGCAAGCAATGCCATTCTCCTATAGATGGTTATATAATTATCACACATACGAAAATTGTCTTCCGCATATCATGCACAATTCATGTTCGGGACGCTTGTGTCGAACGAAGCACTAAGTCGTAATATCAGGTACACGTAAACTGTAATACAGTAAGGGTAAACAGCGTACGTCACAGATCAAATTAAACTAGAAATGGACGCTTGTCGACAAGCGCATGTGTATCCCCCTCCCCAGATACACAAGTAGTTTGAAAAAAGGGTGTTCGAGTTATGCTCCGGAGACAAAATCAGTGACGGAAAAACAAAGGGAGATAACTAAAAAAATAGTGATGCAAGAGTTGTCATTCTTGCGTGACACACCTTTAGGGTCGTGGTCTATGCATGTGTGAAGTTTCATGAAAAATATTCCAAAGGGTGTTCGAGTTATGCTCCGGACACGAAATCAGTGCACGAAACAACAAAGGGAGATAACTAAGAAATTAACGACGCAAGAGTTGTCATTCTTACGTGCGACACACCTTTGGGTCGTCTTCTATGGATGTGTTTAGTTTAATAAACTAGAAAATGTGTTCATACAACACGGATGTCCCACATATCGCTTTGATAATAAATGAGGCCAAATTCCAAGTCAAAATTTTCTTTTACCTGAGCGTTAAAGTTTTTGAAGCACAAAGTATGTGACCTTGACCCTGGGTTTGGCGGGGGCAGGACGAACGTGGATTTGGCACAGGGCGGTAGAGGACCATTAGAGCAATGCATATATGAAATATGAAGCTGATCCGTGAAAGAAAACAGAAATTATAAGATATTTACCTGAGCGCTAAAGTTTTTGAAGCACTAAGTATGTGATCTTCACCCTGTGCTTGGCGGGGGCAGGACGAACGTGGATTTGGCACAGGGCGGTAGAGGACCATTAGAGCAATGTGTATATGAAATATGAAGGAGATCGGTCGAAGGATGAAGAAATTATGAGACATTTACCCGAGTGTTAAAGTTTTGTGACGGACGGACGGACGGACGGACGTTCTTACATTACTATATTTATGTGGCTTATCACATGTTAAATATTAGCCACATAAAACGATTTTTAGCCACATAAAACGATTTTTTAGGTGGCTAATTGTAACCAACCCTATCCTTTACCAAGTCCATAACCCTGTGGGGCTAGCCACATAAGTACCCTAATGTGTGCCCGGACGGACGGGACGGACGGATGGACGGACGGACGGACGGGACGACGGGACACACGTTCCTACGAATGAATACTTGTTGCGTTTTTACTCTATACAAATACAGAACAAGAGTACCCAACACTATCCTAACCCTACCCAACAAGATCCCCGTACGCTTACAACAAGTACCCATTCGTGTGTGCGGACGGACGGACAAGGGTAACACTAAATGCCCCCTCCACTATCGTGGTGGGGCATAAAAATATTCCAAAGGGTGTTCGAGTTATGCTCTGGATACAAAATCAGAGCACGAAACAACAAAGGGAGATAAGTAAACAAGAATTCCGCGGAATCAAATGCCTCGCCTTGTCCCGCCTTGACCTCGAGCCTGGGCTAGTCAATAATTGTTTTATTATATGATAATAGTCTGTACATAGCACTTACGACCTCATGCTACTAGACAAAAATTGAAAAAGAATTTGAAAAAAAAAAATGGAAAAAAAAGTTTAAAAATTAAAAATAATAATGCTTGCTACTGGAGCGCAGAATTTTTTTTTAATAGTCTTATATTTATCTACATATATCTGCACAGGTCCACATAATGCCACAATATTTTCAACACAGTTTACAAAAAAAAAAGAAATAATAATGCTCGCTACTGGAGCCCAGAATTTTTGTTAATAGTCCTATATTTATCTACATATATCTGCACATACTGCCACAATATTGTCAACACAGTTTACGGAAATGTAATAATGTACCTGTATAAATTACCTGTAATAAGTTAGTGGTCAGTTAAAAAATTGAAAAAGAATGTAAAAAAAAAAGAAAAAATGGAAACAAAAATTAAATTTAAAAATAAAAAAATAATGCTCCCTACTGGAGATCAGAATGTTTTTTAATAGTCCTATATTTATCTACATATCATATATGCACAGGTCCACATATTGCCACAATATTTTCAACACAGTTTACGGAAATGTAATATAATAATTTACCTGTATAAATTACCTGTAAGTGGTCAGTGGTCAGTTGCACATGCTAGCACATGCACAGGTGAATAGTCTGTACATAGCACTTACGACCTTATGCTACTAGACAAAAATTGAAAAAGAATTTGAAAAAAAAAATGTTTAAAAATTAAAAATAATAATGCTTGCTACTGGAGCCAAGAATTTTTTTTTAATAGTCCTATATTTATCTACATATATCTGCACAGGTCCACATAATGCCACAATATTTTCAACACAGTTTACGGAAATGTAATATCCAATGTAGTAATTTACCTGTATAAATTACCTGTGGTCAGAGTGGTCAAGACTGGACATTTGCACATGCTAGCACATGCACAGGTGAATGGTTCTCCCAGTCTCTATTGTTCTCTCTACAGGTAAGGTCTACAGAGCACACGAGAAAACGGGTATTCATGCATTATTGTCCAGTTTGTAGAGTGCGCAAAACAAAAAAAGGGAGATAACTAAAAAATTAGCTACGCAAGAGTTGTCATTCTTGTGCACGACACACCTCCGGGTCGTGGTCTATGCATGTGTGAAGTTTCATGAAAATATTCCAAAGGGTGGTCGAGTTATGCTCCGGACAGGAAATCAGTGCGCGAAAAAAATAAATGGAGATAACTAAAAATTAGCTATGCAAGAGTTGTCATTCTTGTGCACGACACACCTTCGGTTCGTGGTCTAATTGAATGTGTGAAGTTTCATAAAAATATTCCAAAGGGTGGTCGAGTTATGGTCAATCAGTGCGCGAAACAAAAAAGGGAGATAACTAAAAAATTAGCTATGCAAGAGTTGTCATTCTTGTGCGCGACACACCTTCGGGTCGTGGTCTATGTATGTGTGAAGTTTCATGAAAATATTCCAAAGGGTGTTCGAGTTATGCTCCGGACAAGAAGTGTCTGCGGCGGACGCGGCCCGCTGTCAAATCCATAGTATCCCCCGACGGAGTCAGAGGGATACAATTATTTGGATACAGCAACTGGCAACGTATTACGCTCACAAATCCTTGAATAGCACGCTCAAAACAAGCCATATCGATACGCAAGAATGACTCCATCAGCACGTACACTTTGACGGAGATTCTGTAGGTAATTCAGCATGATCTTTGTTTTGATATTGAAAACATAATCATGTTATTTGTTGGGTATAATTGTGTGAGATATAATTGTGAGTTTCTGTTAAATGAACATGACTTCATTTTAATCACAAGTTAATGTTAGTTGGACAATACAGTTATTGTAATGAGTGAGAATTAACCGACATGCGGCCGTATTCCAAAATGATATTTGTCTAATCCAGACGAGTGTCGTAACAGTGATTATTTCTATACACTTGTCATATTGGGTATGTGGTTATCTAATACAGTGCAACCTCTATAACAGCCAGCCATGGGAAGGCACAACACTCGCTATTGTAGAGGTGGCTGTTGTACGGAGGTTAAATATAGAGGAAATTGTCCATTTTTTATGTAAATTATCGGCTTATACAGAGAGGTGGCTGTTGTAGAGGTGGCTGTTCGAGGAGGTTCAACTGTATTGCCCCGGTCATTCTGATGGCGAACACATTGGTATATGAATAACTGAATTGTTGGTAGAAAATGATTCAACGATTTATTTCATAATTCTGGTTTTACAACTACTAGTATATGGAAGATCTAAGCAAATTTCTCTGATCATGGCCGTGAGAATGACTCACTTTGTTTGCTTCCTTGAAAACCAAATGTAGTCTGGGGTACTACCTCATTGGCAGATTTACTGATCCAACACAATGACCCATATTGTCTCATAGTAGTACACACAACTTGAACAACACGTCACTTTACGTGTATATGAACATCACAGGAAATATCATAATGAAACATTTGACCGTTTGAACAATGTGAGTATGTATTTAACGGCGGCCATCTTTGATTTAAAATTAGTAAATGGCATGTCATTGTATAATAGTAAATGAAATAATATATCATACATACATTTTATAAAAGACAAAACTAACATATTTAGAACTGGTTATTCTAAGTAGCAATATTATAGTTTACATTTTGTTGCTTATTTTGCAGTTTGGCGGCCATCTTGAATATCTATTTCTACATTACCTGGCTGATTTACTAATGATATAGTATAGTTAATGTATAACAGGTCATGTTCAACACTCATTTTACATAGTTTGTAGGAGTTATGTATGCCTTCAAATAGCAAAATGCAGAAAAAACTTAACTTTTTGTCTTGATTTGACCCATGAATTGGAACTGCCCCCAAACAGTCCACCTTGAGTGTACACCCATATATAATCGTATAGTTTTGATAGGTATAACCCACTTTGAGCATTCATTTGTAAACAAAAATGTAGAAAGGATAATCATCCGTGTCTGGAGTGGAATCGTGACAATTTACAAGTTATTCATTTGAAATGTTCACATATGTAATTATTGGCGGCCATCTTGGAATTGAAGTTAGTAAATGATCTAAAATGCTATTTTATTAAATGCCATACCATGATACAAATTGATTTTATGAACACATTCAGTAACAAACACATACAAAGAGCCAGCTTATATTGGATATGCACGAAACTGTTGTTTTTTCCATATAGCGTCACTATTTTGGCGACCATTATGCATTTTTATTCTTTATATTTCCTTTTTTTTTACCAACAATAATAGTACTACCAGCATTTAACTTGTTTCCATCTTCAACATTGATTTTATGAGTGATGGTGAAGGATATATGGCGAGCATTAAGACATCTATGATTTTTCTTGATTTGACCCCTAAATGACCTTGAAATGACCTTCAATAGATATAAACTAGCATAGGTACCCATGTGACAAAAAATGCCATCAAAAGTATTTTTTCATGCCCTAGCTCAAAACAGGTCTCCAGTCGGAATTCCGGTAAGGATGAATCCAGAGAGTTAAATTATCCATTGCATGCTCCCACCTGCCACAAGCTGGAGCCCTGATCAGACTGTCACGACTACACTGGTAACGTTGTTGTCGTGGTGACAAACAAAATCCAAGAGATTCATAGTTTATTGCAGGCAATACACACGATGACATTATACATCAATACACGTACATGTACTATTTTTTCTCCAACTGCAGAAATGGGGCTTATGGGTTTTGCGACCAGTTTAGATCCAGATCAGCCTGTGCGTCCGCAGTCTGATCAGGATCTGCACTGAATGTCATTCCATTAATGAAACTCCTGTGATGCTTCTTACAAGCAATGTAGATCGTTATCGGGCTACATGAGTGTGTTATTTGATCAGGAGGAACACTGGTCACAAAACCGATAAACGCCATTTCTTCAGCTGTGGCCCATCTAATAAACAAGTGATACACAAGAAGCATGGACATTTACATCATTGTTGGCTCTAAAGGAGGCATCCGTCTCTTGCGGGATGAAACCTGAGCACCAGACAAAAACCCACGCATGTGACGTTATCACAATAACAAGAGTTGACACAAGACTCGAGAGATTGCGTAGTCCCTGAACCATGTTGTCTTAGAAATTTCCTCAATGAGGATCACAGCATGGTAGAGGATCACAGCATGATAGAGGACCACAGCAGGATTGAGGACCACAGCATGATAGAGGACCACAGCATGACAGAGGATCACAGCATGACAACATGATAAAGGACCACCACAGCATGATAGAGGACCACAGCATGATAGAGGACCGCCACAGCATGATAAAGGACCACCACAGCATGATACAGTATCACAGCATGATAGAGGATCACCGCATGACAAAGAGGATCACATCATGATAAAGGAACACCACAGCATGATAGAGGATAACCACAGCATATCACAGCATGTTTGTTTGTTTGTTTATTAGTGTTTAACGGCCTATCAACAGCTAAGGTCATGTAAGGCCATGTGATCCCATTTTAACCTGCTGCATTGGGGGGAAAATCCAAAAATCAGAACGGAATATTTACATCGAGAACAAATATATTCAGCCCTGAAATTAGAATAACCTGACCTGGTGTCAGGTCCATACCACACCAAGTCACTTGGCCCCTTCCCCTAAAATAGGATTACGAATATCGTAATACTCACATACAAAATGCCAAAGACGTATGTGAGTTATCACAGCATGATAGAGGACCATCACAGCATGATAGAGGATCACCACAGCATGATAGAGGATCACAGCATGATAGAGGACCACCACAGCATGATATAGGATCACAGCAGGGTAGTGGACCACAGCATGATAAAGTACCACCACAGCATGATAAAGTACCACCACAGCATGATAGAGGATCACAGCATGATAAAGGACACAACATGATTGAGGATCACCACAGCATGATAAAGGACCACCACAGCATGATAGAGGATCACCACAGCATGATAGAGGATCACATCATGATAGAGGACCACAGCATGATAGAGGATCACAGCATGATAGGGGATCACCACATCATGATAGAGGATCACAGCATGATAGAGGACCACCACATCAGGATCACAGCATGATTTAGGATCACAGCACGATAGAGGACCACCACAGCATGATGGAGGATCACAGCAGGATAGAGGACCACCACAGCATGATAGAGGACCACAACAAGATTGAGGATCACCACAACATGATAAAGGACCACCACAGCATGATAGAGGATCACAGCATGATAAAGGACCACAGCATGATAGAGGACCACAACATGATTGAGGACCACCACATCATGATAGAGGATCAACACAGCATGATAGAGGATCACAGCATAGAGGATCACAGCATGATAGAGGACCACAACATGATTGAGGACCACCATATCATGATAGAGGATCACAGCATGATAGAGGACCACCACATCATGATAGAGGATCACATCATGATAGAGGACCACAGCAAGATAGAGGATCACAGCATGATAGAGGACCACAGCATGATAGAGGATCACAGTATGATAGAGGACCACCACATCATGATAGAGGATCACAGCATGATTGAGGATCACAGCATGATAGAGGATCACAGCATGATAGAGGATCACAGCATGATAGAGGACCACCACAGCATGATAGAGGATCACATCATGATAGAGGACCACAGCAAGATAGAGGATCACATCATGATAGAGGGCCACAGCATGATAGAGATCCAACAGCATAGATACCAGACATCATGATAGAGGGACCACAGCAAGATAAGAGAGGATCACAGCATGATAGAGGACCACCTAGATAGAGGACCACAGCAAGATAGAGGATCACAGCATGATAGAGGACCACATCATGATAGAGGACCACAGCAAGATAGAGGATCACAGCATGATAGAGGACCACCACATCATGATAGAGGACCACCACATCATGATTGAGGATCACAGCATGATAGAGGACCACCAACTCATGATAGAGGAACACAGCATGATAGAGGATCACAGCATGATAGAGGACCACCACATCATGATAGAGGACCACAGCAAGATAGAGGATCACAGCATGATAGAGGACCACCACATCATGATAGAGGACCACCACAGCACGATTGAGGACCACCACAGCATGATAGAGGATCACAGCATGATAGAGGACCACCACAGCATGATAGAAGACCACAGCATGATAGAGGATCACAGCAGGATAGAGGATCTCATCATCTGACCACAGCATGCGTTACGTTTGTGAAAGGCCAAGTCCGTAGCCTTGGCTTTGGAAATACTGGTGGTCGCAGGGTCATGGATTTGTCACAGCATGATAGAGGACCATCAGAGGAATGCAAGTGTGAAGATCAATAAGTTATATCAAAGGAAACAGAAGTTATAAGAAATTTACCCCAATGTTCAGTTTGTGGACGCCGACGACAACGTTGTGGGTATGCCATTAGCTCTTCCTGCACTCTGCAGGCAAGCTAAAAATGTTAATTTTATTTGTAACATTCATATGTGGACTCCTTAAGTACTATCAGAGCATACGCAGTTCATCGTTTACTTTTGCCCAAAAATTCTTTCTAATGTATTTTAAAATTAATACGCAGCTAATACATTTGATTTTTATCATGTAATATTGGGAGACAGCAGACCAGCATGTGCTGGGCGTTTCCATCAGGGTCTACACCGTTCCTCGTTGCTCAGAAGCTTAACCCTAAGAAAGCAGGAAACAAAAATTGTTATTTGCTTTTGTTTTTATATTTTGTCTTCTTTCTTAATACCAGATGGCCACGGCCCGCATGTCGAGCCAGCCGAGGCATTTGATGGTCTCGGAGTATATTTATTTGACGTTTGAAATAAGGTATGTAAAAGCGTTAATGCAAATTTGAAAGTCATTTTACCTTGGGCATGTGGGTCGCATGGGTGGGCTATAGAATGAAAATATACATGATAATAAATAATTATTTGAAGTTTGAATCAAATCTGAGAAAGTGTTGTGGAGATATAAGGTATGTGAAAACACAAATTTAATTTGAACTTGACCTTGGGGCACAGGGGCCGCATGAGTGGGACACATAATGAATATATGGATGATGACTAATAAGCATTTGATGTTTCAAGTCAATGCGACTTAGGACTGCAGAGATACATGTATAAGGTATTTATAAACATTAGCAGATTTCGGACCGATGGACTGACGCACAGACGGACGTCATTGTGATCACTATGTCTCGCTTTCCGCAAGCGGGCTCAACAAAAAACATGGTTTATAAACTTTATAAAGAGCAGTCAAACCAAGTTTGTGATACAAAATATGGAAAATAAACAGCAGACAAATGTTTTTAATTCCGCATTGTAATGGTTAAACTCAGCAAGCCTGTTTTGGCACTGGAAATAAACTTTTATTTATCTGACATACTGATGTTGGCAAACACTCTGCCTTCCCAAGAACATTTCTCACCCCACCATGGGATAATAGTATATAGTTGCAGAATATTTACCATCCTCAAGGTTCGTTTTTCATGAAAGTCCATAATGGGTGCCAGATTTCCACATGAATGCCAAAACGTTTATGTTCAGCCACATGACTAACCTATGGTAGTGGATGGGAGGCACAGCGACCGGTAATATGTGAGGGCATATATTCTGTGACACACATGTCCATAAATACTGCTGGAGAAGTCTGTGTACTGTTGGTTAGAAGCATGACAGGCGTTTCACAGTACATGGCAAACAGTGCAGCCCATGATCTGGGGCTACACTGGTGAAACACTCAATAAGGCAGCCTAGTCTCGTAGTGAGCCGCATAGTTGTGACTGTGACTGGAGAAATGGGGCTTAGTGCAGTCCAGCTACTTATCTTCTAGCACAATATGCAGTCTGATAATGATACATAATGCACGGCATATGTTTCACCGACTGATTGACGAACAGTACAGGCCCTAATCAGACTGCGCATATGCGCAGGCTGATCTTGGACTACACTGTTCATGAATACCATAAGGTCCACTTCCCCAGTGACAGCCATAATTATGGTCGTCTTGTCCATAAACGGGCATGTGATTACATAATACGTTGCCACCATATACACGTGTACATTGTGTTCGAAGTTTGAACATCAACATGACAGTCATTGACTGCTAGAGAGCAGACAATTCACGTAGATCGCCAGTTGAAGCACCCCACACCAAATTTACTTTCATTGTGTCACATACACTGTGTACAGGTTGAGTAATAAAATAGTTATTTCATGATCATTCTGGGAACAGTCAAAACATATTGCAATAGTACATCGGGTCGTCCACAGCACCTTGGGGCAATAGTTTTGACTGTTTCCCGAATGACCATGAAATAAGTATATTACATGAAATAAACATATATGGCAAGTAAATTTGTTTTCATAATTTGATTAATTTGACTGAATTGTATTTAATTTCTGTTCAACAACAGCCGCCCTGCATAATGTATGTATCAGAGCTCCAGATAAGCTGCGTATTTGCTTAAATACCCAATTGAAATCAGAAGTAACGAGTATCAAAAAGCAATAAAATTTCTTTCATCATGTTGCAGAAAACAATAAACAGACCACAAATATAGCATATTTTTCTTATTTTCCATGAAAACACATCTTGAAGATACATTTTCATTTTGAAGTAAACTATTCAATAATTGCTGTCTGCTAATGTGTAAACAGTAGTGTGATTTTATTTTATCCAATTAAAATTTTTAAATACCCAATTGCTTCGGAAATGATAGAGTGACAATACTCAATTACTAATTCCTTATCTGGAGCCCTTTGTATATTTCATAATTTGATTAATTCGACTGAATTGGATGTAACTTCTGTTCAATAACAGCCGGTATAATGCATGTAAGAGAGACAGAAGGACAAATCTATATCAAAACCTGCCAACTGTGCATACGAGACACGACATGTGATTTTGTACCTAAGAACATGCGCGATTTTTCATGAACTATATTTACAGAAACTTTCGACTTCATTTACGGAGACTATCGTAAATTTTGTAAATATTTTTCATGAATAATCGCACGTGTTTTTAGGCACAAAATCACTTGGTGTGTCTCATATGTGACCCAGCATAGCAAATAGGGGCACATTGAGCTAGTGATCAGTGCAGTCCCCGATCAGCTGCGTAGCCGTTTTGCAGATTCCTGAAAAAATCAGATTTGTACCAGAATGCATAAATGTGCTAGATGATCAGGAGCCACACTGGTAAAGAAGCTTAACAATTCCAATTTAGTTGTGATGGAGCACATAATTATGAGACACGCCATGTGATTTTGTACCTTCGGCGTAATTTCATTAAATACTTTTACAAAATTTACAATATTTTTCATAAAGTGAAAAGTTAAATTTAAGAGTTAAAAGAGTACATGCGGAATATAATATAAATTCCGCATGTACACTGAAAATTTTGTCAACGTTCGACGCCATTTACGGAAAAAATGTATTTATATATATTTTTAAAACCAATTTTATCATTTGAGACAAGCCATGTGATTTTGTAGCTAAGAAGATGCAATTTTTTTTCATGAAAAATCAATTACATTTTCAGTAAATTGCATCTAAAATTGACGAAATGTTCATAGCAAATGCAGAATTCTATTGTGAATTTACTCTGTACATTTACAATAGAGACGTCTGTTTAGTGGCAATTGTAATTTAGTTAAATGCACAGCAATTGGTGGCTATTGTACATAACAGCCTTATCACTTAATCTGGCACGCCATTGTTGTCTTAACTCTTTGCATGCTGGGAAATTTGTGGGCTATAAAGAGTTCAAAAATAGCAGACAACACTTCATTATATTATCATGAATATGTCTTTAATTACTGTTACGGCTGAATCTCCATATATCACATGCACTCACACTCGGCCTTTTTCACGGTCTTACATACCGGCTAGGTTAAATAAACAGCCTCATTGCCTCCTTCATTTAATGCACATATTTCGACTGTATGGCAGATATTAGTAAATTCGGAAACAACGGGCCAACGGTCATTGGCGTACACCACCTGGACCTCATTCTACCAAGTCTTGCTATATTAAACGAGACAAGCCTTGTGATGTGCATAAGACGATCTGCGATTTTTCAGAAAACATATTTACAGAAAATGATATATTCAATAAATGAAGGCAAGAATTTTCAGAGCAAATGAGAAAAACTATTCTGGATGGAAAAATTCCATCAATTCCAGACGTAATACAATAACATATTTTTTCTGGACCAGGTAACACGATTAATATTTGGGAAATTGTACGCAGACTGGATAATTTTTAGATTTATTGTAAAATTCTCAAAATGCCATTGGCTGATTTCGAGTGGAACATGCAGTAGTGGAACATTCACTCCGCGGAACCACTCGGCCAGTCACCCCGCCCTCGTACCCACTCCCACACCGCCCCGCGCTACATAAGACCCTTCATCTTCTTGTACTCGTCGAGGTTCAGGGAGCGCCGTGGGGCACCCGGCTTCATTTGGGGGGCCAGGCGGTTCTGCACCACGACCGGCGCTGAAAATAGCAACCATTACCGTCTCAGCCACTCAATGGCCCCAGGTCTCTGGGGCTCGTTTCACTAAACGTCGTACAATAAAAATATTCGTACGAAGATTTCTATGAATTTGCTTCTCACATTAAATGTGTTCTCTAATGCTACGGGTTCATGTCATTAAATGTATCCACAAACTAATTTCCAAGAACAAATCTTATTGTGGATTTCAATTTTGTACTTACAAACTTCTTAGTCGAACAAAGTTTAGTGAAACGGACATTTAACGGTAGATTTGTATCGGTTTTCTAACATAAATTATATGGCTGATTCACAACCGGCGCTGAATATAGTAACAATTACTGTCTCCTCCAATTTAATACTGTCCCCCCCCCCCCCCAACCCCACAATACAATAAATTCTGGAATATACGCATATGGGTTTTGGTCAATTAAATAATGTAATCAAACTATTTCTTGGCTATAACATTTTGCCTTGTTCATATTATGAACATATTGAATTCAAGACAATTTTGGGTCCGGCTAGTAATTTTTGCTGCCAGTGTTTTAAAATCTATGCATTTGGAATGACGATTTTAAACCAGAAACAGATTTATAGATGAATGCAAAACCACTCTGAATCCAACAGCAAGTATGTCTCAAAGTTACTGCAACTATCGGACCAATCGGCAAATACCATACATGTCAAATGTATTCATATTCAGACTGTGCGAAGACAAGATGCAGAGAATGTGGGATTTGTCAGTGAAATAATTCAATGTCGCCATAAAAAGAACGAAAAACATAGAACATACTGATGTATATGTATATAAATGTAAGACTGGGTGCCAAATCCGTGAACAGGGGCTAATTTTTCTCATAACGGGGGCTAATTCAGCACGTTCTGAATATGCAGGTTTGATTTCCATCTCGAATGACGTCCTTGACGCAACGTCGCGCTCTAGCCACAAGTGTGCAGGTCAAAGATGGCGCAACAATTGAATACGTCGGGTTTGACATCGACACAAAACGTACAATACACAACCATTAAGTAATTAATAACTATTTGCATGCTGGGAAATTTGTGAGCTATAAATAGTTCAAAAATAGTAGACGACAATTCATTATATTTTCTGTTATTTCTCCCTATAAATATTATGAATTCTAATAAAATTCCAAGACATATTTACAGGGAGAAATCAGAAACATACTCGTAATTTATTGGGTGGTATTTTCATCGCTAGCATGGAAAGAGTTAATGATGTGAATTAAACAAAATCCTGTTTCCATGATGGTCGTATCTTGCAAATGTGACATGTGTGTAATTTTCCAGCCTTTTCCGGTCATTGTCAGATTTGCTCCTGTTCTGGAATTGACGTCTTTAGGCCCCCGTTCTGGGATTAGCCTCTGTTCTTGGATTAGCCCCCGTTCTGGGACTGATCCCCGATCTGGGTCTTACATATAACATTTTACAATCTCGTATAGGTTGATCGTGAAAATGTGCAGTATGATCGCGAGATTGCGAGACGAAAACACCCGATTCTACCATATTCAATCTTGCTTTTTCGCAACCTCGCCCACAGATGGAAAAACACGCGTTTTTACCCGGTTAATATTAGCAAAACTAACCCAAACTTTCTGTCTGTAACACAGGGTAAGTCGCCCTGCGTTACCTGCGTTACCTGCGTTTTATAATTCGTTATATATTTCCTAAAGCGGTAGGCGAGAAGGCGAAAACGCAAGACGATTCTCGTGTCTTTACATTACGCAAACACGTCTTATTTGGAATTAATAAATCACTGAACTACTTTCGGCAAGGGAGATAATCAATATCACACAAACTATTTTCATACGAGCCAAGCGGATTGTTCTGTTTATGATTAGGATATATAGTTTTAAGCTATCTCCTGTGATATATAATGATACATTACTTTGTTATGTTATGGGTACTAATACATGTTGTTTCAATAGCGTATCTCTGTAACGGTATTGTTGTAGATGGAGTTGCAAATAATTTAATAATTATTACGTTCAAATGGTGGCGTAATACTGATAGCACTTCTGTATAACTGTGATTGTCATAAATGGCGCAACAGTCGTGAGGTTAAGGTCGGCGACTTTAATGATTTAATTACCGATTCCCGAAAGGGTCGGGGGTTCAAACCTCGACGTGGTATAAAAAAAATATCTCCATATATATTATTTTTGTGACTGATCCCCGATCTGGGTCTTACATATAACATTTTACAATCTCGTATAGGTTGATCGTGAAAATGTGCAGTATGATCGCGAGATTGTGAGACGAAAACACCCGATTCTACCATATTCAATCTTGCTTTTTCGCAACCTCGCCCACAGATGGAAAAACACGCGTTTTTACCCGGTTAATATTAGCAAAACTAACCCAAACTTTGTGTCTGTAACACAGGGTAAGTCGCCCTGTGTTACCTGCGTTACCTGCGTTACCTCGTTACCTGCGTTACCTGCGTTTTATAATTCGTTATATATTTCCTAAAGCGGTAGGCGAGAAGGCGAAAACGCAAGACGATTCTCGTGTCTTTACATTATGCAAACACGTCTTATTTGGAATTAATAAATCACTGAACTACTTTCGGCAAGGGAGATAATCAATATTACACAAACTATTTTCATACGAGCCAAGCGGATTGTTCTGTTTATGATTAGGATATATAGTTTTAAGCTATCTCCTGTGATATATAATGATACATTACTTTGTTATGTTATGGGTACTAATACATGTTGTTTCAATAGCGTATCTCTGTAACGGTATTGTTGTAGATGGAGTTGCAAATAATTTAATAATTATTACGTTCAAATTGTGGCGTAATACTGATAGCACTTCTGTATAACTGTGATTGTCATAAATGGCGCAACAGTCGTGAGGTTAAGGTCGCCGACTTTAATGATTTAATTACCGATTCCCGAAAGGGTCGGGGGTTCAAACCTCGACGTGGTATAAAAAAAATATCTCCATATATATTATTTTTGTGATTTTAATATTTTTTAATATTTTCACAATTTTATGATTTTAATAAAAATACCTATAAATTGATAGAAACTTACCAACAATTAAAGTGTCTGTCTTTAAGTAATATATACACAGACAGTTTGTTACTGATGTTTTAAGTTTAAGTAATATATACACAGACAGTTTGTTACTGTTTTTTTAAGTTTGAGGTACTGTCTATACTGTCTATACCATATAATGTTTTACTGTCCCAAAATCTTTTTTTTTGGCTGTCACAATTAATTAATTTTCGGACAGCAAACATTTTTTTATGAATTTGAAATAATTATTTTCCTCCATCTGCTCACATCACTGTTCGAACTGCGCCTGTGGCTACCACGACCAGAATTCACTGGCCGCAAACACAGTAGCCATCGGCGTCTATTTATTAAATTATTATTTTGTATTTTATTTGAATTCCGCGTGAACGCTGCATTTTGTGTCAACACCATTTACAGAAAATATTGGTGATTTTCTAAACGAATATCGGAGAAATGCGGCTATATATTTTGTAAATTTTCAACACCATTTACGGAAAAAAATTACTGATTTTTTAAAACAATATCGGCACAACTAAAGACGGTGATAGAATTTTTGTCAACTTTTCAACACCATTTACGGAAAATATTACTGATTTTCTAAAAACAATATCGGCGAAGGTGTACTGAACTACTCTTTATTTTAAATAACCAGCCGTCTAATAGATCTGTGTATAATCGAGAGTATATCGTTAATTGTCATGTTGTCTCTGACAGTGAGGTGTTGCGGCACACATCAAAACGACACGTCAATTTCAAAACATTGCCTAAGGGTCACAGCTGTGTGGTGTCATCAGATCAACACCTCGTCACACACAACTACGCATTATCGATTTTTTCCCCACACAAAGCGACGTGTATTTACAACTAGATCTGTGTAATGTGTCGGGTGTAGCCAAAGACCATACATAAATTCGTAATTAGTCACAGATGTAGCCTTAAAATATAATCGATTTCCTTAAATTACGTCCGCATGTTGACAGATATTTCAGAGCAGACGTCATCGTAATTTGCCGTTATTTATTTCCAAAATTAACCATATATTCTGTAAATGGCGTTGAAAGTTGACAATAAATTAAGACCAGATCAGTACGTTAAATCGCTATCGACGACAACTGACGATCCGATGAGAGAGTAATACCGTTTAAGCGTATCCAATGTTAAATATACATCGTTATTTTTTTATGACTTTCGTAGTTTTTTACCGAGAAATTCAAACCGTTTCCAATTATTGGGGAACATAATATCATGATTAGCACATCGTTTCACTAAGCGGGGGCTACTCAGGAAATGGGGATCACACGGTCTATTGTTTACACTGGATTAATGGCGGCCTCCATGAGGTCTCAGGTAAATCTTATTTTTCAATAATACGACTGTGGTTTCTTCCTTTTAGTGATAACCATGTTCCAGCCGTTAACACTTATTTAGCAACATTACTTAATATGTAGTTAGTCTGAACATTCTGCAGAGAAATCTGAATTGGACGGAATCGAGCGTTGTTTAAACTTAGTCCGGTTCATATGCACAGGTCAAAATATGAACTGAAAATGGCGCTTTGTGTGACGCAGAAATCCGTACGCGGATGAATAAAAAAAATATTTTGTTATAATATCACATACAGCGAAACAGCGGTAGCATCTACTGTTTTAATAATATGCATACATATTGTAATTAATGTTTAATAGTGATATACTTATGAATAATATACGATACTATGGTTTATACTCCAGCACTATGTTTTTAGGCTGTGTGATTTGCCTCAATATAAACTGGATTAATTAATACTTATATTCATGCGCTTCATGACAACATCATTACATTTAAAATATACAAATATTACTTAAAGGGGTACCGATATGATACATTTTAATAATATAAATATTGAAAATACACATTACAATCGCTTACAACATAAGTTATTGATTGAAAATAGTCACTGCATCGTGACCTATTTGACCGCATTACCTATTGCGCGGCAACCTCACCAAACCCGCTGTTTACATAGGTAACCGGTGGTTTGGTGAGGTAGGCTCGCTAATACAATGTTTGCGTAATGAGGAGACGATTCGCATGTTTTAGCAAGACTGAAAAATTGCGAAATGAAAGCTCTAGACGAATCATAATGCTGATTGTTTTATTTTGGATTGCAGATGAACGCTTTTAACATGACAGACGTACGTTTATCCTTTATCAGAATGTATGAAAAATGTAGATCCCGATGTGCATGCTATTCACGAGCCGTCTCATCAGGATCTACGCCATTCGTACATACTTTATTTATACCAAAAATGACCCATAATACAGCGTAATGTAACAGTTCCACACTTAAAATATAGGAACGGACTCGCTGGATTCATATTAAATCATTAAACAATATAGAAATAATATGAACGCGGTAGATAACGTCACAAAAAAAACAACAACGGTCAATGCCATTATTATTCATGTTTTGTAACTGGCTTCAAATCACATGTAAGTCGCCATCTTGGATAGCCGTGACGTCACAGTGCGGGGCCGTGTACAAGCATATCACCTAATCGGTAAAATGGGAGCTGGTCAAAACGGCCCCGGGTCAAAGCGAAAGCGATCCCAGGTAAAAACGGCACCTATTTGACCAAAACATCCCCCAAGCTTTAATTAATATACACATATAATCAGATTAATAAAGTAACAAAATCGACCTCGTAATACGTATGTTGATAAAATCAACATATTCCATTTCTGTATATCTTGTCCACAAGTCAACACTTGTTGTTCACACCTTTATCCAGACACGTGTGACATGTCTACCATTAATAGTTAATCTAACTAAGCCATTCTGATAACAATGCTTACAATCAGTGTAGACCCAGATTAGTCTGCACCCTGTGAAAGTATGCACTGTTAGTCATCCAGTCAAACAGTCATTACAATCTGCAGTATAATACATTACTCACAAATTGAAACAATCATATCCATGATTATACGGATGGTCTAATGCACTGGTGTGTTTTCTTATGTACCATACTGAAATTTTAGTAACAATTTTGAGGGAGATTTCCACCTAAAAAAAAGTATAACCTATACCGTTTCATTACAAAACAGACAGGATCATGTTTGCAACCAGCAAAATACAATGTCTACAGTACGATACCGTACCATACAATGTAAAATGAATGATGTAGCCCCTAATCGGATTTTATTTTATTTATTTGCTGAATATAACTGAAATTAAAGTAAAAATTAAATTTTGCCAAACCCAGAAGCAGAATCTACCTAATGAAATATCTAATTCTTATGAGCAACAAGCGGTGTTTTCTCATGTGCTGTGTACATATGTTTTACGACCAGCAGAAACATCCCTGGGGCTAACCAGGGGACTACAATATCTTTGAAATTCAGATGGCAGTATATGACACTCTTTGATGTGAAATATGGTTCACTATCTTACTAAACCTGGCATACTAGATCTCTGCCACCAGTATAGAGCTAGAGCAGCTTGCAAAAGCAGCAGTCTGATAATTGTATGCACAATTTGCACAGTCTGATCAGGATCTGCACTGTTCACCTTTCCATCAATGAAACGCATGTCCTGCTTCTAAGCAATATGTATTTTAATGGAGGCAGCCTAAAATCCCCATGGAGTGGAGAGTGCATGGTGAGTATGATTTTTGGATTCAGTAGCCTATTGTCTAGCCGCTGGCTAAACAAATGGCGGCCATTTTACAAGATGGCCGCCAAACAGTATTATAATGTTTTATTAAGGACTGTTAAACTTTCAGTCTTACCTAAATTGCTATAATTAAGTCACAATTTTAATGTAGAATGATTTAGAATACATCTTACATTTAATTACATCCGTAAATGGCAATAAATTTCAAAATGGCTGCCGAAATAGGCAACTACATATATAGTGTTCCAAGAGGGACAAACAATCATCGACATTTCTGACGATTTCTTTTGGCTTAAGTCAGAAATAAGATTTGTTTAAAGCCTAGAAGTATGACATATGTCTGTATCAAAATCAGCAATGAAGAAACATATGACTGATGCCCTGAAACTGAACCCTGAATCGAACCCGGGTCACCAGCGTGGCAGTCCGAAGATGTTACTCCTCGGCCAAAGTCTGCTCATTTATTACCCAACAATATTTTAACACGGATATGCCCCGGATATGTGTCATAAAATTGACATTATTAGTTGATGTCAACATCGGTACATTTACACGGTTGATACGGAAATAGCAGCCGGATTTCATTATTTTTTAACCAAATTTTAAGGATAGTTTGCAAATCACAATCGGTCTGAGATTTCAAAATCCGGTCCAGAACAGACTAACTGAAAGTTTTAGAAGCCATGACGACAATGACTGTTTGCTTTGCCATCAACAGACATTATAGTGGAGAGGCACTTTGATAAGAAGTGGCTGAAAAATGACTTATGTTCAACCCAAGAGAGCAAAAGCAACGACTATGCTAGAATGATACATCATTACCTTCCTGAACATGAATCCGGTGTCAGTCAGTCAAATTAGGTGGGACAATGTCACTTTTGGGGTCATTAAGTGCACAGAGGTCAAACGAGTACAAAACATATTTTATATCAGTAGATGAACCTGAATATCATGCTTAAGATATTAGATAAAGTTGTTTAAATTGTTGCGTATTCTTCCTTAGGACATTTTTAAGACGACTCGTTTTTATGATCGTTCAAATCGTTGTGTATTTTGCGATTTTCTAGATAACTTATAAAAGCAAGTCACCATTGACAAATTCATATAAATACAAGATGGCCACCAAATATTCACCCAGTCGTGCAGTAAATGTGTGTGGAATAACAACAAGAGTTGTCAGAAGACAACGAAGCTCGCCTGTTGGCAGCCTTCACTCAAACTTGGCAGTTGCATAAAAAAACATGAATATTATATAACTTGACCTTGGGTTAAAGGTACATACCCACGCAGTAGGCACAAAATGTTCTTTATAGGAATTAAATAAGTGTATAATTATGTCACTATTCCACCAGTTCTAAAAATTATGAGTGCCCGCTATACAAATATAATAATTTATTAATTATCAATTTACTGTTAGCGACGCGCGGCGGTAACAGTCTATTTTGATAATGTGCTGGGACGACGACTTTCACATCACGGCTTGCGGTGCGCATGCGCAGTATACTACGCGCGCCAGTAGGCTTCCCAATATGTAAACAAGAATATCAACATGTCGAAACGTCCAGGACGGAAATTGTATGAAACGGCGTCGGCCAAAAAAAAGGTAAAATGTCTGAGGGACAGGCAGTACAGAGAGAGAGAGTGGTTAATATTGGCGACCAGATCACCAAATGGAAAAAGTTACGTGGATATTTAGATTTGGACTCGAACAGAGATTTTTCTTTTCAACTTCCGATACTTCATGTCAAAGATGTGATATGATTGACCGTGTCACGTGACGCGTGTTGGTAAAAATAGCACGAGGTCGGAAAATACCCTTTCTGGTCGCGGCATATAAAATGCGATTTGACACCAATTAACACGCGCCGTAATTAAAAATCACTCGTTAGTGGGTAGACAAATAGCTCATATAAGGCATGACAGAAAATGAAAAGTAGTAGTACAGTGTAACCTGCTGCGTGGGCATGTACCTTTAAGGGGCGTGCGGTGGACCTTGACATTGGGGTCAGTGGTGCAAGGTAGGTCGTGGGTTTGCTATAGCATAATATAGCATATTAAGATGAATGCATGTATGAAATATCAATGAGCTCCCTGAAAACAGAAGTAAAACAAAATTTAACCCAACGTTAAGTTTATGAACGCACTAAGTTGGTGATTTTCTACAGCATAATAGCTATTCACATGAGGAATGCATGTATGAATGTGCTAAGTTTGTGACCTTGGGGAAAGGGGTGAGGGTGGGTCATGGATTTGCTGTAGCACAATAGAAGATCATCAGATGAATGCATGTATGAAATATCAAAGCGTTCCCTGTAAAGAAACAGAAGTTAAACAACATTTACCCCAACGTTAAGTTTATGAACATGCTAAGTTTGTGACCTTGACCTTGGGGTAAGGGTTGGTGCTGGCTTGTGGATTTGCTACAGCATGATAGAAGGTCATCTGAGGAATGCATGTATGAAATATCAAGGTGTTCCATGAAAGGAAACAGATGTTATAAGACATTTGGGGTGGGCGGTGGGTCATGTATTCGCTATAGCACGATAGAGTTTCATCAGATGAATGCATGTATGAAATATCAAGGCGTTCCATGAAAGGAAACAGATGTTATAAGCCATTTACCCCAAAGTTAAGTTTATGAATGTGCTATGTTTTTGACCTGTACCGGGGGTTGACTGGGGGTAAGGGCTGGGATGGTGGGTCATTGAATTTGCTATAGCACAATAGAGCTATCCATCAGATGAATGCATGTATGAAATATCAAGGCGTTCCATGAAAGGAATCAGATGTTATAAGACATTTACCCCAACGTTAAGTTTATGAATGCGCTATATTTATGACCTTGACCTTGGGGAAAGGGGTGGTTCATGGATTTGCTATATCACAATAGAGTATCATCAGATGAATGCATGTATGAAATATCAAGGCGTTCCATGAAAGGAATCAGATGTTATAAGACATTTACCCCAACGTTAAGTTTATGAATGTGCTATATTTATGACCTTGACATTGGGGAAAGGGGTGGGTCATGGATTTGCTATAGCATGATAGAGTATCATCAGATGAATGCACGTATGAAATATCAAGGTTTTCCCTGTAAAGAAACAGAAGTTATAAAAAGACATTTACTCCAACGTTAAGTTTATGATGTTGATCTTGGGGAAAGGGGTGGGGGTGGGGGGTGGGCATGGATTTGCTGTAGCACAATAGAGGATCATCAGATGAATGCATGTATGAAATATCAAAGCGTTCCCTGTAAAGAAACAGAAGTTACACAACATATTTACCCCAACGTTAAGTTTATGAACATGCTAAGTTTGTGACCTTGACCTTGGAGCAAGGGTTGGGTGGTGGGTTGTGGACTTGCTACAGCATGATAGAGGGTCATCTGAGGAATGCATGTATGAAATATCAAGGCGTTCCATGAAAGGAAACCGATGTTAAAAGAGATTTACCCCAACATTAAGTTTATGAATGTGCTCAGTTTTTGACCTTGACCTTGGGGTAAGGGGTGGGTCATGGATTTGCTATAGCACAATAGAGTATCATCAGATGAATGCATGTATGAAATATCAAGGCGTTCCATGAAAGGAAACAGATGATATAAGACATTTACCCCAACGTTATTTTTAAGTTTATGAATGTGCTAAGTTTGTGACCTTGACCTTGGGGAAAGGGGTGGGAGGTGCGTCATGGATTTGCTATAGTACGATAGAGTTTCATCAGATGAATGCATGTATGAAATATGAAGGTATTCCCTGTAAATAAACAGAAGTTACACAAAATTTACCCCAACATTAAGATTATGAATGTGCTTGGTTTGTGACCTTGACCTTGGGGTAAGGTTTGGGTGGTAAGTCGTGGATTTGCTACAACATGATAGAGGGTCATCTGAGGAATGCATGTATGAAATATCAAGGCGTTCCATGAAAGACAAGAGCTGTCAGAAGACAACGAAGCTCGCCTGTTGGCAGCCTTCTCAAACTTGGCACAGTTGCACAAAAAAACATGAATATTATATATAATTGACCTTAGGTTAAGGGGCGGTGGACCTTGACATTGGGGTCAGTGGTGCAAGGTGGGTCGTGGGTTTGCTATAGCATATTAAGATGAATGCATGTATGAAATATCAATGCGCTCCCTGAAAACAGAAGTAAAACAAAATTTAACCCAACGTTAAGTTTATGAACGCACTAAGTTGGTGATTTTCTACAGCATGATAGCTATTCACATGAGGAATGCATGTATGAATGTGCTAAGTTTGTGACCTTGGGGAAAGAGGTGGGGGGGGGGTGCATCATGGATTTGCTGTCGCACAATAGAGGATCATCAGATGAATGCATGTATGCAATATCAAAGCGTTCCCTGTAAAGAAACAGAAGTTAAACAACATTTACCACAACGTTAAGTTTATGAACATGCTAAGTTTGTGACCTTGACCTTGGGGTAAGGGTTGGGTGGTGGGTTGTGGGTTTGCTACAACATGATAGAGGGTCATCTGATGAATGCATGTATGAAATATCAAGGTGTTCCATGAAAGGAAACAGATGTTATAAGACATTTGGGGTGGGCAGTGGGTCATGGATTCGCTATAGCATGAGAGTTTCATCAGATGAATGCATGTATGAAATATCAAAGTGTTCCCTGTATCGAAACAGAAGTTAAACAACATTTACCACAACGTTAAGTTTATGAACGTGCTAAGTTTGTGACCTTGACCTTGGGGTAAGAGCTGGGTGGTGGGTTGTGTATTTGCTACAGCATGATAGAGGGTCATCTGAGGAATGCATGTATGAAATAACAAGGTGTTCCATGAAAGGAAATAGAAGACATTTACCCAACGTTAAGTTTGTGGACGCCGACGACGCGACGCCGACGACGCCGGGGGAATGCCATAAGCTCTTATGCACTTTGTACAGGCGAGCTAAAAAATGGCACCCGGATTTTTTGGAAACCTTATACATTCAAGTTTATAAAATCATCGGGTGGCAAAAATTAACATGAGGTGCCGGATTTGTATACGTATATGTCCATTTGCCCCCGGACTATAAGCTCTTCTGCACTTCGTGCAGGCGAGCTAAAAAGGAAATGTGTTACTAACACATACTCAAGGACTAACGCTATATCCCCTATGGGCAAAAAACACTAGTAAAAATACTAGATGGCCGCGGCCTGCATGTCGCGCCTTGGGGCGAGGCATGGACACTAAAAAAAGAGATATAGTATAACAAAAAACTTTAACCAAAAAACTTTAACCAAAAACTTTAACCGGACACACGTATGTACTTACGTACGTACGCCAAAGTGCCGACTATATCTCGCTTTCCGCAAGAGGGCGCGACAAAAAAACAACAACTTTAACACATTTGCCTTACAAACAAGGTGAACATAAGTCCTCAGTGACCTTGGGCGGTGGACGTGGGTCATATGCAAAACAAAATACCATCCCTAGACACACATTGTGGCCAAATATTATCCAAATTGGTGAAGCGGTTCATAAGTTCTTGAAAAATGAAAGGTGTTACTAACGCACGCAATTACGTACGAAGGCTCATGGACTAACGCTATATCCCCTATTGCATATCGGCTAGGACATAACAAGAAAACCGACACCAAAACTGGTCGAAAAATATAACATTTTGAGGAGAGTACCATTTCTATTATTTAGAAAACGTTACTTTAAAAGTATTGAAAGTTAACGATTGGCTGCAATCCATCGGCATATTTTATGTGGAACAGACAGTAGTAGTGCGGAAGTTCACACATGTGGCTGGGACTGAAGAATACCGGCGAATGGAGATTGTGTCCAGTCCATCCCCCAATCTCCTCACACCTCATGGTGTCAGACGAGGTCCTACACTGCATAATAGGTGCATTATTATTTGCAAACAGTACAAACCCTGATCGCTATCTGGTCTGGGTCTACATTTGTTGCAAAACCTAAACAAAATTTTAATTTCTAACAGTCGTAATATCTATTACTGTAAACCAACTAAATTTCGCGGCTACTAAATTTTGTGATTTTCAAACCTGGCCATATTCGCGACGATTATCGTTCGCGGTATGACAACGTGCGCCATTAAATTTCGCGACCAATTTTGGAAATAGTATGTTTTCATGGCCATTTTTGACCTGGAAACAGAACTGCTGAATCAAGTTCGTCCTTGTATAAACTCGTCTGCAAACCAACTCCAAATAGTGGACGAGTTTGTTGGCGAACGAATTGGTATACATAGTCCGGCGGATATATCCATGTTTCAGTCTTAACCTGGTTTCGGCGTCTAAAGTTTTTTTTATTGTTGATTTGAAGGCTCAATGGTGTCTAGTATTAAAAACCGTCGAATGCCACATTGGCACCCTTGAGCAATTTGAGACATAGTATGAATTATCCCCCCCGTCAAAATTTGCAATTTTTCGCTATTTTACACGAAAAATGCAAGCATTAAAGTCTAGTTTCATCATGTCGTCAGCTACAGACACTTAACGGTATGTTAACTAAGGTATATAGCGTTAAGTGAAATAATAAATCACCCTAAATACAAAATTAACAATTGACCGTTCCAAGGCGGGTCAATGTATTTGGTGGTGTTTTTAATAATAACAACATTACAGAAGTATGAGTATCATCATTAGGTGTACGCTCCCATAGAAAGTCGGGTATTTGTAAACCCCACTACTTCAAAGAAAACGTGGGGTCTGGAAACCTGAGTTTCACAGCTGGATACTGGAATAAACCTGTCTGCATCCCAGATACCAACCAGATTTAATGTTCCTAACACTGGGTCAAATGGCCCATTAGGCGATATGATAAGATTCTGAAATTCCCAGTTAAATTCTAAATATGTTATAACACAAATAAATCTATAAATAATGCTATAATAAATTTTATCATTATCAGAGATGCAAAAATGCCTTTTCTCCCGTCAAAATCGGTTGACCAACGACAAATATATTGTGAAAAAAAAGTAAGATTTTAACAAAATATGTGTTCCGAAGACCTCTCCAAATCCCGCCAAAATGTTTCCAATACGGCGTAGGAATATGCGGGCCAAAATACTATCTATGATACCATTATAATATAAAATCGTATTCAATATTTATATACACCGAGGTGAATCGATATATGTATGCATTCCACTAAACAAACAAAAACTAACAAGAAGCCAAATCGCCAAACATAATCTTTATGTGCGAAAATGAAACTGGACGTGTGAGAACTATTTTGTGTCCGCGCATGGATAATGGTCAGGCGGCTTGACCACTGCATAGGACAGAATAAATATGTCTGGTTTCTGAACTAAAATGGGAAGATATAATAAATACTAATCTTTTTTTGTTATTATTCGATAGCAGAGATATTTGCTGTATTTTTATATTTTATTCAAAATGTAGCAGTAAATATGAAGAGCACATAATTATGGCACCACGATTGCAAAACCTGCAATTATCTATGACATACATGCATACATATGGCATATGTTGTCATGACGGAGAAATGGGGCTTATGATCTATGCTACCAACTCCGCTACCCAAATCAGCCTGCATATCCGCGCAGTCTGATCAGGGTCTGCACGGTTCGCCATTCCGTCTATCTCAATTGATTTCATACATAATAGCATCCGCGATATTCAAAGAATAATATTGATAACAGTCTTGTGTTTTTTAGTAAATGATGACATCTTGCAATATGCTTTGAAAGTGTCATAAATATATGTACGGAAGAAAATCATAAATTATGTAAATATTTTTCATGAACTATGACAACTATGACAACTGTGGAAATGTATTAAATTACTTACATGGTTGGTCTCATAACGGATCACTGTGTACATAGTATACGCATATACAAATATAAGGCCAAATATGTATACCGTATTTACCGTATATATTGGGACAGTAAAAAATAATTAAAAAAAATTAGTGTCCCAAAATATAATATTTATGGTAAATTCGGGAATATTTGTTCATTTCATGTTTGCATTGTCATTATTAAAATTTGAATTAAAGTTTGTGTTTGTGTTAAATAATCCCTAATTACCGATTCTCACTGTGACTATGAATGAACGACGTCGCCAATGCCTATAATATGCCATAAGTTTTCACTGTTATCTTCGCATGTAATACATATATTGAATCCAAGAATTGTTAACGTCATGTTTTATGTATTCATCATGTTCATGTAGAATGTAGATCTACGCAGGTCCGTGCAATCCATTATTGTAAACGCGTGTAGAAAAAAGTGTAGTAATGATGACGCAATGACCCAATGACCGATATCCTGTTCATCAGCTGCAACGCCACGGACAAGCTCGTGCGTTGCAATCTGTGTTTACTCTTATGGTGAGCACAGGTGGAAGACTCGGATATATGACACCAAAATAAATGCCTATTAAAAAAATCCCATTATCCCACCCACCTGGTATCGTACTGTACATGACGTTAATAATAGAACGAGATGAAGTGGGTGGGGTAATGGATATTTTTGAAATGGTCATTTTCTTTGTGTCACACGTCCGACTATTCCACCTGTGGGTTTGAGTACAGACCTGTATAGACATGTTTTGCCCGACGTGTTATACTATTGCGCCAGTTCATGAGGTAATCAGGCTTATCACGTGAGATTTTCGACGAAGATAAATCTGATAATAGTGATAATAGTGTACATTTTCTGTAAACGATATCGAATGTTGACGAATATTAAATTAGGGACCATACACCACTGATTGTGGAGTGCAAAATGAGCGGAAAATTACCGTTCCAATCAGTTGTATCATATAATTATATATATATAGCAGCAGTAACGTATGTGTGCATATGTGTACATTGTATACCTTACTCTGTGTCGAAATGAGGGTGTCAGTGACGGATACAATATCCACATCATCACAAACCTGCTTTCTGGTTCATAAATGTAGATGTTCATCGTAATGCTGTATGCATATTTCGCATTAATTCAGTTGTAGATCTATGTCAGTGTGTTTAAACGTGTGTGCAAATTAGCGCAACAGGCATCATGACATGCACAAACTAGAAATGTGGCCTGTCGGCACACGAATGCCCCCGCTGGCAGCCAAAGAAAACGAGGCATATTTCATTATAAGTCATTTACCCGAGCGTCAAGGTTTCGAACGCACCAAGTCGGTGACCTTGACCCTGGGCTTAGCGGGGGTGGGACGAATGTGGATTTGTCACAGGGCGGTAGAGGAGTATTGGAGCAATGCGTGTGTGAAATGTGAAGCAGATCTGAGCAAGGAAACAGAAATTACAAGCCATTTACCCGAGCGTTAAGGTTTCAAACGCACCAAGTCTGTGACCTTGACCCTGTGCTTAGTGGGGGCAGGACAAATGTGGATTTGTCACAGGGCGGTAGAGGACCATTGGAGCAATGCGTGTGTGAAATGTGAAGCAGATCCGAGCAAGGACACAGAAATTACAAGCCATTTACCCGAGCGTTAAGGTTTCGAACGCACCAAGTCTGTGACCTTGACCCTGGGCTTAGCGGTGGAGGGACGAATGTGGATTTGTCACAGAGCAGTAGAGGACCATTGGAGCAATGCATATGTGAAATGTGAAGCAGATCTAAGCAAGGAAACAGAAAATATAAGCCATTTACCCGAGCGTTAAGGATTCGAACGCACCAAGTCTGTGACCTTGACCCTGGGCTTAGCGGGGGCGGGACGAATGTGGATTTGTCACAGGGCGGTAGAGGACCATTGGAGCAATGCATGTGAGAAATTTGACGCAGATCCGAGCAAGGACACAGAAATTATAAGCCATTTACCCGAGCGTTAAGGTTTGGAACGCACCAAGTCTGCGACCTTGACCCTGGGCTTAGCGGGGGCAGGACGAATGTGGATTTGTCACAGGTTGGTAGAGGACCATTGGAGCAATGCGTGTGAGAAATGTGACGCAGATCCGAGCAAGGACACAGAAATTACAAGCCATTTACCCAAGCGTTAAGGTTTGGAACGCACCAAGTCTGTGACCTTGACCCTGGGCTTAGCGGGGGCGGGACAAATGTGGATTTGTCACAGGGCGGTAGAGGACCATTGGAGCAATGCGTGTGTGAAATGTGAAGCAGATCCGAGCAAGGAAACAGAAATTATAAGCCATTTACCCAGCGTTAAGGTTTCGAATGCACCGAGTATGTGACCTTGACCCTGGGCTTAGCGGGGGCGGGACGAATGTGGATTTGTCACAGGGCGGTAGAGGACCATTGGAGCAATGCGTGTGTGAAATGTGAAGCAGATCCGAGCAAGGAAACAGAAATTATAAGCCATTTACCCAGCGTTAAGGTTTCGAACGCACTAAGTCTGTGACCTTGACCCTGGGCTTAGCGGGGGCGGGACGAATGTGGATTTGTCACAGGGCGGTAGAGGACCATTGGAGCAATGTGAGTGTGAAATGTGAAGCAGATCCGAGCAAGGAAACAGAAATTATAAGCCATTTACCCAGCGTTAAGGTTTCAAAAGCACCAAGTCTGTGACCTTGACCCTGGGCTTAGCAGGGGCAGGACGAATGTGGATTTGTCACAGGGCGGTAGAGGACGATTGGAGCAATGCGTGTGTGAAATGTGTAGCAGATCCAAGCAAGGAAACAGAAATTATAAGCCATTTACCCAGCGTTAAGGTTTCGAACGCACCAAGTCTGTGACCTTGACCCTCGGCTTAGTGGGAGCGGGACGAATGTGGATTTGTCACAGGGCGGTAGAGAACCATTGGAGCAATGCGTGTGTGAAATGTGTAAGCAGATCCGAGCAAGGAAACAGAAATTACAAGACATTTACCAGCGTTAAGGTTTCGATGCACCAAGTCTGTGACCTTGACCCTGGACTTAGCGGGGGCGGGGACGAATGTGGATCTGTCACAGGGCGGTAGAGGACCATTGGAGCAATGCGTGTGTGAAATGTGAAGCAGATCCGAGCAAGGAAACAGAAATTACAAGCCATTTACCCAGCGTTAAGGTTTCGAACGCACCAAGTCTGTGACCTGACCCTCGGCTTAGTGGGAGCGGACGAATGTGATTTGTCACAGGGCGGTTAGAGAACCATTGGCCAGTCAATGCGTGTGTGAAATGTGAAGCAGATCCGAGCAAGGAAACAGAAATTATAAGCCATTTACCCAGCGTTAAGTTTCGAACGCGCACAAGTCTGTGACCTTGACCCTGGGCTTAGCGGGGGGGTGGGACGAATGTTGGATTGTCACAGGGCGGTTAGAGAACCAATTGGAGCAATGCGTGTGTGATAAAGTGTGAAGCAGATCCGAGCAAGGAAACAGAAAATTACAAGACATTTACCCAGCGTGTAAAAGTAAGGTCGAACGCACATAAGTCTGTGACCTTGACCCTGGGACTTAGCGGGGGCGGCACGAATGTGGTATCTGTCACAGGGCGGTAGAGGACCATTGGAGCAATGCGTGTGTGAAATGTGAAGCAGATCCGAGCAAGGAAACAGAAATTACAAGACATTTACCCAGCGTTAAGGTTTCGAACGCACCAAGTCTGTGACCTTGACCCTGGGCTTAGCGGGGGCGGGACGAATGTGGATTTGTCACAGGGCGGTAGAGGACCATTGGAGCAATGCGGGTGTGAAATGTGAAGCAGATCCGAGCAAGGAAACAGAAATTATAAGCCATTTACCCAGCGTTAAGGTTTCAAAAGCACCAAGTCTGTGACCTTGACCCTGGGCTTAGCGGGGGCAGGACGAATGTGGATTTGTCACAGGGCGGTAGAGGACCATTGGAGCAATGCATGTGTGAAATGTGAAGCAGATCCGAGCAAGGAAACAGAAATTATAAGCCATTTACCCAGCGTTAAGGTTTCGGGACGTACGTACGTACGTACGTAACGTACGTACGTACGTACATACGCACGTACGTACGCACGCCGGTAACACTATATGCCCCCTCACCATTCGGTGGCGGGGGCATAATAAGCCATTTACCCAGCGTTAAGGTTTCGAAAGCACCAAGTCTGTGACCTTGACCCTGGGCTTAGCGGGGGTGGGACGAATGTGGATTTGTCACAGGGCGGTAGAGGACCATTGGAGCAATGCGTGTGTGAAATGTGAAGCAGATCCGAGCAAGGAAACAGAAATTACAAGACATTTACCCAGCGTTAAGGTTTCGAACGCACCAAGTCTGTGACCTTGACTCTGGGCTTAGTGGGAGCGGGACGAATGTGGATTTGTCACAGGGCGGCAGAGAACCATTGGAGCAATGCGTGTGTGAAATGTGAAGCAGATCCGAGCAAGGAAACAGAAATTACAAGACATTTACCCAGCGTTAAGGTTTCGAACGCACCAAGTCTGTGACCTTGACCCTGGGCTTAGCGGGGCGGACAAATGTGGATTTGTCACAGGCGGTAGAGGACCATTGGAGCAATGCGTGTGTGAAATGTGAAGCAGATCCGAGCAAGGAAACAGAAATTATAAGCCATTTACCCAGCGTTAAGGTTTCGAACGCACCAAGTCTGTGACCTTGACCCTCGGCTTAGTGGGAGCGGGACGAATGTGGATTTGTCACAGGGCGGCAGAGAACCATTGGAGCAATGCGTGTGTGAAATGTGAAGCAGATCCGAGCAAGGTAACAGAAATTATAAGCCATTTACCCAGCGTTAAGGTTTCGAACGCATCAAGTCTGTGACCTTGACCCTGGGCTTAGCGGGGGTGGGACGAATGTGGATTTGTCACAGGGCGGTAGAGAACCATTGGAGCAATGCGTGTGTGAAATGTGAAGCAGATCCGAGCAAGGAAACAGAAATTTACAAGACATTTACCCACGTTAAGGGTTTCGAACGCACCCAAGTCTGTGACCTTGACCCTGGACTTAGCGGGGGCGACAAAGTGGACTGCAGGGCGTAGAAGACCATTGAGCAATGCGTGTGGGGGGGTGAAATGTGAACAGATCCGAGCAAGGAAACGAAATTAGACATTTCCCCCCGTTAAGGTTTCGAACGCACCAATCTGACTTGAACCCTGGCTAGCGGGGGCGGGACGAATGCGGATTTGTCACAGGGCGGTAGAGGACCATTGGAGCAATGCGTGTGTGAAATGTGAAGCAGATCCGAGCAAGGAAACAGAAATTACAAGACATTACCCAGCGTTAAGGTTTCGAACGCACCAAGTCTGTGACCTTGACGCTTAGTGGGGACGGGACGAATGTTGGATTTGTCACAGGGCGGTAGAACCATTGGAGCAATGTGTGTGGAAATTTGTGAAGCAGATCCGAGGGCAAGGAAACAGATGATAGGCCATTTACCCACGTTAAGGTTTCGAACACCAATTTGACCTTGACGGGCTTAGCGTTGTGGGACGAAATGTGGAATTGTCCAGGGCGGTAGAGAACCTGGAGCAATGCGTGTGTGAAATGAAGGCAAATCCGCAGAATTAAAAATTACAAGACCATTTAACCCAGCGTTAAGGTTTCGAACGCACCAAGTCTGTGACCTTGAGCCCTCGGAGGCTTAGCGGGGAGCGGGACGAATGTGGATCTGTCACAGGGCGGTAGAGGACCATTGGAGCAATGCGTGTGTGAAATGTGAAGCAGATCCGAGCAAGGAAACAGAAATTACAAGCCATTTACCCAGCGTTAAGGTTTCGAACGCACCAAGTCTGTGACCTTGACCCTGGCTTACGGGGGTTGGGACGAATGGGATTTGTCCCAGGGCGTAGAGGGGGAACCATTGGAGCCAATGCGTTGTTGAATGTGGAAGCAGGATCCGAGCAAGGAAACAGAATTACAAGACATTTACCCAGCGTTAAGGTTTTCGAACGCACCAATCCTTTGACCTTGACCTTGGACTTAGCGGGGGGCGTCACGAATGTGGTTCTGTCACAGCGGGTAAGGACCATTGGAGCAAATTGCTTGTGTGAAATGTTAAGCAGATCCGAGCAAGGAAACAAAATTACAAGACTTTTACCCAAACGTTAAGGTTTCGAACGCACCAAGTCTGTGACCTTGACCCTGGGCTTAGCGGGGGCGGGACCCAAAGTGGATCACAGGGCGGTTAAGACCATAGGAAGGCAATTTGCGGGTGGTGAAATGTGGGAAGCAGAATCCGAGCAAGGACAAGAAATAAAAAGCCTTTAACCCACGTTAAGTCGGGACGAAACGTACGTACGTACGTACGTACGTACGGACGCCGGTAACACTATATGCCCCCCTCACCATTCGGTGGCGGGGGCATAAATACAGTGCAAGATAAATTTGCACTTCGGCAACCACATCTCGATGAGCCACAAGGTGGGTCACTGGCACATCCACACCTAATGAGCGACATGACTGAAGTTGGAGCAAGTGAAACAGTTTCGGGTACCGTAATAGGTACCAATGCTCTGTTCAGTTCATCTCTTGTCCACCCATACTTGCATGGATCAGCAACTGGGGACTCGGCCTCAAGTGACCTCCATACATGTGCTTGGTAATGTGCACGCCTCTTTTGTAGGAGGCAATGTCGATAACTTTGGCGTAGATGTATAACCTTTGCCTGTTTTTGTGGCCCAGACATTCAAGCAAGCATCTGACATAGTAGCACACTTTGTTTGCCCATAACACGCAGCGATGAATTCTGTGGCTTGAGCTATTACTAAAGTTATATGACTATCTAGGTCGCCTAGGTGTGACAAGGAATGCACAGCTCTTACTGCTTTAAGATTCCCAATCCCAAAGTATGCCGCTACTGTGTCACAACCCGAGAGTGCATGTGCTGGCAGAACTTCTGTGATAACATCCCTGTGACGTTCCACTGTCTTTCCAATATCAACAACTGCCCTGTCTTTTATTGGTGACTCCATGAAGACCATGGTAGTCAACTGTGCCTGCAGGTAGTGATATATTAAGAGAACAAATACGTCTGTGTCATCAGACAGAACTGTGATACCAGCTGTTGTCTCTTGTGAAACAAGAAGCATTTGTTGCACCAATATCATGTCTGCCTCTTCTTGCACATTGTCCATGTCTCTTCTGTAAATTACAGTCCCTCCATTGCTAATCTCAATTGGTGTTTACTCTTTGCCGGTTATGACTAACTTATGTTTCTGTGTATGCGCTTTGTGAAACAACGTGTCTTCCTTCAGCTCATCACATAGCATGTCTATCAATTGTTTCTTGTTTTCCGTAACTGCCAATACCACCTTTTATGGTGGCAACCGCGTATTAGACTGAAGTTTGTGGACTCTACTAGCTTCTGTTGTTCTAGCATGTCGGGTTACACTCTTTGTGCTGCTATAGTCATAGTATCTATCAAAGGTAAGGTATACATCCCCTGTTTGCAACTTCTGCCCAACATACTGACTAAAATTTTGAGCAAAACCTTTCATGGTCCCACTTGCTGGCCATTTTATCACCCACAATAGTGCTGAACCATCAATAATTGTGGTGCTTGTATTGAGAACTAATCGGGAAGATACCGCAACCTGTAATTCTTTTTTCAGCACTGATTTGGCCTTCGAAATCCTCATTTCTCCGTCTTCAGTAAACATTGATGTAGGAACAGGCGATAACTCGTGTGATAATATATCATTGATGTCCACTTCACGTGAACTTGCCCGGAGTCCTATAACTCGCAAGTAAATGAGGTTGGTGTCATACAGCTTTGCTTCATTCACGTGCACATGCTTTTTTGTTACAGACATGGTTTCTACCTTTTTCTGGATCGTTCCATTGAAACCTGTTGGTAATGAATCCTCAAATTCCTGCATCTGTTTGGTACCTATTTCAATGGCATTCTGCACATTGACAGATGGTGGTCCAACTCTGCCAGTGACTATATTCACTACGCTATCTGGGTGGTCATGTGTATCTAAAGGATCTATGCATAGCTCGAGCTTCCGTCGTATGCCATCCCTGTCCATGGTATCAGCTGTAATCCTAGCTTTGCGTTCCTCTTTATGCACATCGTGTATCTGTGCATCTTTTTCTCTGTCAACCATGGATGCCAAATTTGACACAAGACTGCTACAAATGTGAAGCCCCAATGCCCAAGTCTTGAGCGTTTCAGGCTTTAATGTAATGCCGATGATTCCACCTTGACCATGGTCGTATCTCATGAATGTGGTTTCTATGTACATATCGCTCCACAGACCATTCCAGATACCTGATGTGTGCCGCATAACATGTTCCCCATTAAGGAAATGTTTCAGGATATTTGGTGGAAGCACTTCCATTGACCGTAGGTATTGTAAGCCATAACGGGCATAGTGAACATGGCCTGCAGCAAAGAAGTAGGGCATCATTTGTCTAAAGGCTGACAAGTGTAATGGCCAGACCCCTTCTCGCTCCAGCTCTAATGAACGACATCATAATGAACATAGGCTTGATAAGTACGTCGATCCATACTTTTGAAGTGTTGCTATTGGCGGCAATAGTATCCAACACTGTGACAAGATCATCCTTGCTAGCAAGTTCATTGCTTTCAACTACCTTTCTCAAAACCTCTTCTGCAAGCATACGTAGCGCTCTGACATTCTGTGGAAACTTTTTGCCCGTTAGCATTTTTGGTACACCACCAAATACATCACCCAAAATGTCACTCAGGTCCGCCATCAACGTACCGATCGAGCCCACAAAACTCATCAAAGCATGCATTCCACCCAGACGCATTATTACATTGGCAAACCCATCGGGATAAGCCCAATCACATTAAGCGCTACTCTATAGAGTTGTAAGTCACATGTGAAAACTATAAAATCCTGGCCAGTTTTAAGTGTCAGTTCCTGTGCTCTCGATAAGGCTGTCATTATTGTATCTGGATCTGAAGGCGTCATGTCTATTAGTGGCAAATACACAGCAGTTGTTTTTGGCATGATACTAGCTTTCTGTTCACGACATGTGGCTGTGTTGTATCCATTAAATTCAGGACATTTGTCCTTGTATAACACATCGTATATGAATGAGAAATCGGCATTGGCCGCCTTCTTTCGCGATAACGATTGCTGAATCAGAACACGAAGTGGAAGCACCGACTTGCGAGCAGCACTTTGTGGCATCTCTGGTTTCTTTGGGCCATTATACCGCTGAATTTTAACTTCATACTCTATTGCTTTAGACATATCAGTCTTCTTGACACGTTTGATGTTTTGCGACATGTCTTGTTCTACAATGCATTGGTCTGTCTGTGTTAGTAGTAATGCTAGAGAATGTGTCGATTGTTTGCCATTTTGTGATGATATGTCTGCATCGAAGTTGTCCCCGACAACTTGAACTAATCCGCCACTGGAATTGGATATACCAGATAACCCTGCATCGTGTGTTGTTGCTAGTGCAGCGGATTTCTTGAAGCGCAGCACTTCGTCATATAAACAGGTGACACCAAATACATGCAGTTGATTCACAAGTTCATTCGAACTTCGAATAAGTACACCGAGTGCTACCTGAAGATGTGTTGGATGGTTTGACAGTGTGCCTGTAATGACTGATCCCAGAAGAACCGCCGGCAACGTTCTATCAAGCTAACTGGACACACATGTTAGTAGATCCATTACAGTACTACTCACATTTCGCATGGCGGATTCACAATCGATGAATGTGCTATAACTAGATTTATCTACAGTCATACTATTTACGTCATGTTTGATTTGTGTACTGATTTTGCATATGGCAACTACGCGGAGAACATCAGATGCCTTACTCCGGAATACTGCAATGATTGCAATACCTGGTGCAGACAATATCAACAGTTGAGGGCCAAAATAATCGGAAATGTAGCTCATCAATTTCTTTCGTGACAGTACAGTGCCGCCATAATCAACATATGCTTGGAATAATTCAACTGAGGTCCAGACCTGTGTGATATTGGATTGCATATTTGAAATGAGACAGTCAAGGGCTTTGTCGACTGGTTTTGAATGCAATGATCTAGTCGAAGTGAAAGCGCATCGGCAGTCGACGTGATATCTTGCGTCAGCTGAGTGTAGATCACTTATTGCACTTTCAACACGCTGGGAAACTTGCGCGGCCCACTTGTCGCTACGTCTTTTACAAATATCTAACAGCGCTAGCTTCATTGTTTTCCTGACGCCCTTGCCCTCGGTTTCACGAAACAGGTAAGCCTGTCGCCAACGCAATGGATTCTTCTTCTCTTTCTCCAAACTGCAGTCATCACCACAGAATAGGCAATGATCTTGAAAAGAAAATGTATTACTGATCGAATGTCTAGTTTTTTTCGGTGATATTGGGGACGATTCATATGCACTTTTGTGTTTGCGAACCCGTTGCAAATGATGTGTTGATGTGTAGGTGGAAACACAGTTTTTATGACACAATAGTTTTGGCTGTGGGTATTGCAACGCATTTGCCTCAAGTTGGTTGTGTATATCGTCTTCGTATATCTAACTGAATCTCATTATTGTTGCGATTCGCTTAGAACTACACTCTAAAAGTGACTCTGTGGGTTTGTCATCGCAATTGAATTTCGACCGCAGACAACACACGTGCTCGCTCTCAGACATGGTTTAAATACGGACCAGGGTGCACAGATGCACACTTTGATCTACACAGTAGTTTCTAGCCGTTTATATTAGACTATAAATATGTTTCAAATCGTATACCGACAACTTTTCATCTATATCTCTACTGCCAAAAATGTGCAGTATCTGTACTAACATGTGCAGAGATGCTGAATAAAAACGATAGCGTTGTTAACTGCAAATGAGCCAATTCAATAGTGCTTTAAATAATAGCGTGTTTGCAGCAGTATAATTAAAATGTGGCATATATGTATACACTAGCTCAACAGCCCTACCTGCAGTTTACGTCAAGACATTCGGAATATTTACTAATTTTGTGTTCCGTCATGGAACGGCCACTGGAAAAATGACATGTAAATATATTTATGGACCTATGGTTTGAACATACAGGGTTATTCACACGTTATTTAGCAGGTTTACGCCACAAATTAGCACTGTTATGTCATTTTACTAATTACCTACGACAAATTTAGGGGAGATAATTCATGCTATATCTCAAATTGCTCAAGGGTGCCAAGGTGGCATTCGACGGTTTTCGATACTAGACACCCTCGAGCCTGCGAATCAACAATAAAAAAAAAATTTAGACGCCAAAACCAGGTTAGGTCCAGTGTCTGCCAGACTAACACTGTACATTGGGCTGACCTCGCTGTGTCGATCATAATCCCGCATTTAACTTTTAAGTACAGTGCGACCCCGTTAGTACACGCTTCACTATAACACGATTTCGGTTAGTACACGGTTGTGCCTTGGCTCCCGAATTTTTTTCCTATTTGTACATCAAAATCGTGTTAAATTCGTTACACGACTATTGTCAGAAATCGTGTTAAATTTGCGATTCTTTCCCAAATTAGACCCAAAATGGAGGATTTTTTTTTTTTATGGACGCATAACCTTTTATCTCACCGATGTGAATGTGCAGCTGATCACGTTTGCACATTTCGTAAATTAATCCGAGCAAACTGGGAATAAGATCAGTAAGACCAGTAACAAAGCAGTGCTAATTGTTATGTGCTCGATTTCATTTTTCCGGCATGCGTTCGCGCTCACCATTGGTGGAATATTAATTAGGTGTAAAGGCTGACCAATCGGAGATCGCGTATCAGTCGCGCAGAATTAACTCGACCCAGATTAACTAAAGTGTTAAGCACTGCCCACGCCCCCGGCGCATGTACACAAATGTGTACCTGACAACTGGCCTTGTTTCGCTATGTCATAATTGAGCCAGTGCACGAGATAATCAACTTTATTATATAACTGAGATTTTCACTGAGAATGATTTGACTTTTTTCTGCAAATATATCGGAAAGTTGATAACATTTTCAGAGCAAATGCGTAATAATTACTAATTTAATATTCGTCAAAATTCGATATCGTTTACAGAAAATGTACACTATTATCAGATTCATCTTCGTCGAAAATCTCACGTGATAAGCCTGATTACCTCATGAACTGGCGCAATATTATAACACGTCGGGCAAAACAACGTCTATACAGGTCTGTACTCAAACCCACAGGTGGAATAATCGGACGTGTGACACAAAGAAAAGAAAATTACAAAAATATCCATTACCCCACCCACTTGATCTCGTTCTATTATTAACGTCATGTACAGTACGATACCAGGTGGGTGGGATAATGGGATTTTTTTAATAGGCATTTATTTTGGTGTCATAGGTCCCGAGTCTTCCACCTGTGTGCTCACCATATGAACACAGATTGCAATGCACGAGCTTGTCCGTGATGTTGCAGCTGATGGAACAGGATATCGGTCATTGGGTCATTGCGTCATCATTACTACACTTTTTTCTACACGCATTTACAATAATGGATTGCACGGACCTGCGTAGATCTACATTCTACATGAAATTGATGAATAAATGAAACATGACGTTAACAATTCTTGGATTCAATATATTTATTACATGCGAAGATAACAGTGAAAACTTATGGCATATTATAGGCATTGGCGACGTCGTTCATTCGCAGTCACAGTGTACAGTGTACATGTATTTTTTGTTGACATTATGATGCGTCTTGGGCGAGAACGGATATAGCACGCCGGACTTCCGTGTACTAACGGGGTCGCACTGTAAATCAACAATAGTTGCGTGTGAGATATGTTCACTCTGTGTATATAAATGGCCTAGTACTGATTCGCATTGTCCGCTGATGTATTAATCAATATTTTATTTAGTGAATTTCGAACATTGTAAACCATGACGATAATCCGCAAATTGGTCTTCTAGACTTCCCACTGATGCAATAAGGCGTGATGTCAGGATAGCGGCCCCATTCACAAAACGCAAGCCATTGTGCATGCACGAATGACGTCAGCAATCGTGTGTATTAATCTTTGAATTATCGGTATGACTAAGTGCCTACGGCGTGTACTTTACACTTGCTTCAAATTGACACCGCGGCATCTCTTTGAACTCGACAACACAACAAGCTGACTTGTCACAGGCGTGTCACTTTAAAACCAATCAGAGTCGGTTAAACAATAGAAGATAATAGTGTTGATAATTTATTCTGAAGCTGTTTTGTACGAGTTTTCAAACTGTTCATATATTATATAATTATATTACCGGTATGTCTACTGGAATACAAGACGCAGAACACATATCAATATAGTTCATTCAAAGCAACCAGGATTAACTTGTGTCACCAAATGACACCGAGATATATGGGAAAGGTAAACATAATTAAAAAGAGGCCCGACATCTATTAGCAAAATATTTGTAACAATCTGCTAGGAAATGTGGAAATATTCGCGGAGATTTACATTCGCGATTTTAAATTCCTCGCGAAGAACGCGAAGGTATCTCGCGCGCAAATATTAGTTGGTTTACAGTAATTTCAGAATTAATTGACAACAGGATAATATATTTAGACAATTTGAAAATGACTCCGCATAACTACTTACAAGTGGTCGATAAATCCATGTCTATCTTGATTTCGAAGTCGTGGTCAGCAAATGGATCATCAGACATTTTCTTTTCTAAAATCCTTGGGTTGCTCAATGAGGGTGGCTGAAAGTAGCAGTTGATTGTAACATATGTATGATTTAGGCAGCAGGGGGTGGTTTCACTAAACTTAGTACGACTCAAATGTTCGTAAGTGAAAAATTATGATAGTCTGTAAATTTCAGTGTTTTTTGTAAACAATTATTGGATTTACATTTATTGAGCTTAGGCTGCATGTGCAACCTATGCTCAATAAATGTAAATCCATCAATTGAAATTTAGACAAAATTAAATTTGCACTTACGAACATGTTAGTCGTACGAAGTTTAGTGAAACGGGCCCCAGATGTACTGGCTGAAAACTGTAGGAGTTTGGCGGACAAGCAATGTATTACAGATGATTTTGAATGATTGGGATTTTATGTCCATTCAACAGCAAGGTCCTGACCAGAAAGGAATCAACCTGTATTGGAGAAGCGATGAGCTTTCCGCACTGAAATTACAATAAAAGCCTTCTTCAATGAAATATGGCGAGTGTCCAGATCTGGTGTCAGGTTCCCTTACTACACGGGATCACGAGGCCTCAGGTGTGTTCCCAGTAAGATTCACCTTAAGGATGGAGTCAGTGTTAAGGTATGAATCCTTAATGATTGAGTCAGTGTTAAGGAATGAATCCCTAAGGATGGAGTCAGTTTCAATGTATGAATCCTTAAGGATGGAGTCAGTGTTAAGGCATGAATCCCCAAAGATGGAGTCAGTGTTAAGGTATGAATCCCCAAGGACGGAGTCAGTGTCGAGGTATGAATCATTAAGGATGGATTCACTGTTAAGGTATGAATCCCTCAGGATTGAGTCATTGTTGAAGTATGAATCCTTAATGATCGAGTCAGTGTTAAGGTATGAATCCATAAGGATAGAGTCAGCTTCAATGTATGAATCCTTAAGGATGGAGTCAGTGTTAAGGTATGAATCCCTAATGATGGAGTCATTGTTGAGGTATGAATCCACAAGGACGGAGTCAGTGTTGAGGTATGAATCATTAAGGATGGATTCACTGTTAAGGTATGAGTCAGTGTTAAGGTATGAATCCCTAAGGATGGAGTCATTGTTGAGGTATGAATCCTTAAGGATGGAGTCAGTGTCAAGGTGTGAATCCCTGAGGATGGAGTCATTGTTGAGGTATGAATCCTTAAGGATGGAGTCAGTGTTAAGGTATGAATCCCTGAGGATGGAGTCAGTGTTGAAGTATAAATTATTAAGGATGGGTGGTGTTGAGGTATGAATCCTTAAGGATGGAGTCATTGTTGAGGTATGAATCCTTAAGAATGGAGTCGGTGTTAACGTATGAATCCCTAAGGATGGAGTCAGTGTTAAAGTATATATTATTAAGGATGGGTGTCGAGGTATGAATCCTTAAGGATGGAGTCACTGACAAGGTATGAATCCTTAAGGATGGAGTCAGTGTTAAGGTATGAATCCCTGAGGATGGAGTCAGTGTTGAAGTATAAATTATTAAGGATGGGTGTTGAGGTATGAATCCTTAAGGATGGAGTCATTGTTGAGGAGGTATGAATCCTTAAGGATGGAGTCACTGACAAGGTATGAATCCTTAAGGATGGAGTCAGTGTTAAGGTATGAATCCATATAGATGGAGTCAGTGTCGAGGTATGAATCCTTAAGGATGGAGTCAGTGTTAAGGTATGAATCCCTGAGGATGGAGTCAGTGTTGAAGTATGAATTATTAAGGATGGGTGTTGAGGTATGAATCCTTAAGGATGGAGTCATTGTTGAGGTATGAATCCTTAAGGATGGAGTCATTGTTGAGGTATGAATCCTTAAGAATGGAGTCGGTGTTAACGTATGAATCCCTAAGGATGGAGTCAGTGTTAAAGTATATATTATTAAGGATGGGTGTCGAGGTATGAATCCTTAAGGATGGAGTCGGTGTTAACGTATGAATCCCTAAGGATGGAGTCAGTGTTAAAGTATATATTATTAAGGATGGGTGTCGAGGTATGAATCCTTAAGGATGGAGTCACTGAAAAGGTATGAATCATTAAGGATGGAGTCAGTGTTAAGGTATGAATCCATATAGATGGAGTCAGTGTCGAGGTATGAATCCTTAAGGATGGAGTCACTGACAAGGTATGAATCCTTAAGGATGAAGTCAGTGTCAAGTTATGAATCCATATAGATGGAGTCAGTGTCGAGGTATGAATCCTTAAGGATGGAGTCACTGACAAGGTATGAATCCTTAAGGATGAAGTCAGTGTCAAGTTATGAATCCATATAGATGGAGTCAGTGTCGAGGTATAAATCCTTAAGGATGGAGTCACTGGTAAGGTATGAATTCTTAAGGATGGAGTCAGTGTTGAGGTATGAATCCTTAAGGATGGAGTCACTGGCAAGGTATGAATCCTTAAGGATGGAGTCAGTGTCGAGGTATGAATCCTTAAGGATGGAGTCACTGGTAAGGTATGAATTCTTAAGGATGGAGTCAGTGTTGAGGTATGAATCCTTAAGAATGGAGTCGGTGTTAATGTATGAATCCCTAAGGATGGAGTCAGTGTTAAAGTATATATTATTAAGGATGGGTGTCGAGGTATGAATCCTTAAGGATGGAGTCGGTGTTAACGTATGAATCCTAAGGATGGAGTCAGTGTTAAGTATAATATTATTAGACGGTGTCGAGGTATGAATCCTTAAGGGGATGGAGTCACTGAAAAGGTATGAATCATTAAGGATGGAGTCAGTGTTAAGGTATGAATCCATATAGATGGAGTCAGTGTCGAGGTATGAATCCTTAAGGATGGAGTCACTGAGAAGGTATGAATCTTAAGGATGGAGTCTGTGAGTAGAATGCCTTAAGGATGGAGTCACTGGTAAGGTGATCCTAGATGGAGTCAGTGTGAGGTATGAATCTTAAGGATGGAGTCACTGCAGGTATGGAATCCTTAAGGATGAAGTCATGTTAAGGTATGAAATCCCCCTATATATGGATCAGTGTTGAGGTATGAATCCTTAAGGATGGAGTCACTGGTAAGTATGAATCCTTAAGGATGGAGTCAGTGTCGAGGTATGAATCCTTAAGGATGGAGTCACTGGTAAGGTATGAATCCTTAAGGATGGAGTCAGTGTCGAGGTATGAATCCTTAAGGATGGAGTCACTGGTAAGGTATGAATCCTTAAGGATGGAGTCAGTGTTGAGGTATGAATCCTTAAGGATGGAGTCACTGGTAAGGTATGAATCCTTAAGGATGGAGTCAGTGGTGTTGGAGGTATGAATCCTTAAGGAATGGAGTCACTGGTAAGGTATGAATCCCTATAGATGGAGTCAGTGTTGAGGTATGAATCCTTAAGGATGGAGTCACTGGTAAGGTATGAATCCTTAAGGATGGAGTCAGTGTCGAGGTATGCATCCTTAAGGATGGATTCACTGGTAAGGTATGTGAATCCTTAAGGATGGAGTCAGTGTTGAGGTATGAATCCTTAAGGATGGAGTCAGTGTCGAGGTATGAATCCTTAAGGATGGAGTCACTGGTAAGGTATGAATTCTTAAGATGGAGTCAGTGTCGAGGTATAATCCTTAAGGATGGAGTCACTGGTAAGGTATGAATTCTTAAGGATGGAGTCAGTGTCGAGGTATGAATCCTTAAGGATGGAGTCACTGGTAAGGTATGAATTCTTAAGGATGGAGTCAGTGTCGAGGTATGAATCCTTAAGGATGGAGTCACTGGTAAGGTATGAATTCTTAAGGATGGAGTCAGTGTCGAGGTATGAATCCTTAAGGATGGAGTCACTGGTAAGGTATGAATTCTTAAGGATGGAGTCAGTGTCGAGGTATGAATCCTTAAGGATGGAGTCACTGGTAAGGTATGAATTCTTAAGGATGGAGTCAGTGTCGAGGTAGAATCCTTAAGGATGGAGTCACTGGTAAGGTATGAATTCTTAAGGATGGAGTCAGTGTCGAGGTATGAATCCTTAAGGATGGAGTCAGTGTTTAGGTATGAATCCATAAGGACGGAGTCAGTGTTAAGGTATGCATCTCTAAGGATGGAGTCAGTGTTGAGGTATGAATCCTTAAGGATGGAGTCACTGGTAAGATATGAATCCTTAAGGATGGAGTCAGTGCTTAGGTATGAATCCTTAAGGATGGAGTCAGTAAGGATGGAGTCGGTGTTAAGGCATGAATCCTTAAGGATGGAGTCACCTGTAAGGTATGAATCCTTAAGGATGGAGTCAGTAAGGATGGAGTCAGTGTTAAGGTATGAATATTTAAGGATGGAGTCATTGTCAAGGTATGAATCCATAAGGATGGAGTCAGTGTTAAGGTATGAATCCCTAACTAAGGATGGAGTCAGTGTTAAGGTATGAATCCCTAACTAAGGATGGAGTCAGTGTTAAAGTACGAGTCCTTGAGAATGTTTAAGGATGGAGTCAGTGTTAAGGTATAAATCACTAGGGATGGAGTCCGTGTTAAGCTGCACTTACCCTCCCCAGTGGGGCAGTGCCTCTGTTTGCGAGTCAATGTGAACCACACATTCGCCAGTGCACAGAATGAGCCAAAACGACACAAACAACATACAGGTACTTACTTTTGTGAAATCATGTTTCTTCATCGATGTAGGCGACTTCCTCAGGACATCCTGTAAGTGGAAGAAATGTGTAAACAATGACACACTACATTACTAGCCAGATGGCATGAAAAAATGAAAAGTAAATATGCACCCGGTGGGATTTGAACCCACGGTCACGACGACGGCAACGTCTTGTAACGCAAATACCGTCGGCATTACCACTGCGCCAGGACATTCGGGAATGTTCGGCACACGCATGTGTAATATTGTAATATTCCCCTCTCATATTGTCTGCTGCATTGTGAAGTGGGCGACACGGATGAATATTTTTATCACCTGATATGAAATTGATCGAATGAATGACTAGAAATTGCAATGAGGTATAATAAAGATGCTTATTAAATCTTGATTAAGTTGTCCAAACTGCCAAGGGAGGTAAATCCTTATGTAATGTTTAGGTGGTAAGTAGAAAACTATTGAAATGAAATGTCCCGATGATCAGGACCTACACTTGCCACGAATATCCCAACATAATCAGCTGATGGCCCATAACTGGGGACCTGGATCACCATACATTACATCTACGTGGGACCAATGAGCATGGGTGGATACAAGGGACTCACCATATTCTGACCTATACTAGCTTCTACTTGTTTCTTCCTGTTTTCTTCTAACCGCCGTCGAATGTCTTCATCCATCACATGGTCTCTTGCCTTCAGATTAATTCAAACTTTTGTTAATTTACATGGCAGTACAAGTGACAATTGAAAGGGTCTCTCAGAGCTCCAGATAAGTTTTGTATCTAAAGAGTATTACACCCCGATATTTCAAATTCAACGCATATTTTACTTTTACAAATGTATTATTGATTTTCTTCTTTATTAAATTGCGAACAAATGATAAACAAGAGTGCCGTAAGTTACAAAATACAGCGACGATGTGTGAATTTGAAAGTTCATAGCATTATTTCTTCCTTTTGATAAACAGGTATACTAATTTAGATGTGTAAAGTAGAAATTATATAGAATTGCATACAAATATGTAGAAATGGCTAAGTTAAAAGTCTATATTTTTGTTTAAAAAAAATGAGGAGTCGTGTACACAAACTCTGTACCCTATATAGAATTGCATACAAAAATGTAGAACAAATGGCTAAGGTAAAAGGATAATATTTTTGTTAAAACTAGATTGGTCAGCAAGCGAGGCTTACAGAATACCCCCACGTGGGCCCATGTACCCCTAAATATGTAAAAAGAAATCCAAGTGTGTGGGCTGACCTTGACTCTGGGTACGAACGTGAATTTGTCACATGGTGGTAGAGGTCCATTGGAGCAATGCATGTGTGAAATGTGAAGCAGATCCGAGCAAGGAAATAGAAGTTCTAACCAATTTCTCTCATGTTAAGTTTTGTAAAGAGACTAAGTATGTGACCTTGACCTCAAGATCAGCGGGGATTTGTCACAGCATGATAGTAGAGCCTTAGAGGAATGCATGCATGAAATATTAAGAATTTACGATGAAAGAAATAGAAGTTACAACATATATCTCTGATGTTAAGTTTTGTAAAGAGACTAAGTATGTCAGCTTGACCTTGGGATCAGCGGGGGTTGGACGGTCGAAGGTTTGTCACAGCATGATAGTACAACCATAGAGGAACGCACAAGTGAAATATTAAGAATTTTCAATGATGAAATAGCAGTTATAACTTATTTCTCTGATGTTAAGTTTTGTAAAGAGACCAAGTATTTGACCTTGACCTTGGGATCAGTGGGGGTTGGACGGTCGTGGATTTGGCACAGCATGGTAGTAGAGCCTTACAGGAATGCATGTGTGAAATATTAAGCATTTTAGATGATGGAAACAGAAGTTATAACAATATTTCTCTGATGTTAAGTTTTGTAAAGATACTAAGTATTTGACCTTGACGTTGGAATCAGCGGGGGTCGGACGGTCATGAATTTGGCACAGCGTAGCAGTAGAGCCTTACAGTAATGCATGTGTGAAATATTAAGCATTTTAGATGAAGGAAATAGAAGTTATAACAATATTTCTCTGATGTTAAGCTTAGTGATGGACGGATGTACTCATCACAGTATACTTGTGAACCCACTTGCTTGTGCACCTATAAATAGTCTGCTTGTGCAGCTGGGTGCACAAGAAAAAGTGATGCACAAGTACCTCTTGTACTCATGAATTGATCCACAAGTATACCTGGTTGAGTACATCGGAGTCCGTCCGATGCCGATAGTCGGACAGTTTGCTGATGGATATCTGATGCTTGTGCACCAACTTTCGTAACAACTACCACAAGACCCTTGTGAGCTGAAATACCTGGGTGCACAAGAAAAAAGTGATGCACACGTGCCTCTTGTACACACGAATTGATCCACAAGTGTACCTGTTGAAGATGGATGGACGGACGGACGTTCATACAAATGGATACTTATGTGGCTAACCCTAACCTTTTCCTTTGTTCATCCCTATTGTTCTGTAGCCACATAAACCCATTTTTAGCCACATAAAATCACGGAACAATAGAATATTACATAACCTATTGTTCTCCTAGCCACATATGTATACATTTGTAAGCTCGGACGGACGGACAACCTGACTCCAGTATACCCACCCACAACTCGTTGCGGGGGGTATAAAAAAGTTTTTTTGACATAAAATCACCAAGGTGTACATCGTCAATATGTGTAGAAGACGTGTACATATAGTTTCAGATTGATTGACTGAAAGATAGAATTGCATACAAAAAATGTATAAAAAAACCGGCTAAGTTACAAAAGTGATATTTTTGTCAACAAGTTTCAGATCGATCGACTGAAAGGTTTTAGAGGAGTAGTGTACACAAATTTTGTAACATTAGTGTTTCCCCTGCCCCCTTTTTTTTTTGGATTTTTGGCAGCGCCCTCCTGCCGTTTTTTTCCATAATTGTCTGCCCTTTTCTTTCTGGCTGAATCTTCAAATCAGATCATGTTGACAACTCTCGTAAGTATCCGCCTTTTATTGTCTCAATCCACGCTCCGAATACCAAAAATATTACACAGCATGCCACTGGTTTATTGGCGTGATGTGTGAAGTTACACACCCCATATGCTCCACAACGGATATGCCAATTAGCAGCGAAATACACAGTTGCCACGTGCCTCGTGTTACCAGATATTGATTTTCAAGCCACATACGCCAACGTATTGTGTGGATCAATTAGGGTCTTGCTTCACCAAACATTTATGACAATGGCCATCTGAAGGTGCCGAAAAATCAGTCACTATCCACGCACACCGATGACATGGTGATATTTTTTGTTTGGGATCGATCGTATTTAAAAAGGAACACAAAACAAGAGGGCCATGATGGCCCTAATTCGCTCACCTGACTCCATGAACACCAGACGAGAATGTGACATTGAGTTCATATGTTTTAAAAAAATTGTGCTATTTTTAGATGGCGGTCATCTTGGATTAAGCGATGACTCATTTTACCAAATCTGAAAATGCTTCACCCAAGGATCTGAACTTCCTATGAAGTTTGGCCAGCATCGGCCATGTGGTTCCTGAGAAAAAGGCGTTCAAAATCTCGAATAAATGGACCTTTTGGTGGCCATCATGGATGACATAATCATCCGATTCCGACAAATATTGCACCAGAGCAATCGCCTCATCTATACCTTCAATTTGATATATGACATGAGCATATTCGGTCAAAAATAAAATTTGATCCCAATTTGACCCCACGGGCCACGCCCATTTCTGACCCCGGGGTCACCATTTTAACAACTTTGAAAGAGCATTATACATCGATCATTCCTACCAAGTTTCGTCAAAATCCGGTTAGCGGTTCATGAGAAGAAGATTTTTTAAGAATTTATGCTATTTTTAGACGGTGGCCATCTTGGATTAGCGATGACCTCCATTTTAACAAATCTGAAATAAAATTTGACCCCAATTTGACCCCACGGGCCACGCCCATTTTTGACCCCGGGGTCACCATTTTAACAACTTTGAAAGAGCATTGTACATCGATCATTCCTACCAAGTTTCGTCAAAATCCGGCTAGCGGTTCATGAGAAGAAGATTTTTTAAGAATTTATGCTATTTTTAGATGGCGGCCATCTTGGATTAGCGATGACCTCCATTTTAACAAATCTGAAATAAAATTTGACTCCAATTTGACCCCACGGGCCACGCCCATTTCTGACCCCGGGGTCACCATTTTAACAAAGATCATTCCTACCAAGTTTCGTCAAAATCCGGCTAGCGGTTCATGAGAAGAAGATTTTTTAAGAATTTATGCTATTTTTAGATGGCGGCCATCTTGGATTAGAGATGACCTCCATTTTAACAAATCTGAAAAGGCTTCACCCATGGACCATAACTTTTAAGTTTGGCTACCATGGGCCAAGCGGTTCATGTGAAGAAGAATTTTGAAATCTCTAATAAAAGAATGACCTTTTGACCTTTCGGCGGCCATCTTGGATGACATAACAATCCGATTTCGAAAAAAAAATGCACCAGAGTGATCGCCTCATTGATACCTTCAATTTGATATATGACATGACCATATTCGGTCAAAAATAAAATTTGACCCCACGGGCCACGCCCATTTTTGACCCCAGGGTCACCATTTTCACAACTTTGAAAGAGCATTGTACATCGATAATTCCTACCAAGTTTTGTCGAAATCCGGTTGGCGGTTCTTGAGAAGAAGATTTTTTGAAGAATTTGTGCTATTTTTAGAAGGCGGCCATCTTGGATTACGTAATGACGTCATTTTAACAATTTTGTAATCCCCCTACCTAAGGACCATGACCATGAAGTTTGGTGACTATAGGCCCAATGGTTACCGAGGAGAAGACGTTTGAAAATGTTCACGGACGACGACGACGGACGACGGACACATTGCGGTAACAATAGCTCACATGAGCTTCGCTCAGGTGAGCTAAAAAGCGAAACAAAATAACATGATGAGTTATGTAACAAGAGTTGTCAGAAGACAACGAAGCTCGCCTGTTGGCAGCCTTCATTCAAACTTGTCACAGTTGTATAAAAAACATGAATATTATATAACTTGACCTTGGGATAAGGGGTGTGCGGTGGACCTTGACATTGAGGTCAGTGGTGGAAGGTGGGTCGTGGATTTGATATAGCATGATATAGCATATTAAGATGAATGCATGTATGAAATATCAATGCTCTCCCTGAAAAGAGAAGGAAAACAAAATTTAACCCAGCGTTAAGTTTATGAACACACTAAGTTCGTAATTTTCTACAGCATGATAGCTATTCACATGAGGAATGCATGTATAAATGTGCTAAGTTTGTGACCTTGGCCTTGGGGAAAGGGGTGGGTTGGTTTGGTGGGGGGGGGGTAGTCATGATTTGCAAGTAGCACAATAGAGTATCATCAGATGAATGCATGTATGAAATATGAAGGTGTTCCCTGTAAAGAAACAGAAGATATAAAAAGACATTTATAGTGCAGTCTGAAATGTCGAAAAAAACAAGTTGGCGAGATTTGTTTGCTCAAATTGAGTTAGGGGGAATATTGCATCTTCAGGGCTGGAATTATGAGAAAATCATAGGGTCCAGGTTTTTTGACCCCATTAAGCCTCGTTTTGGGCCAAATCCAAGATGGCCGCCATCTGAGAACCGAGTATTGCAGATCTCGGCATCCGGTGGTCTGATTGTGGCGATCTTGGTGTCTATTTTGGGGTTATCAGAGCCACTGAGTCGATTGGTGATATTTATGAGATGATTCATGGTCAAGGTCACACTACAGAGGTCAAGGTCAAGCTCAAATGACCCAAAAATTGATTTTGTTGGGTTTACTGTTAATCGTGTTCTTTTGCAACATGCTGGGTCGATTGGTGATGTTCTGGAGATGATTAGCGATCAATGTCACACTATCAAGATCAAGAGCAAGGTCAAATAACGACTTTTGCATCCCTATATCCCATTTTGCTACGCGATGGATACAAATCCGAAGTGCTCCAAACTCGTATGCAGACCTGTCAACTCTACGCATTCGGCCGAAATATCACCACGCTACCAGACTTCGTTGTGGTTGTGGAGAGTAGGTGGAATGAAAAGTCAGTGGCTGAATATCAGAAATACAACAACAACAACAACAACAAGATAAATATCGTCTGTCAAAATCTGAATCTGTTTGCTGGTAAGTATTGCTACACGTATTCACATCGTCATTTTACCTACAGGCTTACTGTTATAGTGATGACTTGTCTACATAGAACATTTAAATTATTCCCAAATGCCATGTCGAATGTAGCCTTGTAGAACATAAATTAACCAGTAAACAGCGGGTGCCAGTAACCGTGGTTGTAAGAAAAATCGGTTGGGTACAATTGTTCTGGAGAAAAAAACATTTTGCTCTGCTGTAGGACCTCCCCTGGCCAATTTTTTTTTGGATGTGGAATTTTTAAGGAATTTTCGCTGTGTGTCCGTCTGTGTGTTTGTAATTCTTAAAAGGTAACATTGTATGGTTAGGTCCATTTTTAGTGTTTTTTTTTCGAATTTGGCCACCTATGATACTGTATAATCCTCATCACAGAAGTTAATTCTACACCTGGTGTTGTTTGTTTCAAATTGATGTGGCTGATTCGAGTTGACCTGCCTTGCTTAACCCTCAGAATGTCACAAGAAGTCGATTATGCGACGTGTGTTGTGTGCAAGAGGAAATCTGTCAAAATCTTAATCTGTTTGTGATTTGCTGGTAAGTATTGCTACATGTTACACAGGGGTGTAAAATTCCAAAAATAACCACTCGCCCATTATTTTCTTGGATTTTAATTTGAATTCCTGAAAATGAAAGATTATACAAGAATGATTAAAGAATCTTACTCGCCCAGCATCCCAATTTAGACAGCTGGGTAAGCGGGAGTGAAATTTTACACCCCTGATGTATACCCATCATCATTTTAACTACAGGCTTACTGTTATATACTGGTTTGTCTACATAGAAACTTTAAAGTATTCTCAAATCCCATGTCGAATGTAGTCAAATAGAACACAACATGGGTACCAGTAACCGTGGTTGCAAGAAAAATTGGTTGGGTACAATCGTTCTGGAGAAAAAATACATTTTGCTCTGTTGTAGGACCTCCCCTGGCCAATTTTTTTGGGATGTGGACTTTGTCATTTTTAAAGAATTTTTCGCTGTGTGTCCGTCTGTCCGTTTGTAATTCTTAAAAGGTGACCTTGTGTGGTTAGGTCCATTTTTAGTTTTTTTTTAATTTGGCCAGCTAAGGTACTGCTTAACCCTCATCACAGAAGTTTATTCGACATCTAGTGTTGTTTGTTTTCAGATTGTTGTATCTGATTTGAGTTGACCTACCGTGCATAACCCCCAGAATGTCACAAGAATTTGATTGTGCGACGTGTGTTGTGTGCAAGAGGAAGGGAGACATTGTAAAAAATCCGAAGTTGGACGATATCCATGACATGTGTAATACTGCTCGGGAGAGAGTAACTTTTGGGGAACTGAAATATAAGTCACTGGTAGATTTCATTTCCAAACTTGATTCTTCCAAATTAGCTAAGATCAGATATCACAGTGAATCAGCCGTAAACCCATAGTAAACTAGATTTGTCAGTAAGCGGGGGCTTACGGAATACCCCCCGCGTCAGCCCTGGCCTAGAATGAATTCCAGCTCGCATACCATCATTTTCAGATAAAAGTCTATGTCAGCACATATGGAGAGTGCGATGGTGGTTCCAGTTGAAAAAAGCAAACTAGACATTGTAAGTCTGTGACCTTGACCCCTGGCATAAATGGGGGTCGTAGGTTTGTTGCAGAATGATGTATGAGTGTCAGAGAAGGGGAGGGTAAAATATGAAAGATTTCCGCAAAGGGAAAGAGAAGTTAAAAGGAAATTTACAATTGTTAAGTTTTCGTTTTTTTCTAAGTTTCTAAGTCCGTGACCTTGACCCCTGGCATAAATGGGGGTCGTAGGTTTGTTGCAGAATGATGTATGAGTGTCAGAGAAGGGGCGGGTAAAATATGAAAGATTTCCGCAAAGGGAAAGAGAAGTTAAAAGGAAATTTACAATTGTTAAGTTTTGTGACGGACGGAAAGACGGACGGAAAGACGGACGTTCTTACATTACTATACTTATGTGGCTTATCACATGTTAAATATTAGCCACATAAAACGATTTTTAGCCACATAAAACGATTTTTTAGGTGGCTAATTGTAACCAACCCTATCCTTTACCAAGTCCATAACCCTGTGGGGCTAGCCACATAAGTACCCTAATGTGTGCTAATGTATTACTCCATATTAAGGACAACACTACAGATGATACTGTTCGTACGTGTGTGGCCGACCTTGAAGGAATAGGGGATGCCTCGGCTTTTGAGAAGTGCTATCATTCAGCTTGCCTTCGTGCCGCTCAGCGAACGTGTACTAGTACTCAAAATTCGAATAACAATGAGTCAGTGATTAGAAAGCTGTGTGACACCCAGCTGTGTGATCTCCAAATGAACCAGAGAGCGTCACACTGTCTAACTCAGTCAATCAAGCTGTAGCCTATTATGCCATGCGAGATCAAGATGATCCGATACTTGCAGCTTTGCTTGATGTCTCCAGTGCTCTGAGGCATGAACTTCTGGACGGAAAAGACTGGAGATTCACCGGTGAGCTGAGATCATTCGCAAACCCGCCTATAATGCAAGTGTTTGTAAAACATCGGCTTTTCGGCCGATCCAGCACTGTCGGGGAAAAACGAACAGCAGAAGAGAAGAAAACAGTGGACGTCGCATGTCAGTTTCTGATTCAGAACACCCGCACAGACAGACAAGTGAAGCTCAAGGCGAAAACAAACAAAGGTTTTCAGCGTAGAACCGAAACTCCGCTCTCCATCGGTCTCCCACTTGCCATTCATGCTAGAGTCCGGGACAAGACTCTCATCACAAATTTGTCGTCGGTATTTCTTGGAACAGGCTACACAAACATCCTAAATATCGAGAAGCGCATTGAGCATGGCGTGCTGCTACACATGCAAAATGCGCCTAGGGGTATTTCTGTCTGTTTGCCGGACTGGTTGAAGAAGGGAATAAATCTAACGTTTGCCGTGGACAATATCGACATGTTTGAAGACACGGCTTATGGCCAGCATACGTTCCATGGAGTCATCGTTGTTCTGAACCAATGTCACGATGAAGATGCAGAGCCTATCCAAGAACCACTTGTCATTCCTGACAAGGCACCAGTCATGCCACTTCAGGTAGAACTTCATTACCTGGAAGAACCTTTCATCCATAAAAAGCCAATCAGGTTCGAGACGTTCACGTTTGGGGAAAGGAAGCATCTCCTGAAGCCATACAAGCGCTACAACCGCACCTGGGTACTGGCCAACTACCTGGGAAATGAATCTGGTGACGGATCGAATCCTCCTGATGGTGAATCGATCGCTCCTCTTGATGACGACTTGTTCGTCCTGGGCAATGAAGCTGTTGACATACCCAATCCTCCCGATTACGACTCGTCCACTCCCCATGATGAAGACCCGTCGGGTGCCGGTGATGCTGCCGATTCCACTACATTCATACTTAGTGTGAAAAGCAGAGAAAATGACAAGGTGAAGATAGGCAAGAAAGAAATCATGTCGACATGGGCAGCCACAAAGTCGCTCCTCCTGACACACGAAACAGCAACTCTTCCAAAGAGGATGAATTCTGAGGTGGTCGCTCCTCTGTTCAAAACCCCACCTACTGACTTAGCCACGCTATATACTGTTTTGAGGTTGACGCAGAATATATCGGCCATCATTGTCGGACCTGAGCGGCGTACAGTCATCGAACTCGACCTTGATCTCTATAACCGTGCCATGCAGATCCAGCAATCTGTGGAGAACAAAAACTGGATTCTCAAAGCTGGTGGTCTACATATATGCTTTGCCGCTCTCCATGCTCTGGGAAAACCGTAGACGGCGACGGAATGGACACTGTGGCAGTAGAAACGGGCGTCTACACTACAGCCGCTCTGCGTGGCATCTATGGTGGAAAAGCGTTCAAACATGGAGTGGAGTACCACATCATGATGGCAGTAGCGATCATGATGATGAAGTTTGAGGCGATATCCAGTGATCTACCACTTGGACCTGTTCGTCTACAGTGTCAGCAACTGAAGGAGGCCCTACACAAGCGTGATCCAGATATGGCTAAGATCTACGAAGACCTAGAAGCATTTTATGGTAGTCACATTGAGGAGAATGAGAACGAGGAAATCGGTGAACTCGCGAGCTTCTTCAGCCAGTATCTGGATCAAGTTGAAGCCCTGCTGTAGATCATTGCTGCATGTCGTCAAGGTGACTGGCTGGCTTATCTTGCTGCACTGGACAACCAGATCAAGTATTTCTTTGCAGCTGACCTCCTGAACTATGCACGGCTCATGCCTCTCCATCTGGCACAGATGAATGAGCTTGAGACAGAGGACCCGTTGACATGGGAAGCTCTCAAAACTGGTACATTCGTCGTGACCAAGTCATATATCCCCTTCACCTCTCTATTCACAGATCAAAATCTTGAGCAGAAAATAAAGGACCTCAAGGGCCACGGCGGCTTAGTTGGACTCACTCAAGATGAATCATCCTTTGATCGACTGGTTCACACTACACCGTATCTTGCGAGAATCGTCAAAAACTTCTTGAGTAGCTTCCCATCTTCATCTGCCACCTCCACTGGTGAGCACTACCAGCTTTCAGGCTAATGTCGTTCATGTGCGATCAAGTCAGAATGCCGTGAAGCTCCGAAGCTGCATGCAGATGCACTGCCTAGGAAATCAATTTGTGATTACAGCTCCACTGAAATGCATTGTATCATCTGCGATTATCCCACGAGGCGGTGAAGCCCGATATTCTGCAGTACCCCGAGAAGGGTCAAAAAGCCTACAAGGCTTTTGTCAAAGTTCGACTTCTGACCACATCCACTCAATCCATCTGGGATCCCATGAAGAAGCTGAAACTAAAACACTTCACCAATTGGACACAGAAGACAAAGGTCAAGGTTGGTGGCAAGATCTTCAAACTACGAGAGGACCGCCAGTTCTTGGGGCGATGTTTGATCATCCAGGAATCACGTCCTGACCTCGTGCCCAAGCTGGCAGACATGATTGGCAACTATGAGCTATCCGTCATCCCTCATTCCATATTTGCTGTTGACGGATCTCTACTTCTTCCTACCGATAAGGCAAGCATCATCCATGCTGTAGAAACCGCAAAGTCATCGCCGTCACCTGTCGTGCCTGCTCGGACTCCAGGTGCCACCAGTGTCCCGCCGTCTTCTGCACTTCCTGATCCATCTGATGCCCCTGCGCAAACACTGCCTCGTGTGCTTATCATCGATGCAATGGCCGTTCTACAAGGTATGAAGAAGACTCCTGGCATGACTACCATTCTTCATCTCAAGACAGCATTCAACACAAGAATTGAGCGGATGATGAAGGGATACGTGGAAACAAGAATCATCTTCGATCGATATGTGGAGGGGGGTCTGAAGGCGAAGACGAGGAGTAAGAGGGCGGTGACCATTGATGCTGCGAGTGCCGGGTATGACGTCCACGATGGCATGTCAATCAACGCTATCTCACTGAAACACTACTGTCATGTACAACTATGAAGCACAATCTCTCATGCCACCTTGCCCAGGGCCTCTTGGAACAGTTTGATGGTGAAGACGTGAAAATCGTGGTGGTGTATGACACGGTTGCCAAGACCATCAACCCATGGAGCTCGGTTGAGTCACACTCACATGAGGAGGCTGATACAACACTGATCCCCCTCCACGTCATATTGAGTCTACAAGAGTGCACTTGGCGTGAGGTGCACGTCTGATCTCCTGACACCGACATGCTCGTTCTACTCATGGACCTAGTATCATGCGAGCATCTTGGTGCACTTACTCAACTGAAGCTTCGGACCGGGAAAGGGGCAAAGCACAGAGAGATAGACGTGTGCGAGCGAGTTCAAGCCATTGGGAGGCAGAAGTCTAGAGCTTTGCTGGGCTTTCACCATTTCACAGGGGCAGACTGGGGAGGCAAGTTTGTAGGAATCTCCAAGAAGACCTGGATGACTGCTTTCCTCTCACTTGATGACACGGACCCCATCATTGAGACCTTCAGGCATCTCGGGGAAAATGGCCCCCCAAAGGCCTATATCATTGCCGACCACATCTGAGAGTGAAAGCATGCCTGTCATGTCCGCCAACCTTCAACACCTGGAGACATTCGTATGTAAAGTGTACGCTCCAAAAAGCTCAACCTGACCTTCGCTGGGAACTATTCAGGGCTAGAAATCTTGAGAGTGAGATGCTCCCTCCAACCCGTAGCACACTGATCCCTCATATACAGCGGGCCAACTATGCGGTCATGCGTGACAAGGGCTACACTTCTCAGCTCTCACTTCCGCGTCTGCGTGGGAATGGCTGGTCAGAAGATGAGCTTCCAATCAGATGCCTTGTACCACCAGCACCCCGAGCTGTAACTGAACTGGTTAAATGTGGATGCAAGGGAGAATGCAAAGGGAACTGTTCCTATGCGAAGAATGGTCTAGCTTGCACACCTCTTTGCAAATGTTATGCAGAAGGTTGCAACAACCACAAGGACTATCAAATGGATGAGGAAGAGGAGGGGGAGGTGGTGGAGGAAAGCGCCGTATCTAACCTATAAGTCCTGACCTCGACTCTGAGTTAGTGACATTCACCTTGAAACATCCGAAATTACTAAAAGTTTCATATTTTCCGGAGACATCTATAATTTTATCATGCATGATGCTGTTGACACGACAGTTTTCTTCAGAATAGGCATTATAAAATCATAGATTCCTAACAAGAAACCGTCAGTGGCACTCTATGGGATACAGTGTTTGAAAGTATAGCTCAGTGTTGTCATTTTGTCATTTTGTCTCTTCACATAGTTTCGCATATTCGACAGTCGTACAATAAATCAGTTAGATAATATTTTCTCGTGTGTTCATTGCCCTTACTTTACTTTGGGGTAAACATAGATTGACACAGCATAGATACAAAGCATACATATTACAGCAAAATAAGAAACAAATAATATATTCAAGGTCGCGAAGCCAAAATTTTGCAATTTGAGCTTGACCTTGACCTCTATAGTGTGACCTTGACCATGAATCATCTCAAAAATATCACCAATCAACTCAGTGGCTCTGATAACCCCAAAATAGACACCAAGATCGCCACAATCAGACCACCGGATGCCGAGATCTGCAATACTCGGATCTCAGATGGCGGCCATCTTGGATTTGGCCTAAAACGAGGCTTAATGGGGTAAAAAAAAAACCTGGACCCTATGATGTTCTCATTATTCCGCTCCTGATGATGGGAAATCCATCCCTAACTCAATTTGAGCAAAGAAATCTCGCCAAATTACATTTCAGACTCCACTATTACTCCAACGTTAAGTTTATGATGTTGATCTTGGGGAAAGGGGTGGGGTGGGTCATGGATTTGCTGTAGCACAATAGAGGATCATCAGATGAATGCATGTATGAAATATCAAAGCGTTCAAAGTGTAAAGAAAGAGACATTACACAACACTTACCCCAATGTAAAGTTTATGAACATGCTAAGTTTGTGACCTTGGGGTAAGGGTTGGGTGGTGGGTTGTGGATTTGCTACAGCATGATAGAGGGTCATCTGAGGAATGTATGTATGAAATATTAAGGCGTTCCATCAAAGGAAACAGTTGTTATCAGACATTTACCCCAACGTTAAGTTTATGACTGTGTCAAGTTTGTGACCTTGGGGTAAGGGGTGGGCAGTAGGTCATGGATTTGCTATAGCATGATAGAGTATCATCAGATGAATGCGTGTATGAAACATCAAGGCGTTCCATGAAAGGAAACAGATGTTATAAGACATTTACCCCAACGTTAAGTTTATGAATGTGCAAAGTTTGTGACCGTGACCTTGGGGAAAGGGGTGGAGGTTGGTTATGGATTTGTTATAGCACGATAGAGTATCAACATATGAATGCATGCATCAAGGTGTTCACAGTGTAAAGAAACAGAAGTTACACAACATTTACCCCAACGTTAAGTTTATGAACATGCTAAGTATGTGAACTTGTCTTTTGGGTAAGGGTTGGGTGGTGGGTTGTGGATTTGCTACAGCATGATAGAGGGTCATCTGAGGAATGTATGAAATAGCATGGCGTTCCATGAAAGGAAACAGACATTTACCCCAACCTTAAGTTTATGAATGTACCGGTACTAAGTTTGGATTTGTGACCTTGACCTTGGGGTAAGGGATGGGCGGTGGATCAAGGATTTGCTATAGCATGATAGAGTATCATCAGATGAATGCATATTTGAACTAGAAATGTGGCCTGTCGGCACACGAATGCCCCCGCTGGCAGCCAAAGAAAACAAGGCATATTTGAATGTGGATTTGTCACAGGGTGGCAGAGGACCATTGGAGCAATGCGTGTGTGAAATGTAAAGCAGATCCGAGCAAGGAAACAGAAATTATAAGGCATTTACCCGAGCGTTAAGGTTTCGAAGGCACCAAGTCTGTGACCGTGACCCTGGGCTTAGCGGGAGCGGGACGAATGTGGATTTGTCACAGGGTGGCAGAGGACCATTGAAGCAATGCGTGTGTGAAATGTGAAGCAGATCCGAGCAAGGAAACAGTGAGTGAGTGAGTGAATAGGGTTTAACGTCCGCTTTTCTGACATAGAGGTACAAGCCTCAGGGAGTCTACACGCAGACGGGTCAACAGGGTCGTGTCCCGTATCCACCTGTCCGAGGGGGGTAAATCCCAACTTCAGAACTCAATATTTACAATCAAAATATATATTCAGTCCTGAAATTAGAACAACCTGATCTGGTGCCAGGCCCTCGCCACACCAGCATCATTTATCCCATCCCCTAAAAGTAATAGGATTAGCACTAATCTTACTTTTATATATGGGGCATAGCCTGACTCAACTCTCACATACAAGAAAGCCAAAAATGTACACGAGGGCCAAATCCAGTATAGTGGGTTCCGGAAAGTATGAACCCAATCGTTAAGCCAGTTTAGTCGCCTTTTACGACAAGCAATGGCTACTGCAGCACTATTCTCAGGATCAGTTGATCCCGCCCCGGTGACTGCAAGGGGCTCAAGGAAACAGAAATTATAAGCCATTTACCCGAGCGGGGGCGGGACGAATGTGGATTTGTCACAGGGTGGCAGAGGACCATTGGAGCAATGCGTGTGTGAAATGTCAAGCAGATCCGAGCAAGGAAACATAAATTATAAGGCATTTACCCGAGCGTTAAGGTTTCAAACGCACCAAGTCTGTGACCTTGACCCTGGGCTTAGCGGGGGCGGGACGAATGTGGATTTGTCACAGGGTGGTAGAGGACCATTGGAGCAATGCGTGTGTGAAATGTGAAGCAGATCCAAGCAAGGAAACAGAAATTATAAGGCATTTACCCGAGCGTTAAGGTTTCGAACGCACCAAGTCTGTGACCTTGACCCTGGGCTTAGCGGGGGCGGGACGAATGTGGATTTGTCACGGGTGGTGAGGGACCATTGGAGCAACTGTGTGAAATGTGAAGCAGATCCAAGCAAGGAAACAGATTATGCCATTTAACCCAGGTTAAGGTTTCGAAGCACCAAGTCTGTCCTTGACCCTGGGTTTAGCGGGGGCGGGCAGGATTTGTCACAGGGTGGCAGAGGACCATTGGAGCAATGCGTGTGTGAAATATGAAGCAGATCTGAGCAAGGAAACAGAAATTATAAGCCATTTACCCGAGCGCTAAGGTTTTGAACGCACCAAGTCTGTGACCTTGACCCTGGGCTTAGCAGGGGCGGGACGAATGTGGATTTGTCACAAGGTGGCAGAGGAGCATTGGAGCAATGCGTGTGTGAAATGTGAAGCAGATACGAGCAAGGAAACAGAAATTATAAGGCATTTACCCCGAGCGTTAAGGTTTCGAACGCACCAAGTCTGTGACCTTGACCCTGGGCTTAGTGCGGGCGGGACAAATGTGGATTTGTCACAAGGTGACAGAGGACCATTGGAGCAATGCGTGTGTGAAATGTGAAGCAGATCCAAGCAAGGAAACACAAATTACAAGACATTTACCCGAGCGTTAAGGTTTCAAACGCACCGAGTCTGTGACCTTGACCGGAGGCTTAGTGGGGGCAGGACGAATGTGGATTTGTCACAGGGCGGTAGAGGACCGTTGCTCCAATTTACCCGACCTTGACCCTGGGCTTAGCGGGACGAATGTGGATTTGTCACAGGGCGGTAGAGGACCATTGGAGCAATGCGAGTGTGAAATGTCAAGCAGATCCGAGCAAGGAAACAGAAATTATAAGCCATTTACCCGAGCGTTAAGGTTTCGGGACGTACGTACGTTACGTGTGTAAGGACGCCGGTAACACTATATGCCCCCCTCACTATTCGGTGGCGGGCGCATAATAACAAGGTGTTCCATGAAAGGAAACAGAAGTTATAAGACATTTACCCCAACATTAAGTTTATGAATGTGCTAAGTTTGTGACCTTGACCTTGGGGTATGGGATGGGCGGTGGGTCTTGGATTTGCTATAGCTTGATAGAGTATCATCAGATGAATCCATGTATGAAATATGAAGGCATTCCCTGTAAATATACAGAAGTTACACAACATTTACCCCAAAGTAAAGTTTATGAACATGCTAAGTTTGTGACCTTGACCTTGGGGTAAGGGTTGGGTGGTGGATCATGGATTTGCTACAGCATGATAGAGGGTCATCAGATCAATGCATGTATGAAATATGAAGGCATTCCCTGTAAATAAACAGAAGTTACACAACATTTACCCCAACGTTAAGTTTATGAATGTGCTAAGTTTGTCACCTTGACCTTGGGGTAAGGGTTGGGTGGTGGGTCATGGATTTGCTACAGCATGATAGAGGGTCATCTGAGGAATGCATGTATGAACTAACAAGGTGTTCCATAAAAGGAAACAGACATTTACCCCAACGTTAAGTTTGTGGACGCTGACGACGCCGGGGGTATGCCATAAGCTCTTCTGCACTTTGGGCAGGCGAGCTAAAAATGGACAAAACACAAAAATTTAACATTGGATTTGGACGCCGCCCGCCCGACCGCTATGTCTCAAATTACGACTCTCAATTGGGTAAACAATAAATCAGCAGGTATACCTTTGTGACTAATGTGGGTCTAGAGTGTCGTCGTGTGAATGGGTCTGCCACGGCGTCTTTCATTGCGATGAATTCTTCCTTTGACGCTTCCTCCTTTTCTATCTGGTTACGTAAGCGATTCCTTTGGTTTATGTAGCTGTAAGTAATCCAGATGAACTGATTATACTCGGCAACTGATTACAATGGTGACTTGGCATATATTAACAATTACGGTGCTCTCGCAAAACTGGATACGTCCCCCACCTCAACTATAAAACAACTTATGCTCCCCTCGGCATAAATCACCTTTGACACATACCCTGTAATATAAATTAGACCACCAAGTCTGTGTGGGCTTCACCTTGGGACTAGCGGGGGTCGCAGGGTCTTTGTACAGCATGAAAGGAAACAGTTTACTTACAGACGATATCTGACTCGAGTATATCCCACCCACAACTCATTCAAGTGGAACATTTTTTCATAATGTATGTACCCGTATGTGAGAATTATGAAATTGTCGAAAGCGTTAGCTGTGACGGATGCAATTGTGAAATAGAAAGCGTATGTGTATCCCCCTTCCCAGTACGTCAAACAAAGGGAGATAACCTGCTATGCAGCATGGTAAGAGTATTCATTATTGCATGTGATCTTGCATGTGTGAAGTTGCATGAAAATATTCTCCAGACACAAAATCAGTGCGAGAAAACACAAAGAGAGATAACAATAAAATTAGTGAGACAAGATCTGTCACTCTTCTGCACGAAACACCTCTGGGACGTGGTCTATGAATGTTGGAAGTTTCCTGAAAGTATCCCAAAGGTTATTTGAGTATTTGACACAAAATCAATATGCAAAAAAACAAAGGGAGAAAACTTGAAAATTAATAAGGCAACAGTTGTCATTCTTGTGCGTAACGCACCTTTGGGTCATGATCTATGCATCTGTGAAGTTTCATGAAAATATTCCAAGGAATATTCGAGTTATGCTCCGAACATGAAGTGTCTGCAGCAGATGCTGGTGCAGAACGATGTCAAATCCAAGTGGGGCATTAAACAATCACGTTGACCAGTAGCCCATTTCACCAACATTGCAAAGTATACTTTTCTAGCAAAGTATACTTTGAAGGAGTAATCATTTTTTCCTGAAATGCATTATTTCATATAGAACTAACGACTGCATATATTTGGTTATAAGTATGCAGAATTATGTAATAAATTCAGTATAATAACAACAAACGAGGCAAAGCCACGAAAAAGTTTAACCAAAAAACTGTAACCGGTCACACGGACGTACGGATGGACGGACAGACGTATGCCAAAATGCTGACTATATCGCGCTTTCCGCAAACGGGCACGACAATGATGATAAACACCCATGTGAAGTATCAAGGTAATGGGTGAAGCAGTTGCAGAGACATAGTACAGAAAAAAACTTTAACAAAAAAATCAAAGTAATTTGACCTTGACATTGGGCACAGGGGCCGCACGGTTTCGGGGTAGAATGAAAATATGGATGATGATAAACACCCATGTGAAGTTTCAAGGTAATGGGCGAAGCAGTTGCAGAGATATAGTATAACGAAAAACTTTAACCAGACATACGTTAACAAATTAACGTTATAAATGGCTAAGTCAATTACGTAGAAATAATAGGTCAAGGTAAAATAAATGGTCACATGTTGGATAGTTGTATGTGGTGGGCACCCCTAGGTTATGAAGCTGTGAAGGTTTGGTGGTCCTAGGTGGTACAGTACCAAAGAAATGGACTTAAACACGAAAAGTTAACATTGTAAATGCGAAAAGTTAACATTGAAAATGGCTAAGTCGACTGCGCTGGAAAAATGGGTTAAGTTCATAAAAAGGTAACATGTTGAATAATGATATGTGGTGGGCACCCCTTGGTTATGAAGCTGTGAAAGTTTGTTGGTCCTATGTGGTACAGTACCAAAGAAATGGACTTAAACACGAAAACTTAACATTGTAAACGCGAAAAGTTAACATTGAAAATGTCGACTGCGCGGAAAAAATGGGTCAAGTTAAAAAAAAGGTAACATGTTGGATAGTGATATGTGGTGGGCACCCCCCCCCCCCCCCCATGGCTATGAAGCTGTGAAAGTTTGTTGGTCCTATGTGGTACAGTAACAAAGAAATGGACGAAAACATGAAAACTTAACATTGATTGTGGATGCCGCCGCCCGCCCGCCCGCCGCCCACCTGCCCGCTTTCGCCAATCCAATAGCTTGGGTTTAAAAAAACAAAAAAACCTGGCTAAAAATTAATAAATTTATCCTAAAAATGAAAATTTCTCCCTCAAAGTATACTTTTCTAGAAAAGTATACTTTGCAATGTTGGTGAAATAGGCTACTGGTTTGGGGGCCACATGGGTGAGCCATAACATGTAAGCACAAGATGATATTTATAGGTTATTTGATTTGTATGTGGATATATATCGCAGCGTGCGATATTGCACGACTTCAGGAGCGTAAGCACGACTTCAGGAGCGTAATATTGTTGCGCGGCGGAACAAGTGGCATATATCCACATACAAATCAAATAAACTTTTTATTATACAGTAGAACTTCGATAACTAGGTCTGGCTCGAACACCATGGAAAACTCGAACTGGTTCGACAGTCCCGGCAAATTTCCTATATAATTCATGTAATAAAACACCTTAAACTCGAACTATGAATTACTCGAACAGTCGAACCTGTGGATTAGTCCCGTGGACGGTCAAACAGTGGTAATTACCGCTAATAACTCGAACAGGTAAGTCTGTGATCAGCTGTTTGTCTAACGAGGTGCGAATTCCACCATTGCGGGCGGTCGCGTTGAGTAGTTTCCTTGACGCGGGATGACATTAAATCACGAATCGCAAAACAATAGCGGCGTGAATTACGGCGTTATGATGTCCACGCTAATTAAGTGATTTGAACAAAATTCATTTTATGTAATGTGCAATAAACAAACAAACCGAGATCATGGAATTCTTCAGGCGTTAATTTATAGTGTTTATAATTGTATACTGACATTGTTTGCGTATATTTTCCGTTTGTATATTTATTCCAACACTGTGCTATGTGCTATTTTTAGACACTGGGAATACCAGTATTATGTATAGACGCAAAGCGGAACATAGCGGTTTATTTGACGTATAATTACATGTAAATATTGAATAAAACAGCAACTTTACAATTGTATTTGTTATTTTTCATTTCTCCCTCCAAATGTAATGCATATACAATGGCATGTCACATCGGTCATCTCATATATTCACATAAGTGATTTTATTGACTGAATGTGACAGTACATTTTTGAAACTTCATTCCCTCGAACTATGCATCGCTCGAACTCAAACTCGATTCCGTTGCCGGTTCGAGCGATCGAAGTTCTACTGTATATGCACATCATTCGCAATTTATATGCGCTTCAAAAAATGTACAAAATGTAAATAAATACAGAAATTGGTGGCGATTTAGAAGGAATTATTTTGCGAGGTGAAGCGTAGTTCCGGCACTGACCAATAAGAACTCACACAACAAAATTAACCAAATCAAGTACACCATGTTCAATTCTCATCCAGTCTGTTCTAGATATATGTACATATTTTACTATGATTATGGACACACATTCTAATTCAAAATGGACATACAAATCGGAACATTAAATGTAAAAGGATTAGGGGCAGCAAATAAAAGAGCACAGGTTTTTCAGTGGCTTAAAGACAAACAATATTCAATATGTTTATTACAAGAAACCCATTTCACGGCATCTAATAAAAGTCAATGGGAAAGAGAATGGGGTCATACAAACTTTTTAAGTGGCAATTATACTAACAAAGAGGGAGTGGGAATTCTAATAAATCCTAATTTGACGTATAAAACAAGAAAGAGGCAAAGCCACGAAGGCCAGGTTTTTTCCAAGCATGGACACTTGGATAATATAATTATACCCACTTTTTGTAGACTAGATGGCCGTGGCCTGCATGTCGCGCCTTGGGGCGAGGCATGGACACTAAAAAAATAGATATAGTACATGGAAAAACTTTAACGAAAAAACTTTAACCGGACACACGGACGTACGGACGGACGGACGTATGCCAAAATGCCGACGATATCGCGCTTTCCGCAAGCGGGTGCGACAATGATGATAAACACCCATGTGAAGTATGAAGGTAATGGGTGAATGAAGCAGTTGCAGAGATATAGTACACGAAAAAACTTTAACAACTAAATTCAAAGTAATTTGACCTTGACATTGCGCACAGGGGCCGCACGGTTGGGGGTTAGAGTGAAAATATGGACGATGATAAACACCCATGTGAAGTTTCAAGGTAATGGGCGAAGCAGTGGCAGAGATATAGTATAACAAAAAAGTTTTAACCAAAAAATTTAACCAGACGTCCGTTAAAAAGTTAACGTTGAAAATGGCTCAGTCAATTACGTAGAAATAATAGGTGAAGGCAAAACAAGAAACGAGGCAAAGCCACGAGGCCTGCATGTCGCGCCTTGGGGCGAGGCATGGACATTAAAAAAATAGATATAGTAGATGGAAAAAGTTTAACGAAAAAACTTTAACCGGACACGGACATACGGACGGACGTATGCCAAAATGCATAAAATGCGCTTTCCGCAAGCGGGTGCGACAATGATGATAAACACCCATGTGAAGTATCAAGGTAATGGGTGAAGCAGTTGCAGAGATATAGTACACTAAAAAACTTTAACAAAAAAATTCAAAGTAATTTGACCTTGACATTGTGCACAGGGGCCGCACGGTTGGGGGTTAGAATGAAAATATGGATGATGATAAACACCCATGTGAAGTTTCAAGGTAATGGGCGAAGCAGTTGCAGAGATATAGTATAACAAAAAAGTTTTAACCAAAAAACTTTTAACTAGACGTACGTTAAAAAGTTAACGTTGAAAATGGCTAAGTCAATTACGTAGAAATAATAAATGAAGGTAAAAAAATGGTCACATGTTGGATAGTTGTATGTGGTAGGCACCCCTTGGTTATGAAGCTGTGAAAGTTTGGTGGTCCTAGGTGGTACAGTACCAACTAGATTGGTCAGTAAGCGAGGCTTACGGAATACCCCCCGCGTGGGCCCAGGTACCCCTAAAATATGTACAAATTTCCAAGTGTGTGGGCTTGTGACCTTCACTCTGGGATTAGCGCGAGCGGCATGAACGTGAATTTGTCACAGGGTGGTAGAGGTCCATTGGAACAATGAGTGTGTGAAATGTGAAGCAGATCCGAGCAAGGAAATAGAAGTTATAACCGATTTCTCTGATGTTAAGTTTTGTAAAGAGACTACCGTATAACCTCGAATTAACGCACACGGAGGCGTTACATTTTACAAAGGGGGGGGGGGGGGGGGGAAGGGGGGGGGGGGGGGGGGGGGGGGGGCGTTTATTTGTCACAGGGTGGTAGAGGTCCATTGGAGCAATGAGTGTGTGAAATGTGAAGCAGATCCGAGCAAGGAAATAGAAGTTATAACCGATTTCTCTGATGTTAAGTTTTGTAAAGAGACTACGTATAACCTCGAATTAACGCACACGGAGGCGTTACATTTTACAAAGGGGGGGGGGGGGGGGGGGGGGGGGGGGGGGGGGGGGAAAGGGGGGGGGGGGGGGGGGGGGGGGGGATTTGGGGGGGGGGGGGGGGGGGGGGCGTTTATTTTGTCACAGGGTGGTAGAGGTCCATTGGAGCAATGAGTGTGTGTAAATGTGAAGCAGATCCGAGCAAGGAAATAGAAGTTATAACCGATTTCTCTGATGTTAAGTTTTGTAAAGAGACTACCGTATAACCTCGAAATTAACGCCCCCGGAGGCGTTACATTTTACAAGAGGGGGGGGGGGGGGGGGGGGTGGGGGGGGGGGGGGGGGGGGGGGGGGGGGGGGGGGGGGGCGTTTAGGGGGGGGGGGGTGCTTTATTAAGCCTAAAAAAAAAAGTAAAAAAAAAAAAAAAAAAAGGACACCAATTTCAAACACAAATAAGGATTTAAGGATTATTTGTGTTTGAAATTGGCGGTCATTGGTAAAAAAATTATTTGGGAGGGGGGGACGGTATGTATGTGACGTTGACCTCGAGATCAGCGGGGATTTGTCACAGCATATGAAATATTAAGTCAATGAAAGAAATAGAAGTTATAACATATTTCTCTGATGTTAAGTTTTGTAAAGAGACTAAGTATGTGACCTTGACCTTGGGATCAGCGGGGGTTGGACAGTCATAGATTTGTCACAGCATGATAGTACAACCTTAGAGGAATGCACAAGTGAAATAATAAGAATTTTCAATGAAGGAAATAGAAGTTATAACTTATTTCTCTGATGTTAAGTTTTGTAAAGAGACTAAGTATTTGACCTTGACCTTGGTATCAGCGGGGGTTGGATGGTCGTGGATTTGGTACAGCATGGTAGTAGAGCCTTACAGGAATGCATGTGTGAAATATTAAGCATTTTAGATGAAGGAAATAGAAGTTATAACAATATTTCTCTGATGATAAGTTTTGTAAAGAGACTAAGTATTTGACCTTGACCTTGGGATCTGCGGGGGTTGGACGGTCGTGGATTTGGCACAGCATGGTAGTAGAGCCTTACAGGAATGCATGTGTGAAATATTAAGCACTTTAGATGAAGGAAATAGAAGTTATAACAATATTTCTCTGATGTTAAGTTTACGGACTAAGTATTTGACCTTGACCTTGGGATCTGCGGGGGTTGGACGGTCGTGGATTTGGCACAGCATGGTAGTAGAGCCTTACAGGAATGCATGTGTGAAATATCAAGCATTTTAGATGAAGGAAATAGAAGTTATAACAATATTTCTCTGATGTTAAGTTTACGGACGCACGGACGGACGGACGTTCTTACAGTACTATACTTATGTGGCTTATCACATGTTAAATATTAGCCACATAAAACGATTTTTAGCCACATAAAAGGATTTTTTAGGTGGCTAATTGTAACCAACCCTATCCTTTACCAAGTCCATAACCCTGTGGGGCTAGCCACATAAGTACCCTAATGTGTGCCCGGACGGACGGACCGGACGGACGGACAACCTGACTCCAGTATACCCCCCCACAACTCGTTGCGGGGAGTATAAAGAAATGGACTTAAACACGAAAACTTAACATTGTAAACGCGAAAAGTTAACATTGAAAATGGTTAAGTCGACTGCGCGGAAAAAATGGGTCAAGTTAAAAAAAAAGTAACATGTTGGATAGTGACATGTGGTGGGCACCCCTTGATTATGAAGCTGTGAAAGTTTGGTGGTCCTAGGTGGTACAGTAACAAAGAAATGGACTTAAACACGAAAACTTAACATTGAAAACGCGAAAACTTAACATTGAAAATGGCTAAGTTGATTGTGCAGAAAAAATGGGTCAAGTTAAAAAAAAAGTAACATGTTGGACAGTGATATGTGGTGGGCACCCCTTGATTATGAAGCTGTGAAAGTTTGGAGGTCCTAGGTGGTACAGTAACAAAGAAATGGACTCAAACACGAAAACTTAACATTGATTGTGGACGCCGCCCGCCGCCCGCCGTCCGCCCGCCCGGCTTTCGCCAATCCAATAGCCTGGATTTTTTTTCCAAAAAACCTGGCTAATAAATGGTTACTCAGAAATTGTAGCAGGACGGTTGCAAGCTTTGTCACAAGAAACATCTCTGATAATGAGTATATAATAATAAACGTATATGGTCCAAATAATGACAATATAGCACTATATGAGCAAATGGAAGAATATATTAAAGATCACGAGGGAGAACATTTTATTATAAGTGGTGATTTTAATACAATTCTTGATCCCGATATAGACAAAAAGAATGGACAACAAGGAACACATAAACAAACACGAAACAAACTCAAAACTATTATAGACTCTTATACATTATGTGATATATGGCGAATACAAAATCTGATCTCAAGAAAATATACTTGGCACTCGAATACTAGGCCAAAAATATTCTGCCGTCTAGATTATTTTCTTGTTTCAGAAAACATACTTAAACCGAGGGTCGAATTGCAAAATATCGTTTGGATATAAATCAGATCACTCTATGGTCAGCTTTAAATTGCAAGTATCTAACGTCAGTAGATAGTGAATACACACAATTATTACCCAATCTATAGATGAAATCGCACGTATAAATTCAGATTCAAACCAAAATACTTTATGGGAAATAATTAAAGGAACCATACGAAATGAAACTATCAACTATGCGACCAGGAAAAAGAGAGATGAAAAATCAAGAGAAAGCAATATCCAAAAAGAAATAGACCAATTAGAAGCAGAATTAACAAATGACCCAACAAACAACGACATAACTGCGCAAATTCAAAATAACAGGATAGAACTTGAAAACATTTATGAGAAAAGGGTGATTGGCATAAGGTTGCGATCAAAAGCAGAATGGATCGAAGGTGCAGAAAAAAATGAAAAATTATATACAAACTTAGAAAAACAAAATTCTGAATGTAAAAACCATTTTAAGATTAAATGTAAATGGGCAAACGATCACTGAACAATCCGATATATTAATAGAAGAAAAGAATTAATATGAAAAGCTATACACAACAAGAGGGCCATGGCCCTAATTCGCTCACCTGACTCCATGAACACCAGAGGAGAATGTGACATTGAGTTCATGTGTTTTAAAAAAATTGTGCTATTTTTAGACGGCGGTCATCTTGGATTAAGCGATGACTCATTTTACCAAATCTGAAAATGCTTCACCCAAGGATCGGAACTTCCTATGAAGTTTGGCCAGCATCGGCCATGTGGTTCCTGAGAAAAAGACGTTCAAAATCTCAAATAAATGGACCTTTTGGCGGCCATCATGGATGACATAATCATCCGATTCCGACAAATATTGCGCCAGAGCAATTCAATTTGATATATGACATGACCATATTCGGTCAAAAATAAAATTTGACCCCACGGGCCGCGCCCATTTTTGACCCCGGGGTCACCATTTTCACAACTTTAAAAGAGCATTGTACATCGATCATTCCTACCAAGTTTCGTCGAAATCGGGCCAGTGGTTCATGAGAAAAAGATTTTTTAAGAATTTGTGCTATTTTTAGACGGCGGCCATCTTGGATTAGCGATGACCTCCATTATAACAATTCTGAAAAGGCTTCACCCATGGACCATAATTGTGAAGTTTGGCTACCATGGGCCAAGCGGTTCATGTGAAGTAGAATTTTTAAATCTCTAATAAAAGAACGACCTTTTGACCTTTCGGCGGCCATCTTGGATGACATAACCATCATATTTCGACAAAAAATTCACCAGAGTGATCGCCTCATTGATACCTTCGATTTGATATATAACATGACCATATTCGGTCACAAATAAAATTTGACCCCAATTTGACCCCACGGGCCACGCACCATTTTTGACCCCGGGTCACCATTTTATAAAAAAAACAACTTTGAAAAAGAGCATTGTACATTGATCATTCCTACCAGTTTCGTCGAAATCGGCAAGCGGTTCATGAGAAGAAGATTTTTTAAGAATTTATGCTATTTTTAGACGGCGGCCATCTTGGATTAGCGATGACCTCCATTTTAATAAATCTGAAAAGGCTTCACCCATGGACCATAACTTTTAAGTTTGGCTACCATGGGCCAAGCGGTTCATGTGAAGAAGAATTTTGAAATCTCTAATAAAAGAACAACCTTTTGACCTTTCGGCGGCCATCTTGGATGACATAACCATCAGATTTCGACAAAAAATGCACCAGAGTGATCGCCTCTTTGATACCTTCAATTCGATATATGACTTGACCATATTCGGTCAAAAATAAAATTTGACCCCACGGGCCACGCCCATTTTTGACCCCGGGGTCACCATTTTAACAACTTTGAAAGAGCATTGTACATTGATCATTCCTACCAAGTTTCGTCGAAATCCGGCTAGCGGTTCATGAGAAGAAGATTTTTGAAGAATTTATGCTATCTTTAGACGGCGGCCATCTTGGATTAACGATGACCTCCATTTTAACAAATCTGAAAAGGCTTCACCCATGGACCATAACTTTTAAGTTTGGCTACCATGGGCCAAGCGATTCATGTGAAGAAGAATTTTGAAATCTCTAATAAAAGAACGACCTTTTGGCGGCCATCTTGGATGACATAACCATCAGATTTCGACAAAAAATGCACCAGAGTGATCGCCTCTTTGATACCTTCAATTCGATATATGACATGACCATATTCGGTCAAAATTAAAATTTGAACCCAATTTGACCCCACAGGCCACGCCCATTTTTGACCCCGGGGTCACCATTTAACAACTTTGAAAGAGCATTGTACATTGATCATTCCTACCAAGTTTCGTCGAAATACGGCTAGCGGTTCATGAGAAGAAGATTTTTTAAGAATTTATGCTATTTTTAGACGGCGGCCATCTTGGATTAGCGATGACCTCCATTTTATCAAATCTGAAAAGGCTTCACCCATGGACCATAACTTTTAAGTTTGGCTACCATGGGCCAAGCGATTCATGTGAAGAAGAATTTTGAAATCTCTAATAAAAGAACGACCTTTTGACCTTTTGGCGGCCATCTTGGATGACATAACCATCAGATTTCGACAAAAAATGCACCAGAGTGATCGCCTCTTTGATACCTTCAATTTGATATATGACATGACCATATTCGGTCAAAATTAAAATTTGACCCCAATTTGACCCCACGGGCCACGCCCAGTTTTGACCCCAGGGTCACCATTTTAACAACTTTGAAAGAGCATTGTACATCGATCATTCGTACCAAGTTTTGTCAAAATCCGGTTGGTGGTTCTTGAGAAGAAGATTTTTGAAGAATTTGTGCTATTTTTAGACGGTGGCCATCTTGGATTACGCAATGACGTCATTTTAACAATTTTGTAATCCCCCTACCTAAGGACCATGATCATGAAGTTTGGTGACTATAGGCCCAATGGTTACTGAGGAGAAGACGTTTGAAAATGTTCACGGACGACGGACACATTGCGGTAACAATAGCTCACATGAGCTTCGCTCAGGTGAGCTAAAAAGAGACACATTAGAAACTAGACACAATTTTTTCTCAGATAATAACATCCAGAAAATATCCAATATTGACAAACAAAAATTTGAAGGTTCACTAACAGAGTATGAATGCTGTAAAAGATATGAAAAATAATAAAAGCCCTGGATCGGACGGATTAACAGTAGAATTCTATAACATATTCTGGAACGACATTAAATCATACCTTTTGAACTCTCTAAACTATTCTTTTGAAACTGGAAACCTCACGAATCTACAGAAACAAGGTATTATTAAGCTATTACCGAAAAAAGATAAAGAACTATCATTATTATCTAACTGGAGACCTATATCACTTCTTAACGTAGATTATAAAATTGCTACGAAATCAATTGCGAATAGATTAAAAAAAGTAGTATCCACTATAATAGACGGTTCACAAACAGGCTTCATCAAAGGAAGATACATTGGGGAAAATATTAGAGTATTATTTGAATCTATTGAATTTCTAAACGAAACTGACTCACCTGGTTTATTATTTTTTGCAGATTTTGAAAAGGCATTCGATAGCGTTGATCATAATTATATGTTGAATACATTGAAATATTTCAATTTTGGACATGATTTTATTAAATGGATTCATTTATTTTATTCAGATGCCAGAAGCTGTGTTAAAAATAATGGCCACTTATCAGACTTTTTTACTATCGGCCGTGGAGTGTGCCAAGGCTGTACCCTGTCACCTTATTTATTTATAATAGCCATTGAAATACTATCAAAAGCGATACAAAATTACAATGAAATAAAAGGAGTCAATATACATAACCAAATTATTAAAAATACAATGTTCGCAGACGATGCAATATTTTTTACAGATGGCACAGAACACTCCTTTAAAACGTTAGTAGAGACAAAGACAATAGACGATTTTGGTAAGATTACGGGTCTGCTTTTAAATTACATTACACTACCTCCCCAACAAACAATTTACATGGACATCAGACAAAGCCCAGACGTTGGGTATGACATTCTCAAATAACGCAAACCTAATTTATCAACACAACACTGATCTAAAAATTAAAGAATTCGAAAATTGTTTAAACAAATGGAAATACAGGCACCTCACATTGATAGGAAAAGTAAACGTAATAAAAACGTTCGCTATACCAAAACTAATATATCCGTTAACAGTCATTCAAACGCCTCCAGATAGCACTATTATTCATATCCGGAAAAGATTATATGATTTTTTATGTGATTCTAAGCCAGACAAAATTAAAAGAAATGTAATAACGCAAAATTATGAGAACGGGGGGATCAATATGCTTGATATCGAATTGTTTATAAAAGACTATGTGATGATAACAATGCTGGCATATGGAAACAAATATATAAAGAACAAGAAACGAGGCAAAGTAAACACCCATGTGAAGTTTCAAGGTAATGGGCGAAGCAGTTGCAGAGATATAGTACAACAAAAAACTTTTAACCAAAAAACTTTAAGCAGACGTACGTTAAAAAGTTAACGTTGAAAATGGCTAAGTCCATTACATAGAAATAATAGGTGAAGGTAAAAAAAATGGTCACATGTTGGATAGTTGTATGTGGTAGGCACCCCTTGGTTATGAAGCTGAGAAAGTTTGGTGGTCCTAGGTGGTACGGTACCAAAGAAATGGACTTAAACATGAAAACTTAACATTGTAAACGCGAAAACTTAACATTTAAAATGGCTAAGTTGACTGCGCGGAAAAAATGTGTCAAGTTAAAACAAAAGTAACATGTTGGATAGTGATATGTGGTGGGCACCCCTTGATTATGAAGCTGTGAAAGTTTGGTGGTCCTAGGTGGTACAGTAACAAAGAAATGGACTCAAACACGAAAACTTAACATTGAAAATGGCTAAGTCGACTGCGCGGAAAAAATGGGTCAAGTTAAAAAAAAAGTAACATGTTGGATAGTGATATGGTGTGGGCACCCCTTGATTATGAAGCTGTGAAAGTTTGGTGGTCCTAGGTGTTACGGTAACAAAGAAATGGACTCAAACACGAAAATTAACATTGAAAATGACTAAGTCGACTGCGCGGAAAAAATGGTGTTCAAAAAAAAAAAGTAACATGTTGGATAGTGATATGGTGGTGGGACCCCTTGATTAGAAGCGTGAAAGTTTGTGGCCTAGGTGGTACGGTAACAAAGAAATGGACTCAAAACGAAAACTTAACATTGATTGTGGACGCTGCCCGCCCAGCGGCCCGACTGCCCGCCCGCCCGCCCGCGCCGCCGCCCGGCTTTCGCCAATCCAATAGCCTGGATTTTTAAAAAAAAAAACCTGGCTAACAATTAAAACGATATGGTGGAATGTTTATTTTCCAATGCAATATAAGCAATGAAGATGCGAAGAACATCAATAAACATAAATTTATCAACAGTATACTTACAGCATGGTCGAAAATTAACTTCACAGAAACAAACACTATCATATCAAAAGAGATCTTATGGAATAACTCGCACATTAAAAACGAACAATGTTTTATAAGGACTGGCAGGAACGGGGCATACAAAACAAATTTGATTTTAGAATAAAACAGTTTTACAGATTCCCAGATTTCGCGGAACTATATTCAATTAGAAATGCTGACTATCTAAAATACTATACGTTAATAAGGTGCATACCTCCACAATGGGTAGAACAAATAACAAGAGCTGTATGAGAACAGCATAGCTCGACTACGAGGGTTGTCGATGTACACATAGCTTGACAAACAAGGTGGCTGCGGCCTGCATAAAAACCTTAACCAAGGTTGACTAAAAACCTTAACAAAATTAATGTAAGTAGTTCAAGGTTAAATGTAGGTCAATGTCAGATATAGGTACGGGGTTATTGATGTACATCACTAGGAGATGAAGTTTTCCAAGTATGGTTGCTGTAGGCCCAGGAGTATTCCATATACAAGCTTGACTAAAAACATTAACCAAGGGGAAATAACTAAGTAATCCAACGATAAAAGTAGGTCAAGGTCAAATATAGGTCAGGGATTATTGATGTACATCACTAGGAGATGACGTTGTCCAAGTATGGTTGATGTAGGCCCAGGAGTATTCCATATACAAGCTTGACTATAAACATTAACCAAGTTTGAGTACAAACCTTAACCAAGGGGAAATAAGTAATAAGGGGTTATTGATGTACATCCCTATGAGAAAAAGTTATCCAATATGGTGTCTGTATGCACAATAGTATTCCATCTACAATCTTGACTAAAAACCTTAACCAAGGTTGACTAAAAACCTAAACGAAGGGGAATTAACTAAGTAATTCAAGGTTAAATGTAGGTCATGATCAAATATAGGTCAGGGGTTGTTGATGTACATCACTAGGAGATGAAGTTTTCCAAGTATGGTTGGTGTAGGGCCAGGAGTATTCCATCTACAAGCTTGACTAAAAACCTTAACCAAAGAGAATTAACTAAGTAATTCAAGAGGAAATGAAGGTCAAATATAGATCAGGGGTTATTGATGTACATCACTATGAGAAAAGGTTGTCCAAGTATGGTGTCTGTATGCACAATAGTATTCCATGTACAAGGTTGAGTAAAAACCTTAACCAAGGTTGACTAAAAACCTTAACCAAGGGGAATTAACTAAGTAATTCAAGGTTAAATGTAGGTCAATGTCAAATATAGGTCAGGGGTTGTTGATGTACATCACTAGGAGATGAAGTTGTCCAAGCATGGTTGGTGTAGGGCCAGGAGTATTCAAGCTTGACTAAAAACCTTAACCAAGGGGAATTAACTAAGTAATTCAAGAGGAAATGTAGGTCAAGGTAAAATATAGATCAGGGGTTATTGATGTACATCCCAATGAGAAAAGGTTGTCCAAGTATGGTGTCTGTATGCACAATAGTATTCCATGTACAAGCTTGACTAAAAACCTTAACAAGGTTTACTAAAAACCTTAACCAAGGGGAATTAACTAAGTAATTCAAGAGGAAATGTAGGTCAAGGTCAAATATAGATCAGGGGCTATTGATGTACATCACTAGGAGATGAAGTTGTGTAAGTACGGTGGGTGTAGGGCCAGTAGTATTCCATATACAAGCTTGACTAAAAACCTTAACCAAGGCGTGACGGTGACGCCGACGCCGACACGGGGGTGACAACATAAGCTCTAACTATTCTTTGAATAGTCGAGTTAAAAACTGAAAACATTAATGCAATACAAAACAGCCAAAAACTTATTGATAAAATAAAAAACAGTAAATCTATAAATAAAACATTGTATAATATTCAGAGGGAAAAATGTACGAGAGAAATATTAAAACCGGAACAGAAATGGGCGAGCATATTTTCGGATAAAACTCTTAACTGGAAAACGATATACTCTATTACTATACCGAGTACCATAGATATAAGGCTCAGAAATTTCCAATACAAATATCTAATGAGAATTATAGGTACCAATAAACTGATGGCAAGGTGTAATATAGTAGAATCTAGTTTATGCGATTTTTGTAACATGCAGATAGAAACATTCAATCATCTATTCTGGGAATGCAATGTGATACAACATTTCTGGTCACAAATAAATCTCTTCTTAATAGAGAAAGACATTCCAGTGGAAATAAGTTTTTACACAATTTCATTTGGAATTGTCGAAATGGGCATACACAAAAAATAATTGCAATATATTTTACTCTTAGCCAAGTACTATACATGTATATATATAAATGTAACCACCAGAAAATCAACCTGTGTTTCAATAATTTTACACCATACTTGAAGCATAGTATCACAGTTGAGAAAATTATAGCCCAAGGAAAAGTGGACAAACACAATACCAAATGGGGACATATTGTTATTTAATATTATACTAGCATAACGCAAATAACAGGTACATGTAACTAACTCATTTACAAACCACAAAAACCGGTTCTGTTTTACATATTAGTATCAAGGGGCAAGGACCATGTGTCACGTGTAATAAGTGGCATACAAACAACACATATCGTGTATTGTAATTATGTATGTGAATATTTTATTTACATGTACAATTGGAATGTTACAGGCAGGAATTCACTATCCTATATGTCTGTTTCTAAGCTGACACACAGCTTATTCTTTTTCTCATCTCAAACATGCCTATATATACTACATCTCTATCTATCCATCTGCTTGATTTCAATCTATATTCCTCAATAGAAAAAAATAAATTTGTTTCTCATGTCATGTATGTATCCATATACTTGTGTATCTGTATAAATGTGAAATACTTTGAGAAATAAAAATAATTAATGACAAAAAAATATGAACTCACGAGACGTCAATAGTCAATATGGAAAAATATTGACGCCTTGTGTTGCATTGTGTTTCAATGGGAAACACAAGTACGTATATAAGACACAAATATAGACAATTAACAGTTGAAGGCAGATTTCGCGCAAACAGACTGACAAACGGATGTCATTGTGACCACTGTAGAGAGAGATAGTGACCTGATCTGGTTGATGGAGGCGCTGCGGATCTTGTCGAGTTCGTCGGCGCGATCCTCGAGGTCGTCGAGCTGCTGCTGGATCTGGGTGGCGCGGTCGTGCTCGCCCTCCAACGTTGCCTGGTCCTGCCACATACACACACAGAGGGCACGTCACACGGGGCAAATGTAATGTACTGGCATGTAACCCAATTCAGTGAATGGGCGTTTCCATTATGAATTTATGGACAGTGTAAATATTTTAAAATGGGGACTCGCTCCTAAACCTCGCTACCATCATAACCCGAAATAGTCAAACACAATTTATTCTGGGAAACACACATTAATATATGATTTCTCACAGCAAGAAAAATATTTATGGTTCGTATTATTGTGTTCATAGAACACGTGTGTTTTTACCGAGTTACAGGCCAAATTGGGAAGTTTGAAATTGAAAAGGGTGAGATAATCCATGACCAGGGGGTCGAATCAAAAATCAAAATAAACTTTGCGCATTTACTCATCATAAGGAAGCTACATACCAAGTTTCAGGTCTGCGGCTAGTATGGTTTAAAAGTTTTACGAGTGACAAAGTTGGTGATGGACGGATGGTCAGACGGACAAAATTTTAACAAGACCTCAAATAACGACATAACAATAGACACTAATTGATGGACTGGTTTAACTAGATTTGTCAGTAAGCGGGGGCTTACGGAATACCCCCCCCGCGTCAGCCCTGACCTAGAATGAATTCCAGCTCGCATACCATCATTTTCAGATAAAAGACTATGTCAGCACATATGGAGAGTGCGATGGTGGTTCCAGTTGAAACAAGAGCTGTAGGAGAACAGCATAGCTCGACTACGAGGGTTGTCGATGTACACATAGCTTGACAAACAAGGTGGCTGCGGCCTGCATAAAAACCTTAACCAAGGATTTGTCACAGGGTGGCAGAGGACCATTGGAGCAATGTGTGTGTGAAATGTGAAGCAGATCCGAGCAAGGAAACAGAAATTATAAGGCATTTACCCAGCGTTAAGGTTTCGAACGCACCAAGTCTGTGACCTTGACGCTGGGCTTAGCGGGGGCGGCACAAATGTGGATTTGTCACAGGGTGGCAGAGGACCATTGGAGCAATGTGTGTGTGAAATGTCAAGCAGATCCGAGCAAGGAAACAGAAATTATAAGGCATTTACCCAGCGTTAAGGTTTCGAACGCACCAAGTCTGTGACCTTGACCCTGGGCTTAGTGGGGGCGGGACGAATGTGGATTTGTCACAGGGCGGCAGAGGACCATTGGAGCAATGCGTGTGTGAAATGTAAAGCAGATCCGAGCAAGGAAATTATAAGCCATTTACCCGAGCGTTAAGGTTTCGTACGTACGTTACGTACGTTACGTACGTACGGACGCCGGTAACACTATATGCCCCCCTCATCATTTGGTGGCGGGGGCATAAATATGAAGGCGTTCCCTGTAAATAAACAGAAGTTACACAACATTTACCCCAACATTAAGTTTATGAACCTTGACCTTGGGGTAAGGGTTGTGTGGTGGGTCATGGATTTGCTACAGCATGATACAGTGTCATCTGAGGAATGCATGTATGACATATCAAGGTGTCATAAGCTCTTCTGCACTTCGTGCAGGCGAGCTAAAAATGGCCGCCAAGGGGAGATAAGTTATCGGAAATTTTTCAAAATCAATAGGCTTCTTCGTCTTGCCATGATAAAGATAAACATGTATACCAAATTTGGTTACAATCCGTCAAGTAGACCTCTAGTTATTGCGTGGACAAGCTGTGCCCGCCGGCCAGCCCGTACAAGGTCAAAACATAATATGTCCCGTTTTTATCAACCGGGTGTATAAAAATAAATAGCCGTCGTTGAAACTTTATTTATTTTACAACGATTACAAACAAGTGCGAGACCACTTATACAAATGCTTTTGTTGGCACAAATGGAGGCGTAAGGGCGGTCATTAATGTGGGAGGAAACTGGAGTACCCGTAGGAAACCCACTTGTCCGATATGCCGACCACCATACTATCTCCCATACCGCCCTGGCCGAGGATCAAACCCGGGGTCGCATTGGTGAGAAGCACGCTCGTTACCGATTGCACTAACCGGACAACAAATAGACAGCAGATCTATGTTAAAGGTACATGCCCACTCAGTAGGCACAAATTGTTCTTTATAAGAATTAAATAAGTGTTTAGTAATATTTATTTTACAGATAATGACTCGCTATTTTAATATGCAAATGAGGCATGGTATTTTTTATAATTATAAACATAATGATCATAAATAGTAATGTCCGTTAACATTTTAAGGAAACACGGTTATCGCCCCTGATATCAGTGTGGAAATTTACTGATATAAAATGTATAATAATGCCAATCAATATGTGGGGTAATGGTGAATGAATGTTTAATTTGCCAGCAAATGTCTCAGAAGATGTACATGATATAAAGAACATTTTGTGCCTACTAAGTGGGCATGTACCTTTAAAATTCATCATTGTAAGATTGACCAATAGTGCAGTTATTATATTGGAGAAAATGGCAAATTCAAGACTTATATCTCATCTGGCGCTCTCCCAAAACAAGTGAAGTGAAATGAGACAAGCCATGTGATTTTATACCTAAGAACATGTGCGATTTTTAAAGAAAAATATTTACAAAATAAAACAATATTTTCCGTAAATTTTGTCATCTTTCGACGTCATTTACAGAAACTATTACATTTTCTGTAAATATATTTCATGAAAATTTGCACATGTTCTTATGTACAAATTATCGCATGGCGTGTCTCAAATGTGGAGCCAAATCAATTTCTGCAAGACAAATCTTACCCTGGTTTTAATAAGCGTCGTTTTCTCCACAGCGTAGTTTGATGGGTTTTTCCTGAATCGTTTCTTCTCGGCGATGATCTATAAAGCATAAATCAAACCAATACAGCCCTTCATTGAACAAGAAAATGTAGAGTATACGCACCAGTGACAGATTGGAGAAACTCATGAATACTTCTTAACCAGCAACACACACAGATATAACTCGAATATTAGTGAGGTAAGAGTTGTGATTATTGTGCACAACACACCTTTGGGTCATGGTCTATGCATGTGTGAAGTTTCATGAAAATAATCCAAAGGGCGTGTCGCGTGACACGTGCATTCTTGTACATTCTGGAATCCGTATAATTGTATATTTGTGATGTGTGGTACTGTGTTGTATTGTTGTGCGTATTATTGATTTCACATCCCTGTGATTCCACATACCTGTGGTTTCACACACCTGTGATTTTTACACACCTGTGATTTAGCATGTACATTTGCCATGTACAATGTGCGTGTAATAAGGGGGCTTATGTTGTATTGGTGGAAATACGTTTATGCGTGTCATTTTTGCGGATTTAAATATACGTCTATTTTATGAGCAATGTTTTACTGATGTCACGCCATATTTGCCACAGACTATGCGTGTGTGTGGTAGAGAACTCGTTGACTGCGTGTGCTGGTTTCGCTAGGGAGAAGACCTTTTAGTATTACGGATGTCCACTGTCCGTGCCAGCCGAGTTTGTCCGCGTGTCAGTGTTTCACCATATAAGGGACCTTCTGTAGGTGAAGCCAGTATACAGTGCAGACCATACCATGGTCTGCCCTGTTATGTATGCTACGGGTTAGTGTTTCATCATAGCCTGGTACTGGCCAACACGGATATATCAGATCCCATAATGGTGATGTTTTGTGTCGTGATATTTCCGTAAATGACCACGATATTTGAGTTTAGTATGTGCTACACTCTCATTTGAGTGTATAGCCGTAGGACCGTTATGGAGGGGTTTGGCGGGGCCAAGAAGCGACTTCGCATTGTCGAGACCAGTGGTAGTAGATTTCGGATTATGAGATCTGGGTCTATAGTGTGCAGATTTATGGTAGTGTGGGGTATACCATGTTGGATGGTATTTATTCCACGAGGGCTGTACACTGGTTTGGTCGAATTTAAGGCGTGGGAACATATATTTATGCCAAATATAACCCACGGGTGACATGGCAAAACCAAAAGCCTGGTTTTGTAGTATTTATGTGAGATGTCGTACGAGGGGTAGGCATATTCATTATTCCGTGCATGGTTTCACTGGTGCGTATATAAGCGATGTCTCGCTATATGTTGGCGGGACACATATTTTCTGGTTACAGAAGACTAGTACTGTATTCACCAGTGACACGGAGGATTTTGGTATGTACCTAGAATATTTTATTTCAGCTGTGATTTGCCGTTGTTCGATTCCCGTTTTAGTCTGTTGTGCATCCTGTCTGTCTGTCTGTGCGTATTCGTCCAGTAATTGGAGATTCAATTCATTTTTGTAGCCTCTTGAGAACGCTCCAGCGAGCCACATTGGACGTTTTGGTCCACTCGTTTGAGGGCAGACCCCAGTCAGTGCAGAGTATCGGGTCGTCCGAGTGTCCGTACGTCTGTCTGGCACAGTGTGTGTAGCAGCTCCGGGTACAGGCCTGTATAGAGCAGTGTGTGATAGCTACCCATCGCGTTCAGCAGACAGTCACAGCCATAGTTTTAGTGAAGTGAAACGCCATACACACATATCGTATCATTATACTACCACCGAGTTGAATGTCACCTAAGTGAAACTTTTCCCGCGGGTCTTAGCCAACGTGATAATCGCCATTTTGTATTATATCGGAACTTTACATACCGGTCTACCACTTCGGTATTACAAACCCATTGATTCACCATGGATACTTTACATCCGGTCCTACCACATCGGGTTGCTACAGTCGAGTGATACCATAGGAACTTTACATCTGGTCCACCATTTGCGGAGATAATACTACCTGTGGAACTTTACTTCCGGGAACCAGCTTCGGGAACATTATCGTTATTGACTATCATGTGATGTAACCACATCCGGCTTTGACTTTGACATTCATACTTTGGAAATATATTGCATAGGCAATACATATGTATACTTTGATAGTGTATGGTAATACTCCTATCATGGCATATCATGGCTAAAGGATTGTAGTAAGACTACATATATTGTTTATGGATTAATCCACTTGAAGTTAGATTATAGCCATATTGTTGACTAGACCTCATATTGCGGGTGAGGCAGACCTTGGGACCTTGATACTCAGAGGTTACACTATCTATTGAGATACGCCAGCACTGGGGGGTAGCTCAGATGATTGTCATTTGTCCTCCAATGTTCGTTATGCCACGTTATACTTGTATGTTATTTCACTTTGATTAGCGATCATCAAAGTACTTGTGCATTCATACTATTGTCCACTACGGGACCATTGAGATACCACATACCGAGTTTATTCGTCTATAGCTTTTAAGTTGCGTTAAAAGATATAACAGTCGATTGGCTTACAACCTTGTAGTAATTGAATAGTATCATGCACAGTACAGTGATGTTCGCATATCAATGTATCATGTATTCCTGTGTGTTCCCCATGTAATATAGTGTACATTATAAGTGATTAAGTGACTACGTGTACTTATCTACTCTGGCCTATCCCTTACACTTCAACTGCATTGTTACCACTTTTCGTTCATCAGATCAAGCTATATTGGCCATAACGTCATAACAATTGAAGTATACTTGGTTCATATGATAATTGGGGGAGACAATTTGTCTCGATCATTCCTGACCTTGGTAATGACCTTGACAGGGCGTACGAGTTATGTTCCGGACAATCAGTGTACAATAAAACAAGAATTCCGCCACAGAAGCGGTATCGCGCCTGCCGAGGCATTTGACAATAACTTTAACGCATTTGCCTTACAAAAAAAACGGACGACGCGGACGGAAAAAGCGCCGACTATAGTGGCGCCTCTGCTAAAGCAGGCGCGACAACAAAGGGCGATAACTGAACAAGTTTCTGCATTACTTTGACATGGACATGCATACCATGGTGTCACACATTGATTAACTCATTTCATGCCGAGGATATGTCATTTTGTTTGTGGAAAATCATAAATATTTTCTATGTCCTTCCAAGTATATGTCGTGACCACCATTTGAACAATCTCGTCGAGACGGTTCAAATGAGTGGTCACAACATATACTTTTATTGACAAAATATAAATAAACTAGAAATGTGGCCTGTCGGCACACGAATGCCCCCGCTGGCAGCCAAAGAAAACGAGGCATATTTGATTATAAGCCATTTACCCGAGCGTTAAGGTTTTGAACGCACCTTGACCCTGGGCTTAGTGGGGGCGGGACGAATGTGGATTTGTCACAGGGCGGAAGAGGACCATTGTAGCAATGCGTGTGTGAAATGTGAAGCAGATCCGAGCAAGGAAACACAAATTATAAGCCATTTAACTGAATGTTAAGGTTTCAAACGCACCAAGTCTGTGACATTGACCCTGTGCTTAGCAGGGGCAGGACGAATGTGGATTTGTCACAGGGCGGTAGAGGACCATTGGAGCAATGCGTGTGAGAAAGTTAGTGTAGGATTCAGAAACGCACACGTAGATTTGTCCCAAAGTGGCAAGTAAACAATTAAAGTGGAAAAGGTGAAGGTCAAAGGTGAAGGTCGAAGTAATGGTTGGTGGAGTGTGTAAGGCATGTTCATATGTATCATGTGCCAAAGTGGCAAGTAAACAATTAAAGTGGAAAAGGTGAAGGTCAAAGGTGAAGTGTGTGTGTGAAGTGTGAAGCAGATCCGAGAAAGGAAACAGAAATTATAAGCCATTTACCCAGTGTTAAGGTTTCGGGACGGACGTACGTACGTTACATACGTTACGTACGTACGTTACATTACGTACGTACGTACGTTACATTACGTACGTACGTTACGTACGTACGGACGCTGGTAACACTATATGCCCCCCTCACCATTCGGTGGCGGGGGCATAAATAGTATGTTGGATGTGGTAGGCAATCAGACGATTAGGGTAACAATAAAATATGACGAATAACATGTCAACAATTCTGCAAAAACCAGGAACCCACTTTTCCGACGTGGCATCCATTTTTGATTTCACAATGTTTATGTTTATTCATAACGCCATGATATCGTGATGTCATTGCATGAGCAATCACGACACCACAACGTTATAAAAGATGGCGTACTGCATGAATAATACGGGAAACAAAATTAATGTTAAAACAAGATGGTTGCACAGCTGACAAGTGACATGTTGGAAACCCTGCAGACCCTGATTAGACCGCGCGGGATTGCATGTTGATCTGGGCCGACAACGCATACCAATCACGTCATCTACAGCGAAAACCCACATATTATATAATAATAATAAGGTCCAGGGTAGTTGGTAAAGTCATTTATAGCCTCTGCTCGTGAGACAAAAAAAAGAAAAACAGTTAGAAAATCAATTTTACTACTCTTATAATAGGAATAACTATTCCACTCTCATATACAAAGCCAAAAATGTATCCGAGGGCCAAACAAGGATATCGGGATTGCGGTAAGGATGAACCCCATCATTAAACTACTGTTCGCACGCTACCAAGCTGCCGCATGTCTATTCAACAGCAAGTTTATACACAGATGAACAGAATACCAGGTTGGTGTCTTGAAATCACGTTTATCAGACTTGGCATGAATGGGCATGAAGCATGACGTGTGTTTCATTGATGGAATGGCGAGCAGTACAGATCCAGATCAGACTGTGCGGATGCACAGACTGATCTGGATCTAAACAGGTCGCAAAACCCATAAGCCCCATTTCTCCAGTCAAATCCAAATATATTAAGACACAAAGCAGGAATTTTATTTATTGTAGAAAATTGTGCACTAAATCGAAATCTGGAATGAGGCGTCCGAGGCTAGAAACGAGCGTATAGTGAGTGGATAGGCAATGGTAGCGTGGAGGCGGTACAGACCGTGTCGACGTCGGCGTCCTTGAACTTATACTGGTGCGCCTCCTGCAGCTCGCGCAGCTTCTTGTGCACCTCGTCTGTGTTCGGCAGGTGCAGCCCGCCCAGCAGCATCGCCTCCTTCCACTTGTGGAACTCTGTGTCCGTGAAGTCCTGGTTCGACACAAACTCCAGCCGGTACACCCGCTCCGAACCACCGTGCCTACACAGTCAATGATAATCAAATACCTGGTGGGAGCCTGGTTCAACACAAACTCCAGCTGGTACACCCGCTCCGAACCACTGTGCCTACACAGTCAATGATAATCAAATACATTGTGGGAGCCTGGCTCGACACAAACTCCAGCCGATACACCTGCTCCGAACCACCGTGCCTACACAGTCAATGATAACTAGAAATGGACGCTTGTCGACAAGCTCATGTGTATCCCCCTCCCCAGATACACAAGTAGTTTGAAAAAAGGGTGTTCGAGTTATGCTCCGGAGACAAAATCAGTGACGGAAAAACAAAGGGAGATAACTAAAACAAGAGGCCCAAATGGGCCTGTATCGCTCACCTAAAAGCCTCCATAGTGGTCATCTTGATTGCACAAAGACTCTTCACTTACAACTTCAAATGTTCATCAGAATTTGTTGGTACCTTCTGATCTAACATATATTGCGAATGTGCATGTGATTTACTGCTATACCTTCGATTTGATATATAAAATGACCATATTCGGTCCAAAATAAAATTTGACCCCTATTTGACCCCTCAGGCCATGACCATTTTTGACCCAGAGGCCACCATATGAACAAATCTGAATCAGCGTTAATTATCGATCATTCATTCAAAGTTTCGTCGAAATCGGTCTGGCGGTTTGTGAGAAGAAGATTTTTTTGACAATTTGACCTACTTTTCAACAGCGGACATCTTGGATTTGGTGATGACCTCCATTTTGACAAAAATGAACAGGCTTCACCAACAAACCATTTCAGTTAAGTTTGGTCAATATCGGCCAAGCAGTTCACAAGAAGAAGTCCTTTGAAATCTTTAGTAAAAGAACAACCTTTTGACCTGTCGGTGGCCATCTTGGATGACGTAATCATCTGATTTTGGCAAAACGTGCTCCAGAGAGATCGTCTCGTCGATACCTTGGATTGGATATATTATATGACCATATTCTGTCAAAAATATAATTTGACCCCCAGTTGACCCCTCGGGCCACGCCCATTTTTGACCCAGGTACCACCATATGAACAAATCTGAAACAGCGTTAAATATCAATCATTCACACCAAGTTTCGTAGAAATCAGCCTGGAGGTTTGTGAGAAGAAGATTTTTTTAACAATTTGACCTACTTCTCAACGGCGGACATCTTGGATTTGGTGATGACCTCCATTTTAACAAAAATGGACAGGCTTCACCCACAGACCATTACAGTTAAGTTTGGCCAATATTGGCTAAGCAGTTCACAAGAAGAATACGTTTGAAATCTTTAGTAAAATAACAACTTTTTTACCTTTCGGTGGCCATCTTGGATGACAAAATCATCTGATTTAGACAAAAAAATGCTCCAGAGTGATCGACTAGTCGATACCTTCGATATGATATATTACATGACCATATTCGGGCAAAAATATAATTTGACCCCTAGTTGACCCCTCGGGCCACACCCATTTTTGACCCAGGGGCCACCATATGAACAAATCTGAAACAGCGCTAACTATCGATCATTCATACCCAGTATCGTCGAAATCGGCCTGGCGGTTCGTGAGAAGAAGATTTTTTAAGAATTTGACCTACTTCTCAACGGCGGCCATCTTGGATTTGGTGATGACCTCCATTTTAACAAAAATGAACAGGCTTCAACCACAGACCATTACAGTTAAGTTTGGCCAATATCGGCCGAGCAGTTTACAAGAAAAAGACGTTTGAAATCTTTAGTAAAAGAATGACCATTTGAACTATCGGTGGCCATCTTGGATGACGTAATCATATGATTTAGACAAAAAATGTTCCAGAGTGATTGTCTCGTCAATACCTTCGATTTGATATATTACATGACTATATTCGGTTAAAAATAAAATTTGACCCCTATTTGACCCCTCGGGCGACGCCCATTTTTGACCCACGGGCCACCATATGAACAAATCTGAAACAGCGCTAACTATCGATCATTGATACCAAGTATCGTCGAAATCGGCCTGGCGGTTCGTGAGAAGAAGATTTTTTAAGAATTTGACCTACTTTTCCATGGCGGCCATCTTGGATTGTCGATGACCTTCATTTTAACAAATCTGAAATGGCATCACCCATATATCATCCCTGTGAAGTTTAACCAATATCGGCTAAGCAGTTCGGGAGAAGAAGATGATTGAAAATGTTCACGGACGGACGGACGACGGACGACGGACACTTTGCCATAACAATAGCTCACCTGAGCGAGCTAAAAATAGTGATGCAAGAGTTGTCATTCTTGCGTGACACACCTTTAGGGTTGTGGTCTATGCATGTGTGAAGTTTCATGAAAATATTCCAAAGGGTGTTCGAGTTATGCTCCGGACACGAAATCAGTGCACGAAACAACAAAGGGAGATAACTAAACAATTAACGACGCAAGAGTTGTCATTCTTACGTGCGACACACCTTTGGGTCGTCTTCTATGCATGTGTGAAGTTTAATAAACTAGAAAATGTGTTCATAGAACACGGATGTCCCACATATCGTTTTGATAATAAATGAGGCCAAATTCCAAGTCAAAATTTTCTTTTACCCGAGCGTTAGTTTTTGAAGCACCAAGTATGTGACCTTGACCCTGGGCTTGGCGGGGGCAGGACGAACGTGGATTTGGCACAGGGCGGTAGAGGACCATAAGAGCAATGCATATATGAAATATGAAGCTGATCCGTGAAAGAAAACAGAAATTATAAGATATTTACCTGAGCGTTAAAGCACTAAGTATGTGATGTTAACCCTGGGCTTGGTGGGGGCGGGACGAACGTGGATTTGGCACAGGGCGGTAGAGGACCATTAGAGCAACGCGTATATGAAATATGAAGTTGATCCGTGAATGCAAAGAAAAATTATAAGATATTTACCGGAGCATTAAAGTTTTTGAAGCACCAAGTATGTGACCTTGACCCTGGGATTGGCGGGGGAAGGACAAACGTGGATTTGGCACAGGGAGGTAGAGGACCATTAGATCAATGCGTATATGAAATATGAAGATGATCCATGAAAGAAAACAGAAATTATAAGATATTTACCCGAGCGTTAAAGTTTTTGAAGCACTAAGTATGTGACGTTGACCCTGGGCTTGGCGGGGGCAGGACGAACGTGGATTTGCACAGGGCGGTATAGAGGACATTAGAGCATAAACGCGTATATGAAATATGAAGTTTGATCCGTGAATGGAAAGAAAAAATTATAAGATTATTTACCTGAGCGTTAAAGTTTTTGAAGCACAAAGTATGTGACCTTGACCCTGGGGATTGGCGGGGGCAGGACGAACGGGGATTTGGACAGGGCGGTAGAGGACCATTAGAGCAATGCGTATATGAAATATGAAGATGATCCATGAAAGAAAACAGAAAGTATCAGATAGTTTACCCCGAGCGTTAAAGTTTTTAAAGCACTAAGTATGTGACCCTTGACCTGGCTTGGCGGGGGCAGGACGAACGTGGATTTGGCACAGGGCGGGTAAGAGGACACATTAGAGCAATGCGTATATGAAATATGAAGCTGATCCGTGAAAGAAAACAGAAATTATATTTACCCGAGCGTTAAAGTATTTGAAGCACCAGTAAGTAACCTTGACTGGGGCTTGGCGGGGGCAGGACGAACGTGGGATTTTGGCACAGGAGGGCGGTAGAGGGACCCATTAGAGCAATGTGTATATGAATATGAAAGTGATCCGTGAAAACAGAAAACAAAATTATAAGATATTAACACGAGCTTAAAGTTTTTTTGATTAGCACCAATATGTGACCTTGACCCTGGGCTTAGCGGGGGGCAGGACGAACGTGGATTTGGCGGTAGTGAACCATCAGAGCAATGTGTATATGAAATATGAAAGCAGATCGGTCGAATGATGAAAGAAATTTAAATGAGACATTTACCGAGTGTTAAAGTTTTTGTTGACGACGGGGTACGGACGGAGGACAGACGGACGGACGGGGACGTTACGGGACGGACGTTCTTACATTAGGGTACTTATGTGGCTTATCACATGTTAAATATTAGCCACATAAAACGATTTTTAGCCACATAAAACGATTTTTTAGGTGGCTAATTGTAACCAACCCTATCCTTTAACAAGTCCATAACCCTGTGGGGCTAGCCACATAAGTACCCTAATGTGTGCCCGGACGGACGGACGGGAGGACGGGATGCACGTTCCTACGAATGAATACTTGTTGGGTTTTTACTGTATAAAAATACCCAACAAGAGTACTCAACACTATCCCTACCCAATAAGATCCTCGTACGCTTACAACAAGTACCCATTCGTGTGTGCGGACGGACGGACGAACTTACATTTCGGACCTTAGGGGGTACTTGCTATATAAAAGATCAAAGGAAATACCCCGTAAGACACAATAGGCTTACGGGGTACGGAATAAGTTCCATTGTCTTCTATTGTCTTAGGCCACGCCCCCTACCCCATAAGTACCCTAATGTGTGCCCGGACGGACGGACGGACGGACGTTCTTACATTACTATACTTATGTGGCTTATCACATGTTAAATATTAGCCACATAAAACGATTTTTTAGGTGGCTAATTGTAACCAACCCTATCCTTTACCAAGTCCATAACCCTATGGGGCTAGCCACATAAGTACCCTAATGTGTGCCCGGACGGACGGACGGACGGACGGACGGACGGACGGATGTCCGTCCGGACACGGACGGACAAGGGTAACATTAAATGCCCCCTCCACTATCGTGGTGGGGCATAAAAATATTCCAAAGGGTGTTCGAGTTATGCTCTGGATACAAAATCAGAGCACGAAACAACAACCGGGGAGATAAGTAAACAAGAATTCACCGGAATCAGATGCCTCGCCTTGTCCCGCCTTGACCTCGAGCCTGGGCCCGAAAGCAATTTTCACTGGCCCGAACAAATTATACAATTATTGACTAGTGAGCCATAGAATATCAGATTATATTCTATGGCTCACTAGTCAATAATTGTTTTATTATATGATAATAGTCTGTATATAGCACTTACGACCTTATGCTATTAGACAAAAATTGAAAAAGAATTTGAAAAAAAAAGATGAAAAAAAGCAAGAAACGAGGCAAAGCCACGAAGGCCAGGTTTTTTCCAAGCATAGACACTTAGATAACATAATTATACCCACTTTTTGTAGACTAGATGGCCGTGGCCTGCATGTCGCGCCTTGGGGCGAGGCATGGACACTAAACAAGAGGGCCATGATGGCCCTAATTCGCTCACCTGACTCCATGAACACTTGTGCTATTTTTAGATGGCGGTCATCTTGGATTAAGCGATGACTCTCATTTTACAAAATCTGAAAATGCTTCACCCAGCATCGGCCATGTGGTTCCTGAGAAAAAGACGTTAAAAATCTTGAATAAATGGACCTTTCGGCGGCCATCTTGGATGACATAACAATCCGATTTCGACAGAAAATGCACCAGAGTGATCGCATCATTGATACCTTCAATTTGATATATGACATGACCATATTCGGTCAAAAATAAAATTTGACCCCAATTTGACCCCACGGGCCACGCCCATTTTTGACCCCGGGGTCACCATTTTAACAACTTTGAAAGAGCAATGTACATCGATCATTCCTACCAAGTTTGTCGAAATCCGGCAAGAAGCGGTTCATAGAAGAAGACTTTTTTAAGAATTTATGCTATTTTTAGACGGCGGCCATATTGGATTAGCGATGACCTCCATTTTAACAAATCTGAAAAGGCTTCACCCATGGACCATAACTTTTTAAGTTTGGCTACCATGGGCCAAGCGGTTCATGTGAAGAAGAATTTTGAAATCTCAAATAAATAAAAGAACGACCTTTTGACCTTTTGGCGGCCATCTTGGATGACATAACAATCCGATTTCGACAAAAAATGCACCAGAGTGATCGCCTCATTGATAACTTCAATTTGATATATGAAATTACCATATTCAGTCAAAAATAAAATTTGACCCCAATTTGACCCCATGGGCCACGCCCATTTTTGACCCCGGGGTCACCATTTAAACAACTTTGAAAGAGCAATGTACATCGATCATTCCTACCAAGTTTCGTTGAAATCCAGCAAGCGGTTCATGAGAAGAATATTTTTTAAGAATTTATGCTATTTTTAGACAGTGGCCATCTTGGATTAGCGATGACCTCCATTTTAACAAATCTGAAAAGGCTTCACCCATGGACCATAACTTTTAAGTTTGGCTGATCGTTCGCCGATCTAAAAAACACTTTTTTCTAATTTTATTGACTTTCATTCATGATTCGCGTACTATCAGATTATGTCTTCCGGAAACCCTGAAAAGGGAAAGTCCTCGCATCTATTTTTAGGTTTAACCAATTAGAGATGTTCTTACATAGATGCTTCGGTGGTTGTATTATGGAAGATAGTGCATTGACCCAGTTCCAGATAATGAACGAAATTATAGAAAAAAGTGTTTTTTAGATCGGCGAACGATCACAATTGGACGAACTTTGTATGGTTGGAGTCTCTAATGTATATGATCATGGTGCACGACTTTAGTTTGAGCTGGCGATCAGCTATCGGCCAAATATGACCGATAATCCAGCCGGACGGCCTCCGATTCTGTGTGAGATTCTTTCGTACACGCAACTTTCGCTTTGGATGGGGTAATCAAAACGCGAATAACTCAATAAATACTTAAAACAGCGATTTGAAGTGAGTATATTCGCACACCTAATACCTTTATCGATTGCCAGAGACATATTTCATACATTTAATCGATGTTTATTGTGTTTGTGCGAGCCAGAAAAGAGAGGGCTCTTTCTATAATAGCGCTATTTATGCTCACCTTTATATTAGCATATGGTACTGTACGAGACCAAGTGGGTGGGGTAATGGTTTTTTTTTTAATAGGCATTTTTTTTGTGTCATAGGTCCGAGTCTTCCACCTGTGATATGTGGTGGGCACCCCTTGATTATGAAGCTGTGAAAGTTTGGTGGTCCTAGGTGGTACAGTACCAAAGAAATGGACTTAAACACAAAAACTTAACATTGAAAACGGGAAAACTTAACATTGAAAATGGCTAAGTCTATTGCGCGGAAAAAATGGGTCAAGTTAAAAACAAGAAACGAGGCAAAGCCACGAAGGCCAGGTTTTTTCCAAGCATAGACACTTGGATAACATAATTATACCCACTTTTTGTAGACTAGATGTCCGTGGCCTGCATGTCGCGCCTTGGGGCGAGGCATGGACACTAAAAAATAGATATAGTAGATGGAAAAACTTTAACCAAAAAACTTTAACCGGACACACGGACGAACGGACGACGTATGCCAAAATGTCGACGATATCGCGCTTTCCGCAAGCAGGTGTGACAATGATGATAAACACCCATGTGAAGTATCAAGGTATTGGGTGAAGCAGTTGCAGAGATATAGTACACGAAAAAACTTTAACAAAAAAATTCAAAGTAATTTGAACTCGACATAGGGCACAGGATCGCGCTTTCCGCAAGCAGGTGCGACAATGATGATAAACACCCATGTGAAGTATCAAGGTATTGGGTGAAGCAGTTGCAGAGATATAGTAGACGAAAAAACTTTAACAAAAAAATTCAAAGTAATTTGAACTTGATATAGGGCACAGGATCGCGCTTTCCGCAAGCAGGTTGCTTTCCGCAAGCAAGGTGCGAACAATGATGACTAAACACCCATGTGAAAGTATCAAGGTATTGGTGAAGCAGTTGCAGAGATATAGTACACAAAAAAACTTTAACAAAAAAATTCAAAGTAATTTGACCTTGACATTGGGCACAGGATCGTGCTTTCCGCAAGCAGGTGTGACAATGATGATAAACACCCATGTGAAGTATCAAGGCATTGGGTGAAGCAGTTGCAGAGATATAGTACATGAACAAACTTTAACAAAAAAATTCAAAGTAATTTGACCTTGACATTGGGCACAGGATCGCGCTTTCCACAAGCAGGTGCGACAATGATGATAAACACCCATGTGAAGTATCAAGGTATTGGGTGAAGCATTGCAGAGACATAGTACACGAAAAAACTTTAACAAAAAAATTCAAAGTAATTTGAACTTGACATAGGGCACAGGATCGCGCTTTCTGCAAGCAGGTGCGACAATGATGATAAACACCCATGTGAAGTATCAAGGTATTGGGTGAAGCAGTTGCAGAGATATAGTACACGAAAAAAACAAAAAACTTTAACAAAAAAATTCAAAGTAATTTGACCTTGACATTGGGCACAGGATCGCGCTTTCGCAAGCAGGTGCAACATGATGATAAACACCCATGTGAAGTATCAAGGTATTGGGTGAAGCAGTTGCAGAGATATAGTACACGAAAAAACTTTAACAAAAAAATTCAAAGTAATTTGACCTTGACATTGGGCACAGGATCACGCTTTCCGCAAGCAGGTGCGAACAATGATGATAAACACCCATGTGAAGTATCAAGGTATTAGGGTGAAGCAGTTGCAGAGATATAGTACAACAGAAACACTTTACCAAATAAAAAAATTCAAAGTCATTTGACCTTCGACATTGAAGCACTTAGGATCGCGCTTTCCGCAAGCAGGTGCGACAATGATGATAAACACCCATGTGAAGTATCAAGGTATTGGGTGAAGCAGTTGCAGAGATATAGTACACGAAAAAACTTTAACAAAAAAATTCAAAGTAATTTGACCTTGACATTGGGCACAGGATCGCGCTTTCCGCAAGCAGGTGCGACAATGATGATAAACACCCATGTGAAGTATCAAGGTATTGGGTGAAGCAGTTGCAGAGACATAGTACACGAAACGAAAATTCAAAGTAATTTGACCTAGACATTGGGCACAGGGGCCGCACGGTTGGGGGTTAGAATGAAAATATGGATGATGACAAACACCCATGTGAAGTTTCAAGGTAATGGGCGAAGCAGTTGCAGAGATATAGTATAACGAAAAAGTTTTAACCAAAAAACTTTAACCAGACGTACGTTAAAAAGTTAATGTTGAAAATGGCTAAGTCAATTATGTAGAAATAATAGGTGAAGGTAAAAAAATGGTCACATGTTGGATAGTTGTATGTGGTAGCACCCCTTGGTTATGAAGCTGTGAAAGTTTGGTGGTCCTAGTGGTACAGTACCAAAGAAATGGACTTAAACACGAAAACTTAACATTGTAAACGCAAAAACTTACATTGAAAATGGCTAAGTCGAGCTGCGAACAAAAAAATGGGTGAAGTTAAAAAAAAAAGAACTGTTGGATAGTGATATGTGGTGGGGGTACCCCTTGATTATGAAGCTGTGAAAGTTAATTTGGTGGTCCTAGGTGGGGGGGGGTACCAGTAACAAAGAAATGGACTTTAAACACAAAAACTTAACATTGTAAAACAAGCGAAAACTTAACATTGAAAATGGCTAAGTCAACCTACGCGGAAAAAATGGGCCAAGTTAAAAAAAAAGTAACATGTTGGATAGTGATAATGGTGGGTGGGTCCACCCCCCCCCCTTGATTATGAAGCTGTGAAAGTTTGGTGGTCCTAGGTGGTACAGTACCAAAGAAATGGACTTAAACACAAAAACTTAACATTGTAAACGCGAAAACTTAACATTGAAAATGGCTAAGTCAACTACGCGGAAAAAATGGGCCAAGTTAAAAAAAAAGTAACATGTTGGATAGTGATATGTGGTGGGCACCCCTTGATAAGCTGTGAAAGTTTGGTGGTCCTAGGTGGTACAGTACCAAAGAAATGGACTTAAACACGAAAACTTAACATTGAAAACGCGAAAAGTTAACATTGAAAATAGCTAAGTCGATTGCGCGGAAAAAATGGGTCACGTTAAAAAATAAGTAACATGTTGGATAGTGATATGTGGTGGGCACCCCTTGATTATGAAGCTGTGAAAGTTTGGTGGTCCTAGGTGGTACAGTAACAAGGAAATGGACTCGAACACGAAAACTTAACATTGATTGTGGACGCCGCCCGCCCGCCGCCCACCCGCCCGCCCGGCTTTCGCCAATCCAATAGCCTGGATTTTTTTTCAAAAAACCTTGCTAAAAAAGTAACATGTTGGATAGTGATATGTGGTGGCACCCCTTGATAAGCTGTGAAAGTTTGGTGGTCCTAGGTGGTACAGTACCAAAGAAATGGACTTAAACACGAAAACTTAACATTGAAAACGCGAAAACTTAACATTGAAAATGGCTAAGTCGATTGCGCGGAAAAAATGGATCAAGTTAAAAAAAAAGGTAACATGTTGGATAGTGATATGTGGTGGGCACCCCTTGATTATGAAGCTGTGAAAGTTTGGTGGTCCTAGGTGGTACAGTAACAAGGAAATGGACTCAAACTTAACATTGATTGTGGACGCCGCCCGCCCGCCCGCCCGCCCGCCCGCCCGGCTTTCGCCAATCCAATAGCCTGGATTTTTTTTCAAAAAACCTGGCTAAAAATGGAAACATTTTTTTTAAAAATTAAAAATAGTAATGCTTTCTACTGGAGCCCAGATTTTTTTTTTAATAGTCCTATATTTATCTACATATATCTGCACAGGTCCACATAATGCCACAATATTGTCAACACAGTTTACAGAAATGTAATAATGTACCTGTATAAATTACCTGTAATAAGTTAGTGGTCAGTTAAAAAATTGAAAAAGAATGTAAAAAAAAAAAGGGAAAAAGAAAATTAAATTAAAAAAAAAAAAAAAAGAATAATGCTCCCTACTGGAGCCCAGAATGTTTTTTAATAGTCCTATATTTATCTACATATCATATATACACAGGTCCACATATTGCCACAATATTTTCAACACAGTTTACGGAAATGTAATATAATCATTTACCTGTATAAACTAGATTGGTCAGTAAGCGAGGCTTACGGAATACCCCCCGCGTGGGCCCAGGTACCCCTAAACTATGTAAAAATTTGCAAGTGTGTGGGCTTGTGACCTTGACTCTGGGATTAGCGGGAGCGGCATGAACATGAATTTGTCACAGGGTGGTAGAGGTCCATTGGAGCAATGAGTGTGTGAAATGTGAAGCAGATCCGAGCAAGGAAATAGAAGTTATAACCGATTTCTCTGATGTTAAGTTTTGGAACCTCGAATTAACCAAGGACCGCCAATTTCAAACACAAATAAGGATTTAAGAAATTGGCGGTCCTTGGACATTTTTTTTATTTTTATTTTTTTTTTTTAATTTGGAGGGGGGGGAGGGGGGGGGGGTGGAGGGGGGGGGGAGAGGGGGGTTTATTAGGAGGTGGGGGGCGTTAATTCGGGGTTATACGGTAAGTATGTGACGTTGACCTCGAGATCAGCGGGGATTTGTCACAGCATATGAAATATTAAGAATTTTCAATGAAAGAAATAGAAGTTATAACATATTTCTCTGATGTTAAGTTTTGTAAAGAGACTAAGTATGTGACTTTGACCTTGGGATCAGCGGGGGTTGGACAGTGGTAGATTTGTCACAGCATGATAGTACAACCTTAGAGGAATGCACAAGGGAAATAGTAAGAATTTTCAATGAAGGAAATAGAAGTTATAACTTATTTCTCTGTTAAGTTTTGTAAAGAGACTAAGTATTTGACCTTGACATTGGGATCAGCGGGGGTTGGACGGTCGTGGATTCGGCACAGCATGGTAGTAGAGCCTTACAGGAATGCATGTGTGAAATATTAAGCATTTTAGATGAAGGAAATAGAAGTTAGAACAATATTTCTCTGATGTTAAGTTTTGTAAAGAGACTAAGTATTTGACCTTGACCTTGGGATCAGCGGGGGTTGGACGGTCGTGGATTTGGCACAGCATGGTAGTAGAGCCTTACAGGAATGCATGTGTGAAATATTAAGCATTTTAGATGAAGGAAATAGAAGTTATAACAATATTTCTCTGATGTTAAGTTTTGTAAAGAAACTTTGACCGTGACCTTGGGATCAGCGGGGGTTGGATGATCGTGGATTTGGCACAGCATGGTAGTAGAGCCTTACAGGCATGGATGTGTGAAATATTAAGCATTTTAGATGAAGGAAATAGAAGTTATAACAATATTTCTCTGATGTTAAGTTTGCGGATGGACGGACGCACAGACGCACGCACGGACGAACGGACGGACGTTCTTACAGTACTATACTTATGTGGCTTATCACATGTTAAATATTAGCCACATAAAACGATTTTTAGCCACATAAAAGGATTTTTTAGGTGGCTAATTGTAACCAACCCTATCCTTTACCAAGTCCATAACCCTGTGGGGCTAGCCACATAAGTACCCTAATGTGTGCCCGGACGGACGGACGGACGGACGGACAACCTGACTCCAGTATACCCCCCCACAACTCGCTGCGGTGGGTATAATGACCTGTAAGTGGTCAGTGGTCAGTTGCACATGCTAGCATATGCACAGGTGAATAGTCTGTATATAGCACTTACGACCTTATGCTACTAGACAAAAATTGAAAAATAATTTGGAAAAGAAAATGAAAAAAAAAAAATTTAAAAATAATAATACTTGCTACTGGAGCCCAGATTTTTTTTTTAATAGTCCTATATTTATCTACATATATCTGCACAGGTCCACATAATGCCACAATATTTTCAACACAGTTTACTGAAATGTAATATCCAATGTAGTATTTTACCTGTATAAATTACATGTGGTCAAGACTGGACATCTGCACATGCTAGCACATGCAGCACATGGACAGGTGAATGGTTCTCCCAGTCTCTATTGTTCTCTCTACAGGTAAGGTGTACAGAGCACACGAGAAAAGGTGTACAGAGCAGACGAGAAAACAGGTCTTCATGCATTATTGTCCAGTTTGTAGAGTGCGCAAAACAAACAAGGGAGATAACTAAAAAATTAGCTACGAAGAGTTGTCATTCTTGTGCGCGACACACCTCCGGGTCGTGGTCTATGCATGTGTGAATGTTTCATGAAAATATCCAGGGTGGTCGAGTTGAGTTATGCTCCGGACAGGAAATCAGTCGCGAAAACAAAAAAGGGAGATAACTAAAACATTAGCTATGCAAGAGTTGTCATTTTTGTGCGCGACACACCTTCGGGTCGTGTCCTATCATGTTGAGTTTTCATGATTTTCAAAGGGTTGTGGATTATTCTCCGGACACGGAAAAATCTTTGAGAAACAAAAAAGGAGAAACCTAAAACATTAGGCTATGCAAGAGTTGTCATTTTTGTCGCGACACACCTTTCGGATCGTGGTCCTAGCATGTTGAAGTTTCATGAAAATATTCCAAAGGTGGTGGAGTTAGCTCCCGGACACGAAATCAGTTCGAGAAACAAAAAAGGGAGATAACTAAAACATTAGCTATGCAAGAGTTGTCATTTTTGTGCGCGACACACTTCGGGTCAAGGCCATGTGCGCGACACACTCATTCGGGTTGTCTATGCATGTGTGAAGTTTCATGAAAATATTCCAAAGGGTGTTCGAGTTATGCTCCGGACAAGAAGTGTCTGCGGCGGACGCGGCGCGCTGTCAAATCCATAGTATCCCCCGACGGAGTCCGGGGGATACAATTAAATACCTTGTGGGAGCCTGGTTCGACACCTCCAGCCGGTACACCCGCTCCGAACCACCGTGCCTACACAGTCAATGAAAATTAAATACCTTGTGGGAGCCTGGTTAGACACAAACTCCAGCCGGTACACCCGCTCCGAACCACCGTGCCTACAGTCAATGATAACTAGAAATGGACGCTTGTCGACAAGCGCATGTGTATCCCCCTCCCCAGATACACAAGTAGTTTGCAAAAAGGGTGATCGAGTTATGCTCCGGAGACAAAATCGGTGACGGACAAAGGGAGATAACTAAACAATTAGTGATGCAAGAGTTGTCATTCTTGCGCGACACACCTTTAGGGTCTATGCATGTGTGAAGCTACTGGAGCGCAGAATTATTTGTTAATAGTCCTATATTTATGTACATATATCTGCACAGGTGCACATAATGCCACAATATTTTCAACACAGTTGACGGAAATGTAATATAGAATGTAAAAGAAATAAAAAAAATAATGCTCGCTACTGGGAGCCGAGAATTTTTTTTAATAGTCCTATATTTATCTACATATATCTGCACAGGTCCACATACTGCCACAATATTGTCAACACAGTTTAGGTAAATGTAATAATTTAGCTGTATAAATTACCTGTAATAAGTTAGTGGTCAGTTAAAAAATTTAAAAAGAAGGTAAAAAAAAAAATTAAAAAAAATTTAAAAAAAAAAATTTGAAAAAAAAAGTTGAAAAATAAAAAATAATAATACTTGCTACTGGAGCCCAGAATTTTTTTTTAATAGTCCTATATTTATCTACATATCACAGCCATAAGCCCAATATTTTAACACATTTCGGAAATGTAATAAATTTTATTTTTTTTTAAATAATGCTCGCTACGGGCCCCCAAAATTTTTGTTAATATCCTATTTTATCTACATATATCTGCACAGGTCCACATAATGCCACAATATTTTCACACAGTTTACGGAAATGTAATATACATTTTTAATTTTATAAATAATGCTCGCTACTGGAGCCCAGAATTTTTGTTAATAGTCCTATATTTATCTACATATATCTGCACAGGTCCACATACTGCCACAATATTGTCAACACAGTTTACGGAAATGTAATAATGTACCTGTATAAATTACCTGTAATAAGTTAGTGGTCAGTTAAAAAATTGAAAAAGAATGTAAAAAAAAAAAAAAATGGAAAAAAAAATTAAATTAAAAAAAAGAAAAAGAATAATGCTCCTACTGGAGCCCAGAATGTTTTTTAATAGTCCTATATTTATCTATACTCAACAAAACTAGAAACGTCCCTGTTTTATAGCCGGTGTAGCTCTGTCTATGTATGTACCACATGTTTAAAGTACATGTATTTTAAACCGTGGCGATATTCAGAATACGATCGTGTAGAGTTTAGCCGATACACACGGTTTACATAGCGGCCAGTGACCGGAACGTTGATTTCCACTTTTTGCACGTGCACGCTATACTTGTCATCGATAAGGTGATTCAGTTCATGTCGTACCATTCATGCGATAGGGGCTATTCGGAAAATTAAAAAACTTTTTTAATTTTTCACTGTTTTCGATATGCCACGGCTTTCCGAAAACGAGCGAAATCAGGCAATTGGGATGCTTGCGGGTGGGATGGCCGCCAGGGCGGTCGCTGCCTCGGTTTGGTTGCTGTCGGAAGACGATTGATCGTCTTGCAGCCCGGTACCAGCAGACTGGGGCTGTTCACGACCGGCAGCGACCTGGTAGGCCTCGTGCAACGACGGCTAGAGCCGATCATTACATTACGTTGACGCACTTACGTCAACGTCGATTGGCAGCCACAGTCACTGCTAGGCGATACGGTGTCTCAGGGCAGACCATTCGCAACCGGTTTACGTCGTAACGCCCAACCAATCCGGGCACGCCGCCCGAACACTGGTCAGATAATGACCCAACGTCACCGTGCTGCCAGACTGTTATGGCGCGACGTCATCTGAACTGGAGAAGGGCTGACTGGAACCGAGTTTTGTTCACCGATGAATCTCGGTTCACAGTTAGTCATGCTGACGGAAGATTACGGGTATACAGGCGTAAAAATGAAAGATTCACCGATTGTTGCATTGTTGAGAAGAACAGGTTTGGGGGAGGGAGCGTAATGGTCTGGGGGTGGGATCATGGGAAACCGGAAGACAGATTTGGTTGTTGTGCAGGGCAACATCAATGCACAACGTTATGTTGCAGATGTGCTAAATGCACATGCCTTACCATTTATCCGTCAGCATGGTCCTGGTGTGACATTGATGCACGACAATGCCCGCCCTCACGTAGCCAGGGTCACCACTCAATACTTAACAGCAAAACAACGTCGACGTCATGCCATGCGCGTCTCCCGGATCTCAATCCCATTTGAGCACATATGGGATGAGCTGGGCCGCAAAGCACGAGCTAACCATCAAGATTGACAATGTTCGCGATCTTACACGGGCGTTACAACGGGAATGGAGGAATTTGCCCAACGCACTGGTATTGCGTTACGTCACGTCGATGCGGCGTAGGATCATTGCATGCATTCATGCAAATGGTGGCCACACTCGGTACTAACGAGATTTACTGAATTTGCCACATTACTTATTGAAATTCCATCTCTAAAACATTAAGTAACACATTTCTGAGTTTTTGTGATTTTTGATTTTGACCCCTACCGCCCTTGGCCGGTTATCTCTCGAATATTTAACAAGATATCCAAATGCAATTTATTGACTTTGATACAGAAATGAATGAACTTGTTTTTCCATTTTCATTTTTAAAAGTAACCCTTTTGGTTTTTGATGAATCTTTCCTTAAACATGGAGGGACGTTTCTAGTTTTGCTCAGTATACATATCATATATACACAGGTCCACATATTCCCACAATATTTTCAACACAGTTTACGGAAATGTAATATAATCATTTACCTGTATAAATTACCTGTAAGTTGTCAGTGGTCAGTTGCACATGCTAGCACATGCACAGGTGAATAGTCTGTATATAGCACTTACCACCTTATGCTACTAGACAAAAATTGAAAAATAATTTGAAAAAAAAAAATGAAAAAAAAGAAATGGAAAAAAAAAGTTTAAAAATAATAATGCTTGCTACTGGAGCACAGAATTTTTTTTTAATAGTCCTATATTTATCTACATATATCTGCACAGGTCCACATAATGCCACAATATTTTCAACACAGTTTACGGAAATGTAATATAATCATTTACCTGTATAAATTACCTGTAAGTGGTCAGTGGTCAGTTGCACATGCTAGCACATGCACAGGTGAATAGTCTGTATAAAGCACTTACGACCTTATGCTACTAGACAAAAATTGAAAAAAAAATTGAAAAAAAAAATTGAAAGAAAATGAAAAAGAAAAAGAAAAAAAAGAAAGAAAAAAAATAATGAAAAAGAAAAAAAAAATGAAAAAAAGAAAAGAAAAAAAAATGAAAAAAAAAAAGAAAAAAAAAGTGAAAAAAAAAAACAACAAAAAATTAAAAATAATAATGCTTGCTATTGGAGACCAGATTTTTTTTTAATAGTCCTATATTTATCTACAAAAATCTGCACAGGTCCACATAATGCCACAATATTTTCAACACAGTACCCAATGTAGTGATTTACCTGTATAAATTACCTGGTCAGCAGTGGTCAAGCACTGGACATCTGCACATGCTAGCCCATGGTTCTTCTCACCTATCCGTTTCTATTGTTCTCTCTACAGGTAAGGTGTACAGAGCACACGAGAAAAGGTGTACAGAGCAGACTAGAAAACAGGTCTTCATGCATTATTGTCCAGTTTGTAGAGTGCGCAAAACAAAAAAGGGAGATAACTAAAAAATTAGCTACGCAAGAGTTGTCATTCTTGTGCGCGACACACCTCCGGGTCGTGGTCTATGCATGTGTGAAGTTTCATGAAAATATTCCAAAGGGTGGTCGAGTTATGCTCCGGACACGAAATCAGTGCGAGAAACAAAAAAGGGAGATAACTAAAAAATTAGCTATGCAAGAGTTGTCATTCTTGTGCGCGACACACCTTTGGGTCGTGGTCTATGCATGTGTGAAGTTTCATGAAAATATTCCAAAGGGTGTTCGAGTTATGCTCCGGACAAGAAGTGTCTGCGGCGGACGCGGCGCGCTGTCAAATCCATAGTATCCCCCGACGGAGTCCGGGGGATACAATTATATACCTTGTGGGAGCCTGGTTCGACACAAACTCCAGCCGGTACACCCGCTCCGAACCAACGTGCCTACACAGTCAATGATAATTAATCCTTAGAACATGGGAAACAAAAATTGTCACCTTTTGTTGTTTAATATTTTGTCTGTATTCTCAACAAGAGTGCCCGTCGAGGCATGGCCAGTCAAGAAACACAGATAACTCACTGAAAAGCAATAGAGTCCTTCCTCTTGCCATGATAAACATGTGTCCCAAATTTGGTTTATATGATCTGTCAAGTAGATTGGTTTGATTTTATTTATTGGTCTTTAATTGCCTATCAACAGCTAGTTCGATCCCACATTTAACCTGCTGCATTAGAGGGAAAATCCCAAAATCAGAATGGAATATTTACATTGATTGATTGATTTACTGGTGTTTAACAGCCTATCAACGGCTAAGGTCATTTAAAGCCTGTTAAACGGGTTTGATCCCGCATGTACCCTGCTGCATTGGGAAGAAAATCCCAAAATCAGAACGGAATATTTACGTACCGTATTTTGCCGTGTATAGGTCGCAAGAGTGTATAAGACACACCCCTCTTTTCAGTCCAAAATCTGGGAGAAAATGTCTACATGAGAAGACACACCCTATTTTCCTAACAAAATTAAAAATTTAAAAAACTTGCCAAGTTGTTGTTATTTATTCCCCCACTGTTTTTTTATTCATACCTTGGACGTTTTTGTCTGTATCATATTTTGCTATGTCCGTAATTTGCCGACTCCCTGGTCCGTATTTCATCGATTTCTAGTATCTTCAATTACACTGTGAACCCGGTAGTACATGCGTCACTATAACACGTGCTCGGTTAGTACATGGTTGTGCATTGGCTCTCGATTTTTTTGCCTATTTGTATATCAAAATCATGTTAAATATGTAACAGACTATTGTCAGAAACCGTGTTATATTTGCGATCATATTGCTGCCGAAAGTGGTATATTGTTAATTATTGATTGCGGTATGTATTATCTCTTTTCACCATTTACGGAAAATATTTTCAAAATATTGTTAGGCTAGCAGCTAAACCCTGGTTGGCAGTTTAGAGTAGACTAAACAAGATACAAGTTTCAGTTTCTTTATTATTTCTATCACGATTGTTTTGTCAGGATGGCATTACACTGTAGTACTAGCAGTAGCCGAAATGTTAGTGGCTGGAAGAATCTACAACAACAACAACTAATGACCGAACGAAGTTTTAGTGAAAGTGAAAGTGAAAGTTCTGCATTTGAGCGTTGGTCTGCTCTTTGTGACCGAAGTGACCGAAGTCTGTGTTGCGTCATTCCTTATATAGACACTGGATCTGACAGTCAGCCAATCGGTGGCCAGGAAATCTGACAGTCAGCCAAGCGTTGACTGTCAAGTTTCCGCCATCTTGGATTTGAATGTTACGTTTTTGGGCTTTAGACTAGAAATACAGCGTAGATAGCTAAGATATCGTGACGGTCAGATGTCCAGATGATTGTGCATGTCAAAATACATCAGGTAAGTGTAAAGTTGTGAAGATAAACATGCATTTAATGAGTGACCGCCAAACAGAAAGGCTGCGTGAGTTGACAGTCAAATAATGCCGGTCACAAACTTTGTGAGCACTGCGGAACAAATAATTAGAATAATGGAGATATTATGACGTCTGAGATATGATCACCTATGCAAATACTTAGGCGGAGTGTTGAGCTACTAACATATGTATGTGTGACACCATGGTAAAGAAGATCCATCACAAACTGGCCCAATAAAGGTGGTCACGTGACCTCCACAGAAGTGTCAATCCATGTCAAGAGTCAACAAGGGCCATTACATTTCATTCTGTTGTGATTCACACGGCAGAATGTAAATAGTATGGCTTATTTAGCAGTTAATGAGTTCATCAATCAAAATATGCATCACTGTGAATGTGCTTATTAATAAAGTATTAGCAGTCAAAAAATGGTAATAAATCTGATCAAATTGTAAGGATCATTTCCTTACAATATGGTGACAGATCTGCGTATAATAGTGTTTTTTTAACCCATTCCTTACGGAATACACATTTACGGATGTGAAATTTATTAAATTGACACGGCTGGGTGTTAGTGATTTTTTGCACAAAGCAACACACAAATTTCGCCTGTGTAATATTTCAAAATCAGTCGTATCTTCCGTAAATGAATGTTGACAGAAATTTCAGAGCAGTGCAGCCGAAATGACGCTGAAAGCAGCATATAGCTATGACGAATTTGCAAAAATTTGAAAAACAAAATGGCCGCCAAACCATTTTACGAAAATGTATGTCTCAGAAGGCAAGGCATTGCGTATTTGTTTTAGCTTCAATCCTCCTAAAATATGATGCATATTATGCTAGATTGGTTCATAATACAGGAAAATACAACTTTTGATACTAGTATTGGATATTTCTATTTTCTATATTTTCATATATGGGTTACTTTATATACATACCGAAAAAATAATACTATCAATATAGTGACATATTGTGCATTTTTTACTTCGGAGGGATGGTGTGATTGAGATTGGTGTGGTTCAATTCGCGAAAACAGCTTAGTTTATGAGACAAATATGAAAACATTACCCCACCCACTTTCTGGACATGCATTGAATTACTACACTATTATTTGGATATATCTCGTTAAAAATGTTATCATTCGAGATATATTTATGAAACTTAACGAGATGAGAGCAATCGTTATGAGAAGCATTATTATGTATGAAACGTTTATAGCCATGAGTACTCGTTGCCATGGTAACCAAAATTAGTGTTTTTTTATATTTAAGTAATCTGTTCACGATTCTCACAGACCTGTATACATATCTAAGTGGTACTGATTCTCACAGACCTGTATACATATCTAAGTGGTACTGAGTGTCAGTAAGCAACGTGATTGTCTGATTGGGATTGAGATGCGTCAATTCATGAAACTATATTTTGTGTGAAAATAATAAAACATTACCCCACCCACTTTTAAGACATGCGTTATATTATTACTACACTATTCGGATATATCTTGTTAAAAATATTATCTTTGAGATATAATTATAAACGTTACAGTATGTTTATGTGTGGATGTATTGGTGGTATAAATATATTTAACGTTGCCATAGCAACCGTTTTTATAAAGGCCCCAAAACACAATTATTATTAAATTTCAAGCTTGTGGTTTTGCTAAACTACATGTACAATTAGCAATTAAAATGTATGTCAATTGAGTGACTGCCTGAGCAACAATCAGCAATCAGAGCTGTATTTAAACAAGAATTATGGCGCGTTATCAAACGTTTGCGCTGTTCTATATACGATATTTGCACCAAATAAATTGAAAATACATCTTCGAGGCTCATTACATCCAAATATACGCCACCTTACCATATACAAACAAGTTAGGGATACATGAAATATAACACTTACGACAATCTTAAATGTTAGAATTATTTTCATTTTATAATTTGAAAGTAATTCAACATGATGGTCCAGCTCTGGAGAAACCACTCTTTTGGCATCGCCATATTTCGCCGATAGCGATTTTGCAAAATCAAAAATATTTAAAATATGACATTGAATGCTGACACAAATGTTGAAAATTAACCTATTTTTAAATTAATATTTGCGAAACCGTAAGAGAAGTTTCTCCAGAGCCAGGACCATATATGAGACGGGTCATATGATTTTGTTCCTTCAAACAACTGCGATGTTTTACTACAACTATTTACAAAAACTGTGATACGTTATGATGTCGGATGAAGTAAAGACTTGACACAAATTGCAGAACACGAATAGAATTTCGCATGTACATTGTACTTTGGAAATGGAAATTTGTCAACTTTTGACGTCATTCACGGAACGTATGAAACACTGCAGCTTGAAGTTACAACAATACAGTGTTTAATCATATGTTTCCTAATTTAGTTGTCTATTACATAGAAATACGTGATTCATTCCATTCGATTGTTTGGGTTTTGGCACGAGTCGGAACTTCACATTTACAGAATTCACAACAACTTAAGTCAGCTACACGACATGGACACGCTCCAGAGTGCACACACTTTCCACAGCGACATGGAATTGGAAAGTCATCAGGGAGTTTTACGCCTCTAGTAACAACTGGGGTGAGAACATCATCGCACAATGTGTACCCATACTCCTTTGGATCAAGCGTTCTCTCTTGATGACATGGTGCATATAACCATTGGTGACATTGGAAGTATGCCCTCTGAATATGGAATCTGATGCTCGCCGATGTCGGTGCCAGTCGCTCAAAGTTATTTGAAATGGTCTTATGGTGGTATTGATGGTATCTTAGTTCGTCAAATGTATCAAATTTGTCGTCTCCGGAAACAGCGCATACAAGGAAATGCTCTGCATCAGCCAGAATTCCTTCCGTTAGTGCTGTTTTACCAAAGTCTTTCAGCAGCTCTGGTCCGAAACTGTTTCCCAACTTCAAAACGGCGTGCTTAGTTGAAACTGGTAGAATCACAACCACTAAGGGAATGGATAGCTGGCAACACGTCCACCATGTCATGGTTCAGCTTTGCACTCAGGGCATGGAGTGGTACTGTCCTTGATGTTTTACCTTGTCCACATACGATCCAGAGCTCAATCAGTCCCAACTGTTTCCATCTACTGTTGAAGTGATACAGCAGACAGACGAACACATCTGTGTCTGGTGATGCTACTACAATCCACTGCATGGTTTCCGTGGAGTAATAATCTGTCATCGGCTTCGTCATGGTGACTGTGGAGACATGGAACATCAGTGGCTGTCTCAGAGTCAATCTCTACGCATTTCCAAACATCTTCTTCGTGTGAACCTCCAAGGTAAACAACATGTGAACTGTCGATGTGATCCAGTCTGGTTTTGATTATCCATTTCGAGAAGAATGTTTCCCAGCGGATTTTGTTCCCAGTGGATGGCCAAAAAGCTTCCATATTCACCATCAATGGTGTGTCATCTCGCTGGATAGTCACTTCAATGGGATCCGATTTGCTTCTTCTCATTCGTTCAAAATCCTTGATTCCACCAGATTCATAGATGTCAAATACTATATCGATGCGCTTGGCAGACCTTGCGATTCTAGTGAATCTATCCTAGAGGTTACTGGCCATATCGCCAAATGTTCTTAACTTTAGTTGTTTAACTGGAACGCTCCGGGAATGTGCCATGAAGTCCACAATCACGGCTGTCTCCTTAACATCAGATGCATATACATCAGGAAGCTGCGTAGACCCACCCAGGTTCTTCTCTATCTCACGTTGGAGTTCTGATTTCGGCGATTTATGCAAATAACCATCTTTCGTCACATTGAGTTAGGTGGATGTTAGCTCGAACTTCAGTAATTCAGCTATGTCATACCTTTGACTTCTGGCAATGTCAATGTACCTTATAGCGTCTTATGTCTCTTTCTGAATATTTACAGTGTAAACTTTCTTCTGTTTCCCTTTCCGATGCAACTTCGGTATTGGATCGGACAGTTGCTTTGTCTTCTGTTCAAACCGTGTTGAGAAAAAGTTCTGGTAAGCTTCATCGCCATCTTTCATGAATTCAAAAAGAACTTTGCATCTCTCGCTGTTGGCTTGGGTTCCCGTTACAAAGTTCTTCAAAGTGCAGTCTCCCGAAATCTCAAAGGGATTCCCTCTCTCTAACACATATTGCACCATCTGCTGTATGCACTGCTCATCTCTCGCTGTTGTTGCATTGGAAAACTCGTGATGGAGCGAGTATTCGTTTTCGTCATCTAATTCGCAGTAGTGCCTCATCCATTGCGAGATCTGTGCTTTTTCATGTTTGACTAGGTCATGTTGAGCCACTGAATCTTTGCGACGTGCTATACATATAGCACCTCCCCGACCCTTAGCTGGTTTGTTGTACATTTGTTCAAGGGTATCCAAGGGTATCCATGGGTACATTGCTGAACTTTCTTTTTGTCTGGCGTACAACAAAATGGCCTTTCAGGAACTCTGTGTGGATGGATGGAAATGACTGTGGCAGCTGAAGACAATCTTCATAGAATACTGAGCCCCATCGTGAGTAATGTGTCTTGTCAAATGCGAAGAATAGCGGCAGGCACCTACCCAGTGCGGATATGTACAGCTCCCAGCTTCCCTCCCTGTGTGATCTCGTCAAATCCCGTAAAAGAGGAACGAACATGGAAATAAACTGAGTCCAGTACTTGAAACTGTTGCTACTCGTGACACCATGTGCAACGAAATCATGAAGGTCCTCTTTGAAGGTTTTAATTGATGCGCTGCACTTTTCATATGACGACCTTGCTTCGATTTCGTCTCTTTGCTTGCAGGCTGTCTGAAGTAACTGTATGGCGTTGAGAAGTTCCTTATATCGCAGCATGTCACATTGGTTGACAAATATTAGCAGCTGGAGTCGCTGCATCACCTCTGCGAGCATAGAAATTCCGTACATCGCCCGTGCATAGTGGCTGCTCTTTAGGATGCTATCGACTATCGCTGGTCCGAAAATTTCATTCTCAACGAACAACTATTCGGCTCCACTGTCGTTCAAGTATTTCCCAATGCATGAGAGAAGAACTTTCGTCATGTCGAAACCGCCAAGACCAAGAAATATATTACCAAGGCGTTCTGGTGGGAGCAACAGTTGAAGTTCTTTGGCCGTACTGTAGACAGATTCGTCACACCAGAGAGAGCCACATGTTTGGCCTGCTTGAAGAAGTGCATCCTGGAAATTCACCATACATGTGTATATTGTGTCATACTCGGATGCCGGATATGGCAGAATCGGCGTGTAGCCCATCGACGTAGGTTCTGACTCATCAGATGATGTCAAGCTGTGAAATGCGCTCCATGATGGCACGGACGATTGAGCAGGAAATGGTCCGTTATGAATTATGTCACCGGTAAAGAATCTACCTATAGTCCATGTCATATCGGAAACTCTAGCGCAATCAACAGTCGCTAAGTCACGTGGGCGATCACTTGGCTCGTAATCGGTGCAAATTGTACCACGTCTGCTTGGTTTGCCAGATGGTAAGCGTTTCTGACAATCTAATATCTGAGCGTGGCGAGTCTCAATGGCATTACCACCGTCTGGCATATCTACTGGTTCGCTCAAATCGTCAGCCATGGTGTTTACCTTGTCCTGTAAAATCACAAGAACAGTGTCGTGACTGCCGCCAATACCGGACGACGTATCCTCCTCATGATCAAAGTTGTCCATAGCGCCACGGATTGGTGCTGTAGCCCTGACGCTGGGTGGTAGGGGAAGTCGGTGTCCATCGGCTCTATCAACAATTCTGTTCATAAGCATATCATCAAGGCATTCCACTTGCTTGTATCCCATACAGAGGCCAAGACGATTTAGAACGTGTGGTCTCGTGTATTGTCTGCGCTAGGCCAACATGCAATGGCGTCTTTTTCCGGCCATTATGAAGTAGTGTGGAAAATCTGGAAAATGGATGAGCATTTTCTCCTCACTTGTGCAGACTGTGCGTGCAAAGGGATTCTAGGAAAATAGTCCATGACTGAGGAGGCGTCGCTGTGTATTCTTCTATAGTCATTTACACTTTCGGCATCACATATTTTCTCAGAAAGTTTATAGTCAAATTCCTTGCACTCATCTCGCAATATACCAGCACACACTTTTAGCGAGTCGGAGGTCCGCACATGTTCAACTAGCCGTTCGCTCGAAATATTCCTTGAAAATATCATTTGACTCTTGGATATGTGAAACATATTTCTTCGCCAAATTTATCTATGAACAGTTGTTTCACTCTCCTGTTAATAATTTTACTTTCTTCATCGAGGTGTAGATTAACTCTGTTGCGACACTCAGTCAATGCGTATCCATTTGTATTTAGGTCAAGTGTCTTAACCATATTTTCGAATGCTGTATGCACGTTGGATACAACCGCTTCCGACTGAAGGCTGGCGCCGCCAACATCACGCGAATATGCTACAATGTATTTATTTATGCATCGTTTATGGCACATAACGTCGGAAGCAAACATATCACTTGGTTCTGTCATGGTAGATATTCTGTGGAAGACATCGTTTAAATTGTAACGTGTAGCTGCGAATAATGAGTTGGCACGCTCTTTCTCACAAACGCGGAATAATTTCCTATCACCTTTACAGACAGACTGGTTACAAATTAGACACACGGTGGATTTGGGAGTCATTGGTGCTAAGGACCGACTTCGTAAGGATGGTGTAGGTAATAGGGAGCCACCATGGCTAGTAGATGCATACTGTTCGTCTTCCGGCATGGTAATTCTGTTAGCTATATTAACGTAGGGTCGATAGCAATGCATGTGGTACAATAGTTTCTGTTGTTCATCAACACTGAGGTCAGAAGTAACTACATCATTTAATTGAGAGGACGCCTGATTAATCATATGTCGACCATGCTCAGTGCTGGTCAACTTGTCAAATTGTTTTCTACTCTGGCATAACACACACAAGTCCAAGTCTAGTTGTATATGTTTCCTTTTTGATGACTTCCCCAGAGGAGTGGATTCGATGCCGTCACAAGTGGTTGCCATGTTACGATGTTCACTGCATTATGCTGTTAGTTGTCCATTGCAGTTCGATCGGACAGCGATTGACCTCATCTGAAAATAGACAAAACTTGTGTAAATACAAATATTTATCATTATATTTGATCATTCATAGCTTGCATGGTCTATTACTATCATCAATCAATAATAAAATGCTTAGGATACCGAATTTAGCCAATCACAGTCCCTCATGTTGCAATACATACCAATAGAAATGTATATGTGTTCACTAAGGTTATCAATGAGACAGCATGACATACTATAAATAATAGGTCATGCAAACTATGGGATATGTAGCTGCATATTATTCAAAACGGCACAAAACCCTTAACACAACCAGCAATATACAGCCCCCAACATCAAATCAAAGAGACCAGATTCAGAGCAGGTGTGGTGTGGCCGGCGGAGTAGTGCAGTGGAAGACTGGGGGTGGATGTAGGATGCATAAAAAACTAAGTCAACAGACTGAGAAAAAAAATTGGCGAGGAGAGGTGAGCAAATACATGTTTTTGTCATTTATTCCAGAAACTTCAGAGATAGAGCAAAAGTGGTGCGGCCGGCGGAGGAAGTGGTGGTGGTTGGTGGTGGTGGGGGGGGGGGGGGGGGGGGGGGGTTCATGCATAAAAAAAGTCAACGAAATAAAAATAAAATTGGCGAGGGGAGGTGGGCATATAAGTGTTTTTGTCATTTATTGCAGCAACTTCACAGCTTGTGCAGATGTTGGAACAAAAAAAGACGCCAAATAATATCAAAAGGAAATGGACACAGAGACGTCTATAATCGATATTTATTCCAGAAATATTGCGAATGGGATATATGTGGGTACGAGAGGATTTGGTTAACAGTCGAATCAAAAACTTTGAAGAAGGTTATGTACAATTTAACTTACCTTTACGAACAAAATAGCATAGCAGACTACATTATTTGGTTGTTGTTGTTGTTACTGCTGCTGTTGTTGTTGTTGTAATTAAAAAATCCAGCCGCTGATTTTTTGCCTCTCTGTTCCCCTCATCAATCCGTAGAAAACTACCGCGGCAAGGAGAATACTCAAACTATAACGATTTCCAGCAACTTACTAAAACATTAATTATATTAACTTCACCTAGGCATACCGATTTATTTTTTATTACAACAAACATTGGAATCTTGTTGAGAGTAATCAACCGGTCTGCCTCATCCGGGCTACGGCCATGTTTACAAACAAATAAAGTATTATGGGCTAGTGTAATTATTGCTTACTCACACTACCGTATTCTTGCGATTATAGGTCGCAAGAGTGCATAAGACGCACCCCTATTTTCAGTCCAAAATCTGGGGGAAAATGTCTACATGAGATTATAAGACGCACCCAATTTTCCTAACACAATGAAACAAAAAAATGAAAAAAAATCGCCAAGTTGTTATTTATTCCCCCACACTGTTTTTTTATTCGTACCTTGGACGTTTTTGTCTGTATTTTCCCAATCATAGTTTGCTATGTCCGTAATTTGCCGACTCTATGTCCGTGATTCCCCGGTCCGTATTTCACCGTTTTCTAGTATCTTCAAATTACACTGTGAACTCGGTAGTACACGCTTCACTATAACACGTTCTCGGTTAGTACACGGTTGTGCATTGGCTCCTGATTTTTTTGCCTATTTGTATATCAAAATCGTGTTAAATGTGTAACAGACTATTGTCATAAATCGTGTTATATTTGCGATCATATTTTTATTTTTGTTATTTCTCACTGAAAGTATATGTTGTGGCCACTCATTTGAACCGTCTCGACGAAACGGTTTAAATGGTGGTCGCGGCATATACTTTTGAGTGCATAGAAGGAAAATATTTAGGATTTTAATAATAGGATACCTCAGCATGAAATGGGTTACTGATTGCCCCCATGATGCGAGGATGAAAGCCGCATGTTCGCCACATCTGCGGCACACATCAAAAAGAGTGTTGACCAATCAGTGCAATTTCAAAACATAGCCTAAAGGTCACACAGTTTACAGCCTTGTGCTGAATGATGACATAAGATAAGCACCTGTTAGTTGACACGGTTGGGTGTTATCGATTTTTTTCCACAAAGCAACACACAACTTTCGCCTACAGTATGTAATATTTCAAAATCAGTTGTATCTTCCGTAAATGACGCTGAAAGCAGCCTATAGCTATGACGAATTTGCATTGTCCGCTGACGTAATTATAATGCTTTTAATTAGAGATTGGCGAACATTGTAAACCATGTGCAGACTACGCGAATCCACTGCCTGGTCTGGCCGCTAATGCAAAAAGCCGGGATTTGTCAGAGATAGAGACCCAATTCACATAAACACGTTTGCCGTGTCATAAATAGAGTCTGGTTCTCGGTAGTATTGTTTCACTGGGACGCATCAGACAGGATACCAGTTTAGTGACGAATACGAAACTGACTTCAGCAACCGCGTGTTTGATCTGGCTTTGTGTTGTAAATCTTGACACGCGGTGTGTTTGATGTCGGCCAGCTGACTTAGGCTTTGCCACTTTCATCAGCATCGTGTAAACACACAGTTTCGAAACTAATGATGGAGTTTTATAGCTTTCGTGGAATTGCATTATGCATATTGAGATTTACCGTTAATGGCGTCCTGCAATATTTTTCACGGCAAAATGACATCGACCGATATGGGCCCGGTAAATGTTTTCAAAAGATAATTAAAATGATAGAGGCCAAATTGTGATTCGGCAGAGAAAATATCGACCGGATCTGATCTTGGTATACACTGTTCGCCTTCAGTATAGAAAATGTGTACCGAATGTGACACAGGGCCGGAACGAGTAAGGCGATAGTAAGGCGCGAACTGTTTAGAATACGAATCCAATATTCCAATACCGGATTTTACCCCAAAGACTAACAACAACAACAAATATAGGAACGCATTTTATTTGTTTGTATTTTTGGTCGTTTAAGTCAATATTTCGGGTGGAAAAAAATGCTCATGTATATACATGTATTTATAAGACGCAGGGGCTTTCTGGGATACAAATCTGAGTAAAAAAGATGCGACTTATAATCGCAAGAATACGGTAATATCTGTACCACTTAGATAGTAATACAGGTTTGTTAGAACCATAAACATGCTATTTGAATATAAAAATACATTGATTTCAGTTTGGTTAACGGTTATCATGGCAACAACTAGTCATGACTGTAAACATTTAATATATAATATTGCTTCTCATAGTGATTGCTCTAATCTTGTAAAGTTTCATGATTATATCCCAAATAATAACATTTTAACGAGATATATTTAAATAACATTGTGATAATAATAATGCATGTCTGAAAAGTGGGTGGGGTAAGGTTTTTATTTTTTTTCCCACACAATATGCATTTTTCATACATTGACACTCCCCAATCTCGATAAGAGAATCCTTCGGAAGTATTAAATGCATGATATGTCACTATATTGATAGTATTATTTTGTCGGTACGTATATAAAGTAACCCATATATGAAACTAGATGGCCGCGGCATGCATGTCGCGCCTTGTGACGAGGCATGGACACTAAAAAAAAAGATATAGTATAACGAAAAACTTTAACCAAAAAACTTAACCAAAAAACTTAACCAAAAACTTTAACCAAAAAACTTAACCAAAAACTTTAAAGTAATTTGACCTTGACATTGGGCACAGGGGCCGCACGGGAGGGGTGTAGAATGAAAATATAGATGATGATAAACACCCACGTGAAGTTTCAAGGTAATGGGCAAAGCAGTTGCAGAGATATAGTATAACAAAAAACTTTAACCCAAAAACTTAACCAAAAAACTTAACCAAAAACTTTAACCAAAAAACTTAACCAAAAACTTCAAAGTAATTTGACCTTGACATTGGGCACATTGGCCGCACGGGAGGGGGGTAGAATGAAAATATAGATGATGATAAACACCCATGTGAAGTTTCAAGGTAATGGGCAAAGCAGTTGCAGAGATATAGTATAACGAAAAGTTTAAACCAAAAAACTTAACCAAAAAACTTAACCAAAAAAACTTAACCAAAAACTTTAACCGGACACACGTAAGTACCTACGTACGTACGCCAAAGTGCCGACTATATCACGCTTTCCGCAAGCAGGCGCGACAAAAACTTAACCAAAAACTTTAACCAAAAAACTTAACCAAAAACTTCAAAGTAATTTGACCTTGACATTGGGCACAGGGGCCACACGGAAGGGGGGTAGAATGAAAATATAGATGATGATAAACACCCATGTGAAGTTTCAAGGTAATGGGCAAAGCAGTTGCAGAGATATAGTATAACAAAAAACTTTAACCAAAAAAACTTAACCAAAAAACTTAACCGAAAAACTTTTAACCATAAAACTTAACCAAAAAACATTGGGCACAGGGGCAGCAGGAGGTAGAATGAAAATATAGATGATGATAAACACCCATGTGAAATTTCAAGGTAATGGGCAAAGCAGTTGCAGAGATATAGTATAACGAAAAGGGGGGTAGAATGAAAATATAGATGATGATAAACACCCATGTGAAGTTTCAAGGTAATGGGCAAAGCAGTTGCAGAGATATAGTATAACGAAAATCTTTAACCAAAAAATTTAACCAAAAACTTTAACCAAAAAACTTAACCAAAAACTTCAAAGTAATTTGACCTTGACATTTGGCACAGGGGCCACACGGGAGGGGGGTAGAATGAAAATATAGATGATGATAAACACCCATGTGAAGTTTCAAGGTAATGGGCAAAGCAGTTGCAGAGATATAGTATAACAAAAAACTTTAACCAAAAAACTTAACCAAAAAACTTAACCAAAAACTTTAACCATAAAACTTTTTTTATTTATTTATTTTTTTTTTTTTGCTTATATTTAACGGCGGCACTGGCTCTAGGACCTTGCATGCCGTCTCCCAAGAATGGGAGAATGAACGGAGGTAGAGACTTTTTGAGAGAAGCCGGTAATTCGTATTTACAGAGCAACAATGAATTATCGGTACCCATTTACAGCTGGGTGAACTGGAGCAGTGTGAAAATATAGATGATGATAAACACCCATATGAAGTTTCAAGGTAATGTGCATAGCAGTTGCAGAGATATAGTATAACAAAAAACTTTAACCAAAAAACTTAACCAATAAACTTAACCAAAAACTTTAACCAAAAACTTCAACCAAAAAACTTAACCAAAAACTTCAAAGTAATTTGACCTTGACATTGGGCACAGGAGCCGCACGGAAGGGGGGTAGAATGAAAATATAGATGATGATAAACACCCATGTGAAGTTTCAAGGTAATGGGCAAAGCAGTTGCAGAGATATAGTATAACGAAAAACTTTAACGAAAAACTTTAACCAAAAAACTTAACCAAAAAACTTAATCAAAAACTTTAAAAAAAAAACTTAACCAAAAACTTCAAAGTAATTTGACCTTGACATTGGGCACAGGGGCCACACGGAAGGGGGGTAGAATGAAAATATAGATGATGATAAACACCCATGTGAAGTTTCAAGGTAATGGCAAAAGCAGTTGCAGAGATATAGTATAACGAAAAACTTTTAACAAAAAACTTAACCAAAAAACCTTAACCAAAAACTTAACCAAAAAACTTAAACCAAAAACTTCAAAGTAATTAGACCTTGCCATTGGGCACAGGGGCCGGGCCGCACAGGAGGGGGGTAGAATGAAAATATAGATGATGATAAACACCCATGTGAAGTTTCAAGGTAATGGGCAAAGCAGTTGCAGAGATATAGTATAACGAAAAAACTTTAACGAAAAACTTTAACGAAAAAAAACTTAACCAAAAAACTTTAATCAAAAATAAATAAAAAAAAAACTTAACCAAAAACTTAAAAGTTAATTTGAAAAAACCTTGAACAGGGCAAAAAGGGGCCTTTCACGGAAAGGGGGGTAGAATGAAAAAAAATAGATGATATAAAACACCCATGTGAAGTTTCAAGGTAATGGCAAAGCAGTTGCAAAGAGATATAAAGAAAAATTTAACCAAAAAACTTTCTAAAAAAACAACAAAAACCTTAACCAAAAACTTTAACCCAAAAAATTAACCAAAAACTTCAAATAAATTTGACCTTGACATTGGGCACCAGGGGGCCGCAACAGGAGGGGGTAGAATGAAAATATAGATGATGATAAACACCCATATGAAGTTCAAGGTAATGGGCAAAGCAGTTTGCAGAGAATATAGTATAACAAAAAAACAAATAACCAAAACTTAACCAAAAAACTTTAACCATAAAAACTTAACCAAAAACTTAACCAAAAAACTTTGAACCAAAATCTCAACCAAAAAAACTTAACAAAAACTTCAAAGTATTTTGACCTTGACATTGGGCACAGGAGCCGCACGGAAGGTAAATGAAAATATAGATGATGATAAAACACCCTGTTGAAGTCAAAGGTTAAAATGGGCAAAGCAGTGCAGATTATAAAAGTATAACGAAAAATTTAACCCAAAAAACTTTAACCAAAAAACTAACCAAAAAACTTAACCAAAACCTTTAACCAAAAGAACTTAACCAAAACTTCAAAGTAATTTGACCTGACATGGGCACAGGGCAGCACGGGTTAGGGGGGTAGAGAACATATAGATGATGATAAACACCCATGTGAAAAACGTTTTCAAGGAAAGTGCAAAAATAGCAGTTTGCAGAATATAGTATAACGAAAAAACTTTAACCAAAAACTTAACCAAAAACCTAACCAAAAACTTTTAACAAACAAAAAAACTTAATTAAAAACTTCAAAGTAATTTGACCCTTGACATTGGGCACAGGGCGCACAGGAGGGGGTAGAATGAAAAATATAGATGATGATAAACACCCATATGAAGTTTCAAGGTAATGGGCAAAGCAGTTGCAGAGATGTAGTATAACGAAAAACTTTAACCAAAAAACTTAAGCAAAAAACTTAACCAAAAACTTTAACCAAAAAACTTAATCAAAAACTTCAAAGTAATTTGACCTTGACATTGGGCACAGGGGCCGCACGGGAGGGGGGTAGAATGAAAAAATAGATGATGATAAACACCCATGTGAAGTTTCAAGGTAATGGGCAGAGATATAGTATAACGAAAAACTTTAACCAAAAACTTTAACCAAAAAACTTAACCAAACAACTTAACCAAAAACTTTAACCGGACACACGTACGTACGTACGCCAAACGGCCGACTACCCACCCACCTACCAATATCTGAAGTCAAACCGAGGGTACATTTCAGTGCACACTCAACCATATCAGGACCCATGACTACTACGCGAATCCACCGCCTGGTCTCGCAGCTAATGCAATAAGCCGGGATTTGTCAGAGATAGAGACCCAATTCACATAAACACGTTTGCCGTGTCATAAATAGACTGGTTCCCGGTAGTATCATTTCACTAGGCACGCATCAGACAGGGTACCAGTCTAGTGACGAATACGAAACTGACGTCAGCAATGCGTGGCTTTGTGTTGTAAATCTTGACATGCGGTGTGTTTGCTGTCGGCCAGCTGACTTAGGCTTGCCACTTTGGACGAATCAGCATCGTGTAAACACACAGTTTCGAAACTAATAGAGTTTTATAACTTGCGTGGAATTGCATTATGCATATTTGGATTTACCGTTAATGGCGTCATGCAATATTTTTCATGGCAAAATGACACCGACCGATATGAGCCAGGTAAATGTTTTCAAAAGATAATTCAAATGATAGAGACCAGATTGTGATTCGGCAGAGAAAATGTCGACCGAAAGTGACACAGCATCGAAACCACAGGCATTCGGCGTGTTTCGGCTTTCGTCGGTATAACTATATATATATATATATGCAGGTATACCGATGAAAGCCGAAACACGCCAAATACCTGTGGTCGAAACGAGTAAGGAGCGAACTGTTTAGAATACGAATCTGAGGCAAGTTTTTAAATTTCAAGCGGATGTTACCGCAGACTAAAAACAACAACAAATATCAAAACAAATCATTATTTTATGAATTTTTGGTAATTTTTGTCGATATTTCGGGATATTTCGGGGTGGAAAAAAATGCTCTGGTATCCAAACGTGTGTATAAGACGCAGGGGCTTTGTGGGATGAAAATCTGGGTAAAAAAAGTGTGTCTAATACACAGCAAAATATGGTAGAAATAAATATATATTCAGCCCTGAAATTAGAATAACCTGACCTGGTGCCAGGTCCATACAACACCAGTCACTTGGCCCCTTCCCTTAACATAAGATTACGAATTATCGTAATACTCACATAAGGGGTATAACCAGATTCAACTGTCACATACAAGAATGCCAACGACGTACATGAGGGCCAAACCCAGTCTCCCGCTGGGATTCCGGTAAGGATGAACCTCATATCGTTAAATTATCCATTGTATGCACCCACCTGTCACCCACCCCATGAACAGACATTATTGTTTACCTCAATCGTAGCCCCTTGTTTGTGCGTGTTGTGCCCAGCTGGTAGATCTTGGCTGTCTCTACAACGTCGATGATCTCCGCCACCTACAGCAGAAACACAATCTCATTGCTATTAAAGCATACTTATCTAGCTAAGTACACTTTGAGGGAGTAATCATTTATTTTTCCCAAAATGCATTATTTTTTATCGAACTAACGACTGCATATATTTTTTGATTAAAAATATGCAGAATTATTAAAATGAATTTAATGTAACAAAATCAGTATAATAAAATATATTAATTTATCCTTAAATTGAAAATTTCTCCCTCAAACTGTACTTAGCAAGATAAGTATAGTTTGTTATTTTGGTGAAATAAACTACAATAGACTACGGAAACACAATCTCACTGATAGACACAATGTAGCATCCATTAACCCTAACCCTAAAATAAAAATTGTTGTCTGCTGTCAGAGCTCCAGATAAGGTGCATAATAGCGTATTTTACGCACTTATATGAGCGAATGCGCATTGATTATCAAAAGTGGGAGTACAAAATACTCACAGCAAAGTGAGAATATGCATTGATTTTCAAATTGAGTAGTGAAAATACTGTGTAATAAAGTTGAAAATTTACTTAGTTGAGTTGCAAGAAGGAAACAGTATTTTCTTTTTGCAGCTCAAATAAGTGAATTTTTTAATTTGTTTTATTTTTTATCACTTGCTCCTATTTAATAAGGAAGAAAATCAATAATACATTTGTAAAAGTAAATTACACATGGAATTTGAAATATGGGGGTATACCACTCTTTAGATACAAACTTATCTGGAGTTCTGTGCTGTTATTTTAGATTTTGTCTTCTTTCTCAATAAACACATGGTTTGACAGCACTTCAGAATCATTTCCAGTGGAAATGATTCTAAACTGCTGTCAAGTCATGTGTTTGATGAGAAACTAGAGCAAGTGAGCAGAGGATTACGGATACCCCCGGCTGCCACCGGGTCAGACCAAAAAAAAAGTAATATGGCATTAACCTTGGGAATGACAGCCGCATGGGTGGACTATAGAATAAACATATGGATGATGATAAAGAGGTATGTGAAGTTTCAAGTCAATCCTACTGACGGTTGCAAAGAGAATGTGTACATTAATGCAAATCTTACGGATGGACAGGCGGACGGTAATATGAAAACTGTACCTCTCGACATGCTTCTTATGCTAGGGGTATAACAAGGGCATCGTTATCACTAAGCCAATTCCCTCGCTGGCAGCCTTGCTAATAATAATAATACAAAAAAGTCCTGTGACCTTGACCTTGGGTGGTTGGACGTGGGTCATATGCAAAACAAAGCACCATCCCTAGACACACATTGTGGCCAAATATCAAAATCGGTGAAGCAGTTCATAAGTTATTGAAAAACGCATGGTGTCATGGACCAACGTTCTATCCCCTATTGCCTACCGGCGAGGGGATAAAAAGCATAAAATATAATTTAATTCAGCTTGGTAATGGTAATTCACGACAGAACATATTTCCTGATATATCTTGGCTGTTTCTGCAACATGCATAACAGAATACGAGGCTTCGTCAATTGATATCACGTTTATCAGGCTCGGTGCAGAGAGAACTCGTGCAAGCATCGGAATTCCTATGCGCTTGCTAACATTAACTGATAAAACTAATATCGAAAGACACTAGCGTGGTATTCTCTATACATAATGGCAGCTGAGGGGAGGTGCTGGCTGATATGATCGATGACGAATTACCCGGTAGACAGATCGCCCCTCGTGGTTGCCGATACCAACCCGCACATAACAGCTCTGTATAGTCGTGCTGAAGAATGGCATATGGCACCATCTATAACAGGAAATCATTATTTACTTCTAAAACATTATGGCTGTAGGTTGAGAAAAGGGACGTTACAACAAATGTGGCTGTGACTGGAGAAATGGGGCTTACGGGTTTTGCGACCAGTGTAGATCCAGATCAGCCAGTGCATCCGCACAGTCTGGTCAGGATCTACAGTGTATCGCCATTCCATAAATGAAACACCGGTCACGCTTCTAAAAGCAATACAGATCATTATTGGGCTACGGGAGTGTGCTAGCTGATCAGGAGCTAGACTGGTCATAAATGAGATAAGCCCCATTTCTCCAGTCACAGCCACATATGTGACCTGCGGAAAGCCACATCAGGGACTATGTCATTCTATCAACCTGATGCTGTTCCCTGAATAACACTGGCCAACACCGGCCAACACTAGCCAACACTAGCCAAATTGACACCAACCTATGTGGGTCAGGTAAATGTCTTCAAAAATAGGCCAAACAATAGCAAAACAGTTTAGGTAATTTAAACAAATCAACCGTCATTGTGCCAATGTTATCATACGAAACATTCATGGACAATTAGATGATAGGATATTACATATGGGCCGCGCTCTGTGAAAACCAGCATTAATGACAAATTTTTCGATTTGCATTTTTTTAACATGCGGACACCTTTCAAAAACAATATGCTGAAAAGAAAATGCAAATATGTTTAATAGTTTTTGTTTTATCTCACTTTTTGTAGGAGCCATGTGAATCACGCAACGAAAAAAAGGTAACGAGAAAATGACGTTATGGAAATGCCGACGTTTGTACAATGCAACACAACAGCCTACATTAGAAATGTGTGTTCATAGACTCATTGACTGTGCATGCTGTAAACTTTATTTGCTGATAAATTACACTAAATGTATCTACAAGTATGCATACTATCAAACATTGAACAGAATAAAATATGATATGCACATGTAGTGAACAAAGCAAACGCACCACTATCGTGTTTAAATCTATAATTAGCCGACCTGTGACTTCGTAGTTTGCTACCATCGCATAATAGATTATGCATATACTAGTACCGTCAGAAAGATACATTGTAATTAATTCAGAATTTAGTTCAGAATCTAATTGACATCATTTACGTTGACGTCATTTATTGATGTAGACATTACGTCACTCACCATAGACCAAAAAAATAACCGACATTCCTGGTGTTTGAAATTGTAAATTATGTGCACATCGTATCGGTGATTGAAACAAATGCATTTTTTTCTGTAGAAATGCATGACCAGAATTTGGATATAATTTGGATAGGAAAATGGCTGCACATATCAATGACTTCAGCGCCCGATGGGGTCTGGAGGGTAGTCGGACACCCCCGGGGATTTTTAAACAAATTAAAAATCGTCTGTCCATTCCTGACTCTCGTAATTAAATTTACATCTCAGAAAGCGGGAGGAAGGTTTTCCTGTGTAGCCAATATGACTGACGGACGGGCTTATGTACACATGTAGCCCGTACTAGTAGGTAGCAGGTATATGGGGAGAATGCTACGCTGACCCCACTCCCTCAGCTATCCACCCCCCCCCCCTCACCCATACACACCGAGGGGAGATTGTTAGGTGTGTCCACTTAAAAACGTTATTGTGAGGGCTACCCGTCTCAATCCTGTCCATGTATATAAGTTTTTCAAATGTTATAAATGTTCGCATTTATCAACCGTATGTAGATTCCTTCATACGTTTGTTATTTTTGTGACTGATGCCCGCGCGACAAGCATGCGTATATATTTAGAAAATGGAATGTATAGTTGTTAAAATCAAAAGTGGCCAATAGAACATTCACAGTAAAATTATTCATTAGTATGTATTTTTATATTTATGTGGGCTTGAAATTTTGATAATGGGTTTACCATTTGAAAACAAATATACATGTATATATGCATGTACATAAACCTGTAATACGTATATGTCAATGTCGGGAAAATGTGGCAATGTGACATACATGATTGTATAATTGTAACATGTCCCGATAAAAATACCGGCAGTAAGCATAATAGTACTGGTACATGTCTATGTATATCCTCTCGTCGGGAATAATTAATTTGAAAACAAAATTTGCAATTAAGTTTTGTTGTGTTTCAGAAAAAGTACATTCAGCGCCTTTGTAAACGAAGAAATGAGTGGCCAAACAAGCCATGCTAAAAAGCACCGTGGCGTACGCACATGTAGTTTGAATTCATATCTGTACACTATTATCCAGTCAAAAGTTGGTGGTGGTATTGAACGATAAAAAGTGGTATTGTAGTCCAATTATATTGGTGTCATAAATACATAAGTTAAATGTGACACCAATGGAACAGAAAAACACTACCAATTATAATAAAAAAATTATATTGGAATTATAACAAAATGGATAATAAAATACAATGTGAATTGAAAGCTTATAAGAAGTTTACGAAGCTTATGGGGGTTATAGTCCTATATATAAAATCTATAAATTGAAAACACTAGACAATATAGAATACATGAAATATCAGCGTAATTTATTACGCTCCGATAAAAAAGAAGGATAACGCGTATCGGATATAAAACTAAGGTGTATTATATAAAAAATTTAAAACCCAACGATTCGTTTACGAATGTACATTTGTACGATATCGCTTTTAAAGATATTGAAAAATTATTATTGAACAGAAAAAAAACTACTAATTAATTTATGTTGTAATCACAACACCAAGCAGACGACAATGTTCCAATTACACGTGTTATGAACAGGCAAATTAGGTGTCCTACCTTACATGCATATTAACTTATTAAGTGTCCATTTTAGAGAGATTTACACGATTACATCTTCCGGGATGGAAAACAAACACACTGTAATATATACTACACACACAAGGGTGTGTATTACAGCCGAGAATGTGGCAACCCGCTATCGATATTCCGGAAGTATTTCTTACATTCTGATTGGTTGGCACGTTTTTTTTTTTTGTTTTTTTTTTCTAATTTTACTTTTAATAATTTAGAACGTTATAACCTATATTATTAAATAACAAGACCTGTAGGAGAACAGCATAGCTCGACTACGAGGGTGGTCGATGTACACATAGCTTGACAAACAAGGTGGCCGCGGCCTGCATAAAAACCTTAACCAAGGTTGAGAAAAAACCTTAACCAAGGGAAATTAAGTAAGTAATTCAAGGTTAAATGTAGGTCAATGTGGCCGCGGCCTGCATAAAAACCTTAACCAAGGTTGACTAAAAACCTTAACAAAGGGAAATTAAGTAAGTAATTCAAGGTTAAATGTAGGTCAATGTCAGATATAGGTTAGGGGTTATTGATGTACATCACTAGGAGATGAAGTTTTCCAAGTATGGTTGCTGTAGACCCAGGAATATTCCATATACAAGCTTGACTAAAAACCTTAACCAAGGGGAAATAAGAAAGTAATCCAAGGATAACAGTAGGTCAAGGTCAAATATAGGTCAGGGATTATTGATGTACATCACTAGGAGATGAAGTTGTCCAAGTACGGTTGGTGTAGGGCCAGGAGTATTGCATCTACAAGCTTGACTAAAAACCTTGACCAATGAGAAGTAATTCAAGATGAAATGTAGGTCAAGGTCAAATATAGATCAGGGGTTATTGATGTACATCGCTATGAGAAAAGGTTGTCCAAGTATGGTGTTAGTATGCACAATAGTATTCCATGTACAAGCTTGACTAAAAACCTTAACCAAGGGGAATTAAGTAAGTAATTCAAAGTTAAATGTAGGTCAAGGTCAAATATAGGTCAGTGGTTGTTGATGTACATGACTAGGAGATGAAGTTGTCCAAGTATGGTGGGTGTAGGGCCAGGAATATTCCATATACAAGCTGGACTAAAAACCTTAAACAAGGGGAATTAACTAAGTAATTGAAGAGGAAATGTAGGTCAATGTCAAATATAGATCAGGGGTTATTGATGTACATCCCTATGAGAAAAGGTTGTCCAAGTATGGTGTCTGTATGCACACTAGTATTCCATGTACAAGCTTGACTAAAAACCTTAACCAAGGTTGACTAAAAACCTTAACCAAGGGGAATTAACTATGTAATTCAAGGTTAAATGTAGGTGAAGGTCAAATATAGGTCAGGAGTTGTTGATGTACATCACTAGGAGATGAAGAAGTCCAAGTATGGTGGGTGTAGGGCCAGGAATATTCCATAGACAAGCTTGACTAAAAACCTTAACTAAGGGGAATTAACTAAAAACCAAGGTTGACTAAAAACCTTAACCAATGGGAATTAACTAAGTAATTCAAGGTTAAATGTAGATCAAAGTCAAATATAGGTCAGGGTTTTTTGATGTATATCACTAGGAGATGAAGTTGTCCAAGTATGGTTGGTGTAGGGCCAGGAGTATTCCATCTACAAGCTTGACTAAAACCCTTAACCAAGGGGAATTAAGTAAGTAATTCAAGAGGAAATGTAGGTCAAGGTGAAATATAGATCAGGGGTTATTGATGTACATCCCTATGAGAAAAGGTTGTCCAAGTATGGTGTCTGTATGCACCATAGTATTCCATGTACAAGCTTGACTAAAAACCTTAACCAAGGTAGACTAAAAACCTTAACCAAGGGGAATTAACTAAGTAATTCAAGGTTAAATGTAGGTGAAGGTCAAATATAGGTCAGTGGTTGTTGATGTACATCACTAGGAGATGAAGAAGTCCAAGTATGGTGGGTGTAGGGCCAGGAATATTCCATATACAAGCTTGACTAAAAACCTTAACTAAGGGGAATTAACTAAAAACCAAGGTTGACTAAAAACCTTAACCAATGGGAATTAACTAAGTAATTCAAGGTTAAATGTAGATCAAAGTCAAATATAGGTCAGGGGTTGTTGATGTATATCACTAGGAGATGAAGTTGTCCAAGTATGGTTGGTGTAGGGCCAGGAGTATTCCATCTACAAGCTTGACTAAAACCCTTAACGAAAGAGAATTAACTAAGTAATTCAAGAGGAAATGTATGGTCAAGGTCAAATGTAGGTCAGGGTAAAATATAGATCAAGGGTTATTGATGTACATCCATAGGAGATGAAGTTGTCCAAGTATGGTGGGTGTAGGGCCAGGAGTATTCCATATACAAGCTTGACTAAAAACCTTAACCAAGGAGAATTAACTAAGTAATTGAAGAGGAAATGTAGGTCAAGGTCAAATATAGATCAGGGGTTATTGATGTAGATCCCTATGAGAAAAGGTTGTCCAAGTATGGTGTCTGTATGCACAATAGTATTCCATGTACAAGCTTGACTAAAAACCTTAACCAAGGTTGACTAAAACCTTAACCAAGGGGAATTAACTAGGTAATTCAAGGTTAAATGTAGGTCAAGTCAAATATAGGTCAGGGGTTGTTGATGTACATCACTAGGAGATAAAGTTGTCCAAGTATGGTTGGTGTAGGGCCAGGAGTATTCCATCTACAAGGTTGACTAAAAACCTTAACCAAGGGGAATTAACTAAGTAATTCAAGAGGAAATGCAGGTCAAGGTCAAATTCAGGGGTTACTGATGTACATCCCTAGGAAATGAAGTTGTCCAAGTATGGTGGGTGTAGGGCCAGGAGTATTCCATATACAAACTTGACTAAAAACCTTAACCAAGGGGAATTAACTAAGTAATTGAAGAGGAAATGTAGGTCAAGGTCAAATATAGACCAGGGGTTATTAATGTACATCCCTATGAGAAAAGGTTGTCCTAGTATGGTGTTTGTATGCACAATAGTAGGTAATACAGTAACAAAGAAATGGACTCAAACACGAAAACTTAACATTGAAAATGGCTAAGTCGACTACGCGGAAAAAATGGGTCAAGTTAAAAACAAGAAACGAGGCAAAGCCACGAAGGCCAGGTTTTTTCCAAGCATAGACACTTGGATAACATAATTATACCCACTTTTTGTAGACTAGATGGCCGTGGCCTGCATGTCGTGCCTTGGGGCGAGGCATGGACACTAAAAAAATAGATATAGTAGATGGAAAAAGTTTAACCAAAAAACTTTAACCGAACACACGGACGAACGGACAGACGTATGCCAAAATGCCGACGATATCGCGCGTTCCACAAGCAGGTGTGACAATGATGATAAACACCCATGTGAAGTATCAAGGTATTGGGTGAAGCAGTTGCAGAGATATAGTACACGAAAAAACTTTAACAAAAAAAATTAAAAATAATTTGAACTTGACATAGGGCACAGGATCGCGCTTTCCGCAAGCAGGTGTGACAATGATGATAAACACCCATGTGAAGTATGAAGGTATTGGGGAGGGTGAAGCATTGCAGAGGATATAGTACACGAACAAACTTTAAAAAAAAAATTCAATGTAATTTGACCTTAACATTGGGCACAGGATCGCGCTTTCCGCAAGCAGGTGCGACAATGATGATAAACACCCATGTGAAGTATCAAGGTATTGGGTGAAGCAGTTGCAGAGATATAGTACACAAAAAAACTTTAACAAAAAAATTCAAAGTAATTTGACCTTGACATTGGGCACAGGATCGCGCTTTCCGCAAGCAGTGCGACAATGATTGATAAACACCCATGTGAAGTATCAAGGTATTGGGTAAGCAAGCAGTTGCAGAGATATAGTACACGAAAAAACTTTAACAAAAAAATTCAAAGTAATTTGACCTTGACATTGGGCACAGGATCGCGCTTTTCGCAAGCAGGTGCGACAATGATGATAAACACCCATGTGAAGTATCAAGGTATTGGGTGAAGCAGTTGCAGAGATATAGTACACGAAAAAACTTTAAAAAAAAAAATTAAAAATAATTTGAACTTGACATAGGGCACAGGATCGCGCTTTCCGCAAGCAGGTGTGACAATGATGATAAACACCCATGTGAAGTATGAAGGTATTGGGTGAAGCAGTTGCAGAGATATAGTACACGAACAAACTTTAAAAAAAAAATTCAATGTAATTTGACCTTAACATTGGGCACAGGATCGCGCTTTCCGCAAGCAGGTGCGACAATGATGATAAACACCCATGTGAAGTATCAAGGTATTGGGTGAAGCAGTTGCAGAGATATAGTACACAAAAAAACTTTAACAAAAAAATTCAAAGTAATTTGACCTTGACATTGGGCACAGGATCGCGCTTTCCGCAAGCAGGTGCGACAATGATGATAAACACCCATGTGAAGTATCAAGGTATTGGGTGAAGCAGTTGCAGACGATATAGTACACGAAAAAACTTTAACAAAAAAATTCAAAGTAATTTGACCTTGACATTGGGCACAGGATCGCGCTTTTCGCAAGCAGGTGCGACAATGATGATAAACACCCATGTGAAGTATCAAGGTATTGGGTGAAGCAGTTGCAGAGATATAGTACACGAAAAAACTTTAACAAAAAAATTCAAAGTAATTTGACCTTGACATTGGGCACAGGATCGCGCTTTCCGCAAGCAGGTGCGACAATGATGATAAACACCCATGTGAAGTATCAAGGTATGGGTGAAGCAGTTGCAGAGATATAGTACACGAAAAAAACTTTAACAAAAAAATTCAAAGTAATTTGACCTTGACATTGGGCACAGGGGCCGCATGGTTGGGGGTTAGAATGAAAATATGGATGATGATAAACACCCATGTGAAGTTTCAAGGTAATGGGCGAAGCAGTTGCAGAGATATAGTATAACAAAAAAGTTTTAACCAAAAAACTTTAACCAGACGTACGTTAAAAAGTTAACGTTGAAAATGGCAATTACGTAGAAATAATAGGTGAAGGTAAAATTTGTCACATGTTGGATAGTTGTATGTGGTAGGCACCCCTTGGTTATGAAGCTGTGAAAGTTTGGTAGTCCTAGGTGGTACAGTAACAAAGAAATGGACTTAAACACGAAAACTTAACATTGTAAACGCGAAAAGTTAACATTGAAAATGGCTAAGTCGACTGCGCGGAAAAAATGGGTGAAGTTTAAAAAAAAAAAAGTAACATGTTGGATAGTGATATGTGGTGGGCACCACTTGATTATGAAGCTGTGAAAGTTTGGTGGTCCTAGGTGGTACAGTACCAAAGAAATGGACTTAAACACGAGAAAACTTAACATTGTAAACGCGAAGAAAACTTAACATTGAAAATGGCTAAGTCGACTACGCGGAAAAAATGGGTCAAGATAAAAAAAAAAGTAACATGTTGGATAGTGATATGTGGTGGGCACCCCTTGATTATGAAGCTGTGAAAGTTTGGTGGTCCTAGGTGGTACAGTAACAAAGAAATGGACTCAAACACGAAAACTTAACATTGATTGTGGACGCCGCCGCCGCGCCGCCGCAGCCGCCCGCCCGCCCGGCTTTCGCCAATCCAATAGCCTGGATTTTTTTTCAAAAAACCTGGCTAAAAAAGTAACATGTTGGATAGCGATATGTGGTGGGCACCTTTGATTATGAAGCTGTGAAAGTTTGGTGGTCCTAGGTGGTACAGTAACAAAGAAATGGACTCAAACACGAAAACTTAACATTGATTTGTGGACGCCGCCCGCCAGCCCGCCCGCCCGCCCGCCCGCCCGCCCGCCCGCCCACCCGCTTTCGCCAATCCAATAGCCTGGATTTTTTTCTTCAAAAAACCTGGCTAAAAATTAAAAAAAAGTAAATATTTGGTATTGCACAACACGGTTTTAGCTTAATATATGTAAAATTAACAACAATAATTTGTCTTGGTGGACGCCCCTTGGTCAAAAATGAGCGCTCGGTGCTTCCGTGCAGGCACTTCCAAGGTTGCCTAGAATTTCGACACTAATCTAGATCAGCCGATAGATGGGGGTGTACTGTACGGGTAGCTATACACCCGGCTAGCCACGAGATGAGATGAGAAAGAGAAAGAGAAAGAGAAAGAGAAAGAGAAAGAGAAAGAACAAAGAAGGTGGCTAGCCGGGTGGGCCCAGAAAGGTTTTGCTGGCGCGAGTTCGAGCCTCGGTTGGACCTAAAACTTTTTTCTTTTTTTCTAAATTGTTTAAATTGTCTATTATTAATAAATTGTTTACTGCACCAATATAATTAATTTTATAATTTTTTTAAAATTAATTATTTAATAAAATATCACAATTTCGGAATGGTGGTGCTGTAACATTTCCTCCGACTTTATTTCCAAATTTTACCCTAAATTAATCCCAATCAGTACTCTCAACCTTTGGCATGGTGGCGCGCGCTTTGATTCTAAAATCATTTTTTAATTTTTCATATCTCACCATTTCTTTCACCACGGATTCAAACTCTAAATTTGATATTTCATTATCGGTCAACGCTTTGGACACTATAACGTCGATGCTATTTTTCTTAGACCTGGCGAAACGAATTCCACTCAAAACCCCCGCAAGTGGAACCGTTACAATTGTAGATAGCGTTGCAGCAGTCCCCGCACCACTCATTACAGATAAACTTGCCAGAACCATACTAGATGCTTCGGCTACGTTCGCAGCTCGCTTATATTTTTTAGCGTTTCTTTTTCTATTTTTATATTCTTTAACTAAAATATCCTGCATAGCGACGATATTATCCAACCTAAAATCTAAACTTCTTTCGTGAATTGGATTGGTATTGACAATTGGATACACCATTGATGGAGTGGTATTGACAATCGGAAGCGGTGATTCGTTCATGATATATTGGTATTGATATTTTACAAATTAAGTTCAATTAACAATGAGACAATAGTGGAAGAACTCGCTGGGTCAGCGATTTTCGTAACAAAGTTAATAACACTACCTTCGGAAAGTCTAATTGGAACATCACCGGCGAACAAAACCACCGACGAACTACCTTCAGCGAGTTTAGTGACTCCAACCCCCCGTTCTTCCCCATCCACTACAAGATTTACGACGACAGCGCCCACAGGTTTACCATTAGCATTAACCGAGCAGACCGCCATTCGGAGAAGTGTACCTGGAGCTGTCATGGCGTATCCCCCATATTTATTACTCGCTTTGGCACCGAACGAATATTCATAGAGCCCCTCAGCCAATGGGCCCCGCTTCTCAGCCCAAACTGTTATGACACGTTTTTGCGTTTTCATTGTTTTCAACAATCCGGCAAGCCCCCCAATAGAGGTATGGGCCTCAGCACGAATCTTTTCAGAGGCCTCCTCAAGCGCTTTGGTCGAGGCTCTACAAGCACGTTTCAGTTTATCGGAAATTTCGGTTATTTTCCCGTCTAGTTCAGTAAGTGCCGCTTCTCTGATGAGAGTCCACTGAGCGCAACACCCCATAAGCCTCCGTAATGGCCGCCTGGTGGTCTTCTAGGGCTTTTTCAATACCCAACCGGGCCTCTTCATGAAATTCAGTTATTTTCCCGTCTAGTTCAGCAACCGCCGCTTCTCTGATGAGAGAGTCCTCTGAGCGCAACACCCCATAAGCCTCCGCAAGGGCCGCCTGGTGGTCTTCTCGGACTTTATCAATACCCGTTTGGACCCCCTCAACCCCCAACCGGGCCTCTTTTCGAAATTCGATTATTTTTTCGTCTATTCAGTAAGTGCCGCTTCTCTGATGATAGTCCTCCGAGCGCAACACCCCATACACCTCTGTAATGGCCACCTGGTGGTCTTCTCGAGCTTTCTCAACTCCCAACCAGGTCTCTTTCCGAAATTCAGTTATTTTTCCGTCTAGTTCAGTAAGTGCCGCTTCTCTGATGAGAGAGTCCTCTAAGCGCAACACATCATAAGCCTCCGCAAGGGCCGCCTGGTGGTCTGCTCGGGCTTTCTCAACACCCAACCGGGTCTCTTTTCGAAAATCGATTATTTTTCTGTCTAGTTCAGTAAGTGCCGCTTCTCTGATGAGAGTCCTCTAAGCGCAACACATCATAAGCCTCCGCAAGGGCCGCCTGGTGGTCTTCTCGGACTCCCTCAATACCCATTCGGACTCCATCAAGATCCAACCAGGTCTCTTTCCGAAATTTGGTTATTTGTTTTCCTAGTTCGGTAAGTGCCGCTTCTCTGATGAGAGAGTCCTCTGAGTGCAACATCCCATACACATCCATAAGGTCTCCCTGGTGGTCTTCTCGGGCTTTCTCAACACCCGTTCGGACTCCCTCAATCCCCAACCGGGCCTCTTCCCGAAATTTGGTTATTTTTTCACCTAGTTTGTTTAGTTCTGTATGCGTTTCTTCACGACTTTGTGTATTCACAGCCAGGGCATATTCTCTAAGTTGTGATAGTAGACTCTTGTGAATCTCGTCCGTGGCCACCGATATAGTTCTATTGATCAAGGCCTTTGTTTTTTTGGTAGTTAAAAAGTCGCTCTCTGTCGGGATGAATCCCCCTTCTGTCGGTTCCAAATTCTTTGAATATGTCACCCAATCGGAAGAACTACCTGGTCCATATATACTCATTTTCAATAATGTTGATAATATATATAAATTACGAACATGCGTTTAATTCTAATTAATTTTCTTAAAATTAATTTGAAATTTCTAGGATGACCGAAATCGGGTAATCGTTCTTCAACTCTCGCCCTTTATCATCAAGAATAGAGACCGTAAATTCATGGATGTGTCCCGATTCCAAAACTTTCATCTCGGGGTGTGGGAAGTCTAAGGTCACAGTCTCCCCAAAGAAACAGTCGCTGGCGGGCACGGTTTTCAGTAATGTGCTGGGAGTGCCGTCTACCGTGTTGTACGATGTGTTCACCCGATCCAGGTGCACCCCGAGAGTTTTCGTGGAGGCAAAGTTTACTGGGGCCGTGCCGACGTGCTCTCCCGTATCAAACATCCCATCATTGTTGGCAGGGTATGTTATTTTAAATCCTAACAGTGAACCCAACCCCGGTGAGACCCTTAAATGCCCCTTAACGGTCAATGTCGCAAGCCCCGTGGCTTTCGAGATTGCGAGAGTGGCTACACCAGCAAGCTTCGACGAAACAAAAGCTTGGAGATCTCAGAAACTCCAAAGACCATGAGGTACTATGGCACTTGGGCTCTCTATGAGTCTAGCTAGGTCTATTCCCTCTAGGCGTTCGAAGTCGACGTCATCAGTAACTGATGAGAAAAACTCGAGCGTTTCAAGGTTTTTCCATCCAACTGTGAACGTGATCGATCTGAGGCCTACCCGGCGTTTTCCGCAGCAGTTGTCGATTGACTTTTGAAGTTCACAACTCTCTTTTTGAACATTAGTGATAGTAGTAAACATAATAATATCTTTCAATGGATACCAAAGCATTTAGCTTTAATTCTAATGCAAAGTACGCAGTCGGAGGTAAATACACAAAAAAAGACGTTGTTAACCACCTTGTACACCCAACCGTAACAGTTAGACCTGACAGTGGCTTTACCACCAACTTTCCCCGACATCTTTGAACAACATAGGCTGCCCAAGATTACAACAATGGAGGCGGTAAACGGGTGGAAAGCAACACCGATGCAGTTTTGGCAGAACCAATTAAATTTCGCTGTATGGTGCGCAACAGCCGGGTGTGGAGTTTCACATAAAGACCATCTGACATCCAAGAATGTCATGCTCTGAAGTGTCTACAACTTTCATGCGTATTATACTATTAGGAGGATTCTCAAAGAACTAGGTATTTCACTACCTCAAGACGACGCCTGGGATCCCATTTCCAACGCATACGACCGTATGGCGTTTGAATTTAACGTTTCAAAAGACGCGGACTGGAGACAGAAAGCATTTCCTACCAGCACCGGCCTCGGGGACGTTCTCATTCGGGGCCAGTCCGGGAATTGGACGCAGACTGATTTTAGACACGATCACTCCGGCGATCACATTGTCAGTCGGAACGCCGGGAATTTTGACCCCGCGACGATGACCTTCGGGCCGGAAGTGTCTGGAGGTCGGCACTGTGGCGTGTTTTCTTGTAAAATGTTACCTCCGAAACGGGCTCACGTCGATTACATACAGCAGGCTGCTGAGGTTCAGGACGCGTGGGGTACATTTATGTTAGATACGGGTCTAGGGTTCACGCAGGCCGGGGTTACTCGCCTCAACGACTCCATTCGCACGTACGTCTGGGCCATCCTCGGCGCACAGAAGCAAACTCGCAGTTCTATACTGGGCACGGGAACGGCGTTTGATGCACAAAAACAATTCTTGGCACTTGTAGAGGACGCCATCTCAGCTAGGGTGGACCTGGAGAAGGCAATCCAGAATTATCAAGACGTTTTGCAGAATGCCAGCACCCCAGTAGACTACGTATTTGGAATAGGTCTTTATATGGCGCCGAGCAAGACGACCTGGTTGACGGTTACAATAATCAGATCGTAATCACCACCGTCAATCAAAAAATCGGCCACAACGGGAACGTGAACGCGGATATCATCAAACTCCCCCCCAAGACGGTCGGGAGAGGAGGTGGAAATTCAAATAAATTTGAAAAAGATTTCATAAAACTGCTGCAATAGGACCTCCAATTCACGAATTGAGTTCCCCCAATTCTTCAATTCAAACCCTCAAACCCCAATCTCGATTGGACGAACGCGATTGGATTGGAACAGGAGCGGAAATATCAATCGAGATTGGAAGCACAACACACGAGGAGGAGAAATTAGGGCTCGTCGTTGCCCTCGTGGCGATCGGACTACTCGCGCTTTGGTTTTAAGAACTCTTGAGAGAATAAAAGCAGAAGGGCGATCGCCACGATTAAAGCCCAAGTATGTTTAGCGAGCCATCCGGCCGTTTTTGCTAATATAGATAGCAAGTAAGAAACGATACTTCCGATCAGTCCAGGTAGTGCGGCAGCCGCCTTTTCGGCTAATTTAGCCAGGAGACTGGCGAGGGTTTTTAGTTGTTTTTTTACCCACTCCTTGGCTCCACCGGATGGCGCGGGTGTTGGTGTGGGTGCTGGTGCGGGTGGTGGCGCCGCGCCACCAGTGAAAGCTAGAACTATGGTCGATATAGTCATACCGATAGCAACGAGGATGCTTGCTATCGTGACACCCTGCTCTCTGAACAGAGTGCGAAGACGCTCACCAAGTGTCGTCTCCTCGTGCAGGACCCTCGAGATTGTTTCGCGGATCCGACTTATTTATGTGCGGAGAGCCTCACGGCAAGCCGATGCAGCCTGCAAGCGAGCTTCTCTTTCGTCCCGCAACGACCGCAGGCGTTCGGTGATCCGCTCGGTAGATTCTCTATCGCCACCGGCTTCCCCAAGTTTTCTTTCTTCTATCGTGATATGTTCATCCAGCGCCGTGAGTTTGGAGAGGTTAAGGACCAGTTCGCCCCGGACTGTTTGCAGAGCCTTATCAAGTCCCCGGAGTTCGCGAAGAGGTAACGGTGGGTCATCATTAGACCCTTGTTCGAGGTAGAATATTTCGTCTATTTCGCTGAACGTGGTCTCCACCGTGTGAATAGCGTCGGTGGCTACACGAGGGACCTCGCTGAGATCAACAGTTTCTATCGCGGCGGCCGTCTTCGCCATCGTTTCGTCGGTAGAATTTAGGGCCTCTACAGCGCGGGTGGGCATAATTGTTTTACCCCATTTCCAATCTACGAATCCTAGTTCGTTCTTTACGATTTGGCCACCGCCCCGGTTTCCGGCAATGGTGTTCAGCGCTAGGGGTTTTCCGGTATTCATGTTGACGATTGGGATATTTGATGCTGCTTTTAGTCGCAACCTACCCTACAGATCCAATTCGAACTTGGAGTAGTCGCGGCCGACAGATGGGACCAAACCGATTTCTGCCAAACCGTTGTAGTAGTCGTTTACAGCTCCCTCGAGTAATTCCCGACTTTGACGAGTGGTATTTCCACCAATTGCGATTGGATTGGAACTGGAGTCTCTATGAAGGGTGTTTCATTATCGTTATCATCATCGATGTCATCATCATCCTCATCGATGTAATCGTCTCGGCCAACTTCGTCCATGTCAATATCGTAATCGGCCATCTTTATAATTATGTATTAAAGACAAAACCATACGAGTTTAATAGTTTCACTAAATTATGTCTTCGAGTCAATACGGTCGCAAACTCAATCCATACCGCAGACAGCGTGAGCACCTCAGGGCAAAAGGCATGAGACAGAGTGTCGTTATTACGAACAACCCATCGACGATCGACCAGAACCAGCAGCTCTTAGTCCGCTTCCCCAACCTCGGAGCTAACGACGTCATTGTGCCGGGGACTGTTCGCTGACGGACGCGAACCGAACCGTCGTTCAGAACCTGGGTCGCGCCATCGTCAAGAAGACCATGATAAAGATTTCTGGTAATGAGGTGATGTCGATCGATGACAGCGACATCTACCATTGTTATCAGGACCTGTGGAAGACGACACAAGAGCGCGAAAACGCGGTCTATCAGGGTATTGACACCAGCAAAAATAAGAACGTAACCAAACTTAGAATCGGGGCTGATAACAAGGCAGATAACAACGCGAGTGACAACGCGATCGCGGCCGCTTGCGGCAACCGCTTCTACATCCCGCTCGACTTTGAGTTGCTGGAGAGTCACATGCCCTACAATCAGAGTGCTTTGGCTGACCGCCTCGAATACGAACTAACGTTCAACGACTACATCGACGTATACGATTGACAATGCTTCGCTGGAGTACGACATGGTCACGATGCCCAAACTCGCGCGATTGATCAGAACCCAGTATGCCGGGCGCATTGCCATACATTACGACTGAGTTCTTCGCCATCGCAAGATGACGAAAGACAAAAGCGACACATTGTGGAATATTAATGTCAACATACCCTACTGCTCGATGAAAGGTATACTGATGTTGTTCGAGGATGCTCGGTTCGGGCTCGGGGCTAGAAAAACCGACAAATTCTATAACCCCAAAATCACAAAGGTAGAGGTGACGATCGAGGGAGTACCCAATCAACTCTACAGCGCAAGTCTTCGCGCGCACCAGCAGTGGGACGAAGTAAGAAAGCAGTTTGCTGCCGGCTCTAAGCGCTCTCCGGAGGTTGCCGCAGTTGCCAAAGACATGCAGCTCTCGGCAGTCTCCCTCGCGGAGTTCCTGAATAACAAATACGCGTTATGGCATGACATGCGAGCCAGCGACGACGACCAAATACACGGCAGCGGACGCCAAGTTGAGAACGCCAGTGAGGGTGTGACGATCCAGATAACCAAAGAGGCGGATGGAAATGGGCCATTGAACGTGTACTTATATATAATTACAGACGCACAACTCAACATCGAAGATGGTCGATACGTCTCAGCACTCTACTGATTTAATTAATTTTAAGGAAATTAGCAATCATTCTAACGATTTATTAATTAATTTTTAAGAAATTTAGCAATCAATACCAATTCACGATTGGAGATGCTCACTCTGCCATAATATGTGGGCAGACAGGATGTGGAAAAACGATTTTCATCCTCGACTTGCTCGAGGGGTCCTACCGCGATGCCTTTCGTCACATTGTGATCCTGTGTCCCACTGTGCGGCACAACGATACTTATCAGCGGCGCCCGTGGATATGGACCGACCCTGAGGTATACGTTATTGACCCCGGTGATAGGCTTCACGATTGGTTGCGTGGTTTATACCAAAGATTCCAGGGAGAGCCCACCCTATACGATTGCTCAGCCAAGGCGGCGATGACCAGACGAAGGACATGCTCTCCGAGCTCGCATTTTCTGGCCGCCATGCTAGGCAAAGCGTATGGATATCCACTCAAAAGTACAACGCCGTCCTCAAGGATCTGCGCGAGCAAACGAAATGGGTCGCCCTCTTTCACTGCAAGGACCGAGACTCATTCGATGACTGTCTTTGAGAGAATGACGTTATCCCAACCCGCGAGGAGCGCCTGGAAGTTCGACAGATGCTTTCGGAAACTAAGCACGCCAAGCTTCTGCTAAAGACTGATCAACCAACTGCTTATAAAGTTATCAATTAATTACTGAGCAATTACTTAATGCTCGTTAGTAACTGCTGAGTAAATGCTTAATAATGCTTAGCAATTGCTGAACAATGCTGAAGAAATGCTTAACAAATGTTGAACAAATGCTGAACAATGGTTAACAATGTTAACAATTTGGTGCTCCGCTGCGAGCTTTGTTGCGAGCATAACGGTGATCATAAGTATCGGGTGGTGCGCTTGGCAATATGTTAAAGTTATGAGACTTGTAAGAATAGTTAAATTAATTTTAAGAAAATTAGCAATAATGAACTGCGACGAACTTCTCGATCAGCTAATGGAAGAAACCTCAACTCCGACTGCCGACACGGTATCTTTCCTGAAAGATAATGAAACATCAACTCCGACAGAGCAATCGGGATCAACTCCAATTTCGATTGGGTTGAGTACAACCCCTGCCGATACGGATGAAAATGAAAATGCGGCGCGACGAGAGCGGCTAGCTGCGCTGGTTGCTGGGGGACAATCGGAGCATTATCTCGGTAGGCGTCTCTCAGTTTGTCAGGTGGATAAGATGTCAGATGCGGAGATCGATAAAATGTACGCGCAATACGAATCTAGGTTAGGTGCGGAGATGACAAAAACTCTTGGATCGGCGGCTATTCATTTGTACGCAACCGCCGTTAGTATACTTCTCCCTATACCAAACACCGCGGGATTGATTAGCGATCTAGAGACTGACCCTTTTATAGGACACACTCTTAGAACAGCCTGCTGCTCAATTTATCACAAGTTTGGAATGTACTTAGCTCCGCTGACAACCACGTTGACCACGGGTAAACACTGTCAATTTGGACATATATGCCCACAAACTATAAGCTCTAATATTAATATTATAAATGATGACACAAGACACACCTGCGAGAGTGACGGAACCACAATCTCCAACTTCAACCCAATCGGGATTGAAGTTAAACCCGAGCACGTTGGGGGTTCAATCGGAGCAATCAGGGATTGCTGCAGCTCCACAGGAGCCCTCAACACCCAATCGAGATTGGACGAATCCGGTTGCACGACATAAAAACCCAAAAAGACAGGCAGCTGGGCCGCCCGAAAAGTTAAACAAGATAAAATACTCGCCGAGTTTCGAGAGGCCAAACAGTCGTTGCAATCGGGGACGGACACAGTAAAACATCTGAAGACAGAGCAATCGATAATTGCAACAACACCCCCAATTCACGAATTGGAAGCACACTCAACAGTGTTGAATCCGATTGGTCTGGCAGTTGTTGGTGCCCTGTGCGTGTGGAAATACCCCCTATTACACCAATCCTTATTGAAAAAACAACCCCCATCAATTCATCCAAAAACAGTTACGAAACACCAATCGCAATTGGATGCGCCCCATTTAAACATTGATCGCGATCCCTTTTATATGCAATAATTATAATTATCAACAATGGCAGAACAAGATGGTAAAATGATAGTGAATGCGCTTTATCACGCCGTGGTGATATCAGGTTTCAGTATCGGGTATGCTCAACTATCAAAGATGGCCCTAGGAGGGTCCGCTCCCAAATTGGACTTTACTGTGAGAGACGTAGGGCTCGCGACCTTAGATGTAGGGGCCGCAGTTTGGACCCGAGATTATCTAATTAAAGTTGGAATGCTACCTGTTAATATATGGAAATAAATGGCTTCGATCGGAATAATGATAGGTGATGCGCTTGTAAACGCATTGGCGTTCAGCGGTAGAAACTTTATATTCTCGAAAATGAGAAGCTCGAACGTGGATGAGGAGCGCAAGCGTCACGATTTAGCTGTAGAACAACTCAATAGCGCAAAGGAAGCATGGTCGAAAAAACGAACCGCCCATCTGGACTGGGTCAACGAAGAGCTTCGCCGCGAGAATCACGCCGCGCAAACTTTCCAGAACGTTGAAGAAGCCAACCGCGAGTACGCGCTGGCATATCCACAGAAAAGTCTCGTGCCGCTGGATCACGAGCCCCAACTTTCAGATTTCTATGTACCGTCAGAGCCCCAAAAAGACAGCGAGATCGCGTTCATCGTCGTGGGAATGGGTGTGGTGGGTCTCGTCGGCTACTATATTCAATCGAGATTTCAAATTAATTAATTTTATAATTATTTAAAAAAAAAAATTAAAAATATATATATAGAACGATGTTAGTTGACAAACTTTATTTTGCTATGATCGATGTAGGCTACACTGCCCTTAAACACCGTATAGCGGGCGCAAAGGGTATGATTCGTCTGGCCCGAGATTCTCTCGAGACGTGGCGCGAGGACGAAAAACCCTTTTCGCAAAGCGAATGTTAGATTCCTCCCAATCGAGTTCAACTCCAATCGCGATTGGGTTGAGGGATGAATTAGATTTTCCCAAGTTCCTTCAGAACTTAACCTCCAATCGTGATTGTACTTCCGGCTACTGGAAGGGACCCGCGGCCATCAAGAACCTCGCGGCGGCGACCAAGGTTTCAGAAAACGCTGTCAAGGAATGGCTCAAGAAGCAGGCCATCTGGCAGATCTATTTACCCGCGCCTCACAATATTCCGCGCCCGAAATTCGACGTGCCGGTGCCGAACCAAGTTCACCAAACGGATCTCCTGTTTCTCCCTCACGATCGTGTCGGTCTCAAGATGTACAAGTACTCACTGACAATCGTTGACGTAGTGAGTCGCTATAAGGGGGCTGAGCCGTTGGCCACTAAAGAGGTGGCCGAGGCTCTTTCCCGAATATATAAGAGGAGTCCTCTCAAATGGCCGAATCTTCTCCAGGTCGATCCCGGCCGCGAGTTCATGGGCGCAGTCTCTCATCTATTGTCTAAGCACAAAGTTTCTATCAGACGCGGCCGCGTCAACATCCACCGGGACCAGGGGATCGTGGAGCGGTTCAATCGAACCCTGGCTGAGAGGCTGTTCGGACACCAATATGCCAAAGAACTTGTAGACCCTCATTCGCGATCGACCGAGTGGGTGGCCAGACTGCCTGCCGTGGTCTCCGCACTGAACGGAGAGGTGACCAGATTGATAGGTAAGAAGCCTGTAGATGCCATCAAGTCTAAAAAGGTGACGAGCAAGCCCTCTGCCGTCTCGCACGGGCGACCCGTTGGTTTAGAGGAGCAACGGCTTCCATCGGATGTTGATGTCCGGTACCTCTATCAACCGGGAGAGCTCGAGGTGGCAGCCGCCGCGCGAATGATCCTGTGTGGTCTCTGAATGTATATCATCTGGATCGATCTATTACCAAACCCGATGAGCCCGTGCTCTAATATTTGGATGGTGGTCCATCTCGCGGTTTTGTTCGCGAAGAACTTCTTGCGGTGCCTTCTGACACCCAGTTACCCCCGGATCATCAGGGTCTTTAGATTGATTTATTAATAAATCATTAGAGAGGTTCTGTATGTATTCCGTCTGGTAACACGCGTCTTTTATAGTTGTATGCCGACATAACGCCGTCTTTCATTTTAAATCCTCTATTTTGTGCTACATCTATAATGTGTTTTCCATCTTCTGCAGTTTCACTTAGTACTCGTTTATATCTATCCCAATTTAAATTGTTAGTTCTCTTGGACATTCCTTTCGCAGAGTTTTTATTAATTAATTCTTTAGAATTATCAAAATTAGTGGAATTAAATTCTTCTACAAAATAACACTTACTAGATAACACAATCGCCCTATCTCCGCTAAATTCCATTTTGAAAAGTCTGGGCTCTCTTTCGCTCCATTTATCCCAAGCCAACCATTTCTTTTTTTCTTTTTCAAACTCGTCTAGTAAGTTAGGTCTAATCAATTCCTCTATCGTTTTTCCACTATCTCCTATATACATACTATCCGTATCCATCTGTATTAATTCAAAGTCTTCTCTTTATACGTATTTGTCTAGAAATTCGTAGTAAAATTCCAACATTCTCAATTTAGCTAGTTGATAAACCGCTATTCCACAATGGAATGGTCTCTTTACCGCACACCTGGGTTTTCTTGAAGATATTTCGTATGCATCTCCTATCTCTTCCAAATCGTCAAAGAATGCAGATCTTAATGCTTTATCAACACAGGTTTCGTTTTGTGTATATGTCGTATTTAAATGTCTCTCCGTTGCCTCTATCATTTTTCCACAACACGAGTTTCCTAATAATTTCATTATGTCGGCTACTGGTTTCTTATTTGGTTCTACATCGCCTGTTCGTCTTGCGGCTGTAACTTCTTTTGCGAACCATTCGAATGGTTTTCCACTAATATACATGTAATCTATAACACGATGAACTCCAGTTATTTCTAGGCCGTGTTTTAAATACCATTTCAACAGTGGCGCGTACAGCAATACTTTAGTGGCGGTCATAGATCCCACCAATTTTTTTCCATCTCCTCTTGTTCGGCCAGTATCTTTTAAATATTTTAACATGTGTGCGGGAACTTCATCAACCTCTACTTCTCTGTTTATAAATATTGGGGACATTTCAGAAAACTTATCTTTTAAGTTGTGTGGAACTTCTGTATCCACCTCCGCAAATCCAAACCAGTCTCCAGATAAAACTCTTTTTACAAAACTTTTTAATAAATTTAGGGTTATGTGGGGTATCTATATGGTGTATAGTTTCTCTCCCACACGGCATCTCTTTATTTAACGTAGATAAATATAACGCGTTTGCATCGTACCCCAAAACAGCCTTGCAAGGTTTGGAACCCACTCTAATATTTGAAACACCAGCTTCTGCATATCGTGTAAATACTATTGATGGACCGCCAACTAGAGCGTCTTTCATCATTTCGTATGTTTCTTCTTTTGGTGCATATAGAGCATCCTCCGGTATAATCGTCTTTGAAAATTTTTGTTCTTTAATGGTTCCTCTCAATATTGTATAGCTACTCCAGGTAGTGTTACCGCATCTTTGAAAATATCCACACCTCTGTGTTTATAAAAAAAAAAATTCACAAATTTTTTCCACCGCTTCTAGGAACGGTGCTACATCTAAATCGTTATAATATTTCAACCAATCTCTGAAAGTTTTCATATTCTTTTCTTCGAAAATTCTACGACATTTACTTAATTCTGTTTCATCTATTAACATTTTCCCAGATAGTTTGGAATACCAATTCTCTATATCAGGCAGTCCTGGGTAATCCAGTTTGTCTGGAGAATCGAACCACTCGTAAGGAAAGAAAGATTTCTGTCCTTTGCAGTCGTAGGCTTTTATCCAACTATCGTAACTTACACCAGGTCCTAGATAAAGTATTACCGGTACATCAAGAAATCTAAACTCTGGAGTAAATAGAAATATTGTTGCGTTTGCCCGTTTTCCGACCATTACTTTCTTTGTTGTTGATGCCAGTTCGCCTACTAGATATTTCTTTATTAAGTTTATATCGTACTTACTGCTGTTAAAACCTATAACCGGTACTTGCTCTATCCACTGTTCGATCTGTGTAACTTGATTTTTACGTAAATGTTCTGTATTAAACCCATATCTTGACCATACTTCTTCTCTTATAGCTTTTCCCCTCACTTTCAAATCTTCTACGAATTTTTCTATAAGTTTTGCGGGATCTTTATCACAAATATGAGTTACTGTTACTGAGAAATTATCTCCTATACTAACGCTTACCGGAACGTGCTCAGCTTCGTACTCTAGATTATTACCGAGAGTTTCAAATTCTGGGTTGAGATATGCCTCAAAATCGTATACTATCTGATATGGATAAAGAGTAGTGTCGCAACCGATCTTTATGTCTTTACCCGTTCTTTGAAATTCGCATTCCCACATAACTACTAGGTTGAATTCTTTGCTTCTAATAAATTTATCTCTTCTCATAGTGGATGCGCGTTCTTCTTTTCTATGCTTTGCATGAATCTCGCACCCGTGCCAGTAACAGCCGTGATATTGATATACTGTATTGTTTTCTTGACAGTATCCATCTACTGGAGCTCCTAAAATCCATCTTTCACCCCCATGTCCACACTGTTCGTGGTGAATGTGAATTCCCTCCTGCTTTTCCACAGAGTACATCCAATCGATCGCCCCATAACTGTTAGAACTTTTTGGGTAAAACGCTTTCTCGAACGACGAACGCGGGCGCTCTAAATAATCACCATCACATATTACTTTTGTCTCACCTTTCATACATTTTGGTCTGTGTCTCTTCATATTACTCGCTTTCGTGAATTTCTGTTTGCAATTATCGCAGGCGTAAATTTTAGATAGGTTTTTAAGGTTTTTTATCAGAAATGCGTGATTATTAAACAGTCCTATTGTCATTGGTTTATTACCTATTGCCTTATAGTGCGCTGGTACCTTTTTCAACCACCATACGCCACATTCGGTGGGTTGATATACTTCTATACCGATTTTAAAAAACTCTTCAACCTTTTTCAGATCTGAAAAAGGAATTGGTGAAACCACATTACTACCAAAATATTGCTTACTAAGTTCTTTTGCCTTGTCCGTGCATCTGTCGGGCCTTGCACTTGTCATATGCATAGTTAGACACCTGAACAGACAAAGGTCGTCATTATACTTATCTAAAGAACATACCTTTTTTATTCTTCAACCATTCTGGAAGTTCTCCTCCTGTGTTGAATTTTTGCAGACATATAGTTTCTAAAACTACATTAAACTCCGAGTTGTACGTCATATGTATGGCCTCTGTAACTCACGGGATGTATAATTGACAGACTTTTGAAGTACAGTCAAACCTGTCTTAAGCAGCCACCCAAGGGAAGTGACAAAACTGGCTGCTAAACAGAGGTGACCTCTTAATAGAGGGTTGTGTATTCAGGTACATTTCAGGTAAATTTTGAAAATTGAAATGAAGATAAAGATAACATAGACATGTATGTTAACAATACAAATGTAATACATAATATTAATGATAAATTTAGAAATTATAGTACCATATGATTAAATATCAATATAAATGTGTATCTTTATATTTATTTAATATTTTCAAAATTGAACCTGAACATGTAATGAGTGGATTTCTTAATATATTTAGTTGAATTATATCATTTAATGAAATAAAAATTCTATCAACAAATAAAAACATGAATGTTCACGTTTTTGTTATTTTAAAGCCTACTGCAACTGCTAATCTGCAAGACATATATTGTAGACAACTTATTGTACTAGATAATAGGGCATAATCGGAAATGGTGTGGAATAAGCTATGCAATTTTTATTTTTTTTTTTTTTGTCGGGTATTGGTCAAGTCGAATTTGGATTAATTTCCAGTCGTGTATGTAAATAATGCATAGGCGATATCAGAAAAAGCAGTCAATAAGTGCGACATTCGGCTCATATTCGACATATGAGGTCATTTGCTTAAATTATATTTGAGCCGGCTACACTCGGTCCTGGGCAATACACACCAATTATATCAGCTATTCGTGTTTTGTCAATTTGGTAATTGGCAATGGGCTGTTCCTTTTTACAACATTTGTGTCGGTAACCTATAGAAATTACGAATCGACGGACAAGGGTTCAAGAACCCGGATGCGATCGGCTGTTCTTTCAATAATGCGCCGACAGTTCGGGCAATACAATTTGCACCTGTGAAACATACCCTCTCAATATCGCCGACGCGGCGAATTGTTTGGTGTTTTAATTACCCGCATTGACTGCTGACCTCATTGTTAATTCGTGTTTCGGTAACGACCGCCGCAGGGTACATTGAAATCAGGATTAGCGGTGACCGTTTAATGAAATTGGATCACTGTTTGGGACGATAATTAATGACCGCTGGCCGCGTTAGACGAGTGACCGTTGAATGAAAACGTTTTATATAGCAAAAATGCGCGGGGGAATTTGAAGTGGCCGCTTAATGGCGGTGACCGCTGATTTAAAGGTGACCGCCCGAGCAGGTTCGACTGTATGTCACCACAAATATTTTGCAATCTTGAAAACAATCACAGTTTCTCATTGATGAAAATGAGGTGTGTATCATTTGAAAAGAAAATAAAGTTATATATTTGTACATTTCGAGACACTCTTTGTAAATATACAATTATAAAATACAAATAATCAGTACAGGTCACCTGAGATGAAGATTGGTGCATGTTTCGTTACCTCACCCACTTTCAATGGAAAAACATAGAACTCCATACTTTCCTAAAATTATGATGATATTTACATGTTTTATTTTTAGCACTGATACTTAGTGATACTGTAAACTAAATTTCGCGGCTACTAAATTTCGTGATTTTCGAACCTGGCCATATTCGCGACGATTATCGTTCGTGGAATGGCGATATGCGCTATTAACTTTCACGACCAACTTTGGAAAATAATATGTTTTCATGGCCATTTTTGACCCAGAAACGTAACTGCTGAATCAATTTCGTCCTTTGATAAACTCGTCCACAAACCAACTCCAAACAGTGGACGAGTTTGTCGGCAAACGAAACGGTATACACTGTACATTGGGCTGACCTCGCTGTGTCAATAATACACCATTTAACTTTTAAGTGAACGGCCTACTACTATAAACGGCCTACTACTGATTCGCATTGTCCGCTGATGTATTAATCAATATAGACTTCCCGCTGATGCAATAAGCCCGATTTGTCAGAATAGAGGTCCCATTCAGAAAACACAAGCCGTGGTGTATGCGCGAATGACGTCAGCAATCGTGTGTATTAATCTTTGAATTATCGGTATGACTAAGTGCCCATGGTGTCGACTTTACACTTGCTTCAAATTGACACCGCGGCATCTCTTTGAACTTTGACTTGTCACAGGTGTTTCACTTTAGACCAATCAGTCGGTTAAACAATAGAAGATAATTGTAAGTTGTAAATTTATCCTGAAGCTGTTTTGTACGAGTTTTCAAACTGTTCATATATTATAGAATTATATTACCAGTATGTCTACTGGAATACACGATGCAGAACACGTATCAACATAGTTCATACAAAATAACCAGGATTAACTAGTGTCACCAAATGACACAGAGATATATGGGAAAGGTAAACATAATTAAAAAGAGGCCCCAACATCTATTAGTAAACTATTTTTAACAATCTTATGCTAAGAAATGAGGAAATATTTGCATAGATTTACATTCGCGATTTTCAATCCCTCGCGAAGAACGTGAAGGTATCTCGCGCGCGAATATCAGTTGGTATACAGTACTTAGTAGACAATTTCAATGTATATAGGCTGTTTTTTCTCAAATAAACAGTCGATGATACAGTAATAAAAGATAAGTATTATCACCATTCCCCACCCACTAATTTTAAAAAGGCAATTCTCTAGGCAATGCATGCCATTTATTACTAAAGCCACTTACGTATGTCAGAAATACGCCAAGTTTCTTATCCATACTCATATTCATACCTGTGTTAAGAAGCATATGTGAATATCCGGCTGTCTTTATTAGAAACGTGATTTTCAGGTCACATGACTTAATCACATGCCAAGTGTCCAGTCCCTCGGCTAGGATCCCGAAACCCAAGTGAATAACCTCTTGATTGATACCAGTTATAAGTTATCACTGGAAAGGTGCAACGTGACGAAAATATCGACCTGGTGGCGCCCATACTACATGTATCAAGCATAAATCTATTACTTTTAAAACTGTTATACGGCACAAATGTAAAATTGTCCGCAAGTCGGAAATCCACGACTGGAAGATTGAATCAAAATTTAAATTCACTTTTACAACACCATTAAAGTGGTATAAAATTTTCTATTTTTTTTTTAATATTTTCTTCATTTCTTCTCGAAAGTATACTTTGTCACCACTCATTTGACGGTTCAAATGAGTGGTAACAACATATACTTTTAATGAGAAATAAGCTAGACAACCACATTTTTTTTCAACAAAAGTTATTGTATCCTTAGACTTCAATGGGTTAAGGATTAAAAGTTTTACAAGCAACAAAACAAAATTCCAAGTACAAAATTGGTAAAATGTTACATTTGGTCAAGAGAGTCGCTCACCTGGCAAACATTGCAGCAGAGTGACCGTCTCGTCGATACCTTCGATTTGATATACAACATGAATTATCTTGTCAAATATGAAAATTGACCTCTATCTGACCCAGCACATTTTCCATCCTGGGGGTCATCATTGATCATTCCTACCGATCATGCCAAATTTGGTAGAAATCGGTCTGGCGGTTCGTGAAAATATTTTTTAAGAAATTGACCTACTTTTCTATGGCGGCCATCTTGGATTATATGATGACCGCCATTTTAACAAATCTGAAATGACCACACCCATAGATCATCCCTGTGAAGTTTGATCAACATCGGCTCAGCGGTTCAGGAGAAGACGTCCAAAATTGTGGACAACAGACAACAAGAGCTGTAGGAGAACAGCATAGCTCGACTACGAGGGTTGTTGATGTACACATAGCTTGACAAACAAGGTGGCTGCGGCCTACATAAAAATCTTAATCAAGGGAAATTAAGTAAGTAATGTCCAAGTATGGTTGATGTAGGCCCAGGAATATTCCATATACAAGCTTGACTATAAACATTAACCAAGTAATTGAAGGTTAAATGTAGGTGAAGGTAACATATAGGTCAGGGGTTATTGATGTACATCCCTATGAGAAAAAGTTATCCAAGTATGGTGTCTGTATGCACAATAGTATTCCATGTACAAGCTTGACTAAAAACCTTAACCAAGGTGGACTAAAAACGTTAACCAAGGGGAATTAACTAAGTAATTCAAGAGGCAATGTAGGTCAAGGTCAAATATAGATCAAGGTTTATTGATGTACATCACTAGGAGATGAAGTTGTCCAAATATGGTTGGTGTAGGGCCAGTAGTATTCCATATACAAGCTTGACTAAAAACCTTAACCAAGGGGAATTAACTAAGTAATTCAAGAGGAAATGTAGGTGAAGGTCAAATATAGATCAGGGGTTATTGAGGTACATCCCTATGAGAAAAGGTTGTCCAACTATGGTGTCCAGACATAATTGTGATCACTATGTCTCGCATTCTGCAAGCGACAACAACAGTGGGTAAAATGACAGGAGCAACAGTTCTACTGTCCAGTTGTATACTAACTTCTCTAATTTATTTCTGGACAGCCGTATTTTTGACAACTCCTCTTTCGTGGAAATGAACACCAACTTTTTCCGGGATCTTCTCCTCGACCTAAAACAGTCCATTAATTTATTGTGCTGTGAAACAATCCAGTAATTGTGCTGTAAAACAGCCCATTATTTGTGGTGTGAAACAATCCGTTAATTGTGCTGTGAAACAATCCAGTAATTGTGATGATCCATTAATTATGATGTGAAACAATTCAGTAATTGTGATGTGAAACAATCCATCAATTGTGCTGTGAAACAGTCCAGTAATTGTGATGTGAAACAATCCATTAATTGATTGTGCTGCGAAACAATCCATTACCTTTGATGTGAAACAACCCATTAATTGTGATGTGAAACAACATATCGATAGTGATGTGAAACAACCCATTAATTGTGATGTGAAAGAATCCATTAATTGGGATGTGAAACAATCCATTAATTGTGATGTGAAACAATCCATTGATTGTGATGTGAAATAATCCATTAATTGTGATGTGAAACAACCCATTAATTGTGACATAGCGGTAGAGCACAAGCATAGCTCCCAAATTAGTACATGACCACTTGGGCCATTAAATGAGAGAGAATCATCAGTTTAACAAATAGGATCTCAAACAAGTTCCTATTTGATATGGGGTTTATAAAACGAGTCGCACACAATTTATGCACCGAACCTCTGGTGAGGTGCATAAAATTGCTGACGAATTTCATAAATTTCATATTAAATGCAAACGAGTTTAAGATTCTGTCTATCACATAACATCAGCCTCCAAAGAACAGTTTGTTTGTTTGTTTGTTTATTGGTGTTTAACGGCCTATCAACAGCTAAGGTCATGTAAGGCCGGGCAAACGGGTTCGATCCCGTTTTAGCCTGCTGCATTGGGGGGAAAATCCGAAAATCAGAACGGAATATTTACATCGAAAAAAAATATATTCAGCCCTGAAATTAGAATAACCTGACCTGTTGCCAGGTCCAAACCACACCAAAGTCACTTGGCCCCTTCCATCACATTGGATTACGAATAATCGTAATACTCACATAAGGGGTATAACCAGATTCAACTGTCACATACAAAATTCCAAAGACATATGTGAGGGCCAAACCAGGTCTCCAGTCGGAATTCTGGTAAGGATGAACGCGTATCGTTAAATTACCCATCGCGTGCTCCAACCTGCCACCCACTCCAAAGAACAGAAAACATGGAGATATCCAATACGTTTCAGGGAGTAGACACCATTAAATATTTTCTCATCTCGTTGAAATCTCCACGGAGAAAAATAGTTTTTATACTAGCCACAAAACTATTTTAAGTATGCAATATTATTGATTCCTGTTATTTGTAGATACTTCTCATTACCATACGGGAACACATTATAACATTTGCAGTAATTTTACTGAGTCACTGACATTTCTAATGACGTTTTAAATCCTGATGATGTCAACGTCAAAACATCCTTTGTCACGCCATTAGGAACGCCATTTGGAAGACATTATTTTGTTTGATTGGCGTAACGTTAGCCCATAATATGAATATGTAATTATGGTGACGCAGCCAGCCAGTCAAATTGCCCCAGGTGTTAATACATGTGTGTCATATCACATTTAGGAAATGGGTTACAACACAGCCTAACAAAAGGTAAATTATGGTATAAACTAGAACACAACAAGGTGTCAGGTGCTCCTGATTTTACAAGTAATGCAAGCTCAGACTACTGTGTAAGCAAACCCTGTTTTTTTTAAAGGCTTTCCACACTACAGATGATAATGTCAACATTTGCAAACACTGTCAATTGATAATCGCCTTGCAAAAATCGACCGCCGGGGGACTGTCTCACCCACTAAACAAGAAGGTCAAGGTCACCAAGGTCACGGTCACAATATGAGCAATTCCAAAATTATTGATACGAAGGGCGCGGTCACCAAAGTCAAGGTCACACAAATGACACTGGGTGGATAGTCATCAAAGTAAGGAAGCGATAGGTGAAATTTGATAATGATCCGACTAAATGATCAGGAGATATTCAACATTTGGATGTACATCCAAAATTATTGACACCAAGGTGGTGGTCAAGGTCACTGGATGGATAGCTATCAATGTGAGGAAACTGTTTATGAAGTTTGGTAATGAAATGACTGATGGATCAGGAGATATCCAACACTTGGGACACATGTCCTAAATTGTTGACACCAAGGTGAAGGTCACCCAGATCAAGGTCAGCCAAATTACACTGGTAGATATCTGTCAATGTGAAGAAGATATTGATGAAGTTTGGAAATGATCCGACAAACGGATCAAGAGATATTGTACATTTGGATGTATGTCCAAAATTATTGACCTGAAGGTCAAGCTCACGAACGTGAAGGTCAATGTCACACGAATGACACTAAATTGATAGCTATGAATGTGAGGAAGATATTGATGAAGTTTGGTCATGATCCGACTATAGAGATATTCAATATTTGGACGTACCTCCAAAACTGAGGAGACCAAGGTCAAGTAACCAAGGCCACGATCAAAGGATGTAAGGATTAAAGTTTGGTAAGGATCCGACTAACAGATAAGGAGGTATTCAACATTTGGACATACCATTCAGACACTTCTAATCGTGCTACGTCAGTTTTCGTGCCCATGTCATATCATGCGATTGATGTATAACGCGCTATATTACGTCACGTTGGACGCTGTGTAAGAAACGTCAAATGTAGACCAAGGTCCTGGCAGCAAACAATTGAAGATTGAAGATTATCTCTCTAACTGTTACTTTAAACCCGCCCAAGAAAACCAGCTTTTATTTTGCGCAAATCTACTAATGTATTTTATCATCTTCATTATTTTGGCTGAAATTTTCATCTTAAAGTTTCAAACTCCAATTCCCGCACAGCCACAGTGTTGCTCAAACATGTTGACAATTAAATGCTGATTATTAGTGCATAGAGGGACCCAATGTATTCAGCTAGTTGCTTATTTAATAGCGAGATTAATAAAGGTTTGATATTTTGACTCAGAATTGTTGAGACGTCTAATACACAATAATTCTGAATACAGCAAATTCATACCTACAATTAGACAATGTACATAAAATTTCTTGATTTTTTCCAAAACGTAGCGACACATTTAAATCTACATGATTTTCTTAGACCTAGAACCGCCACATACACAACACACCAAAATCAACGACAATATGTATCAGGAATTTTGAGAATGGATTTGCCAATTTAATATGGCATATACTCTCATGGGTAATGTTTTATATTTTTCACATTATATTTTATTAACTTAGTTACAAACAAAATAAGAAATGGCCTCATAATATATTTCTTTCATTTGAATTGAGGAAGTCTCCACTTAGACCCTCACATACTGATTTCCCAGAAGGGCACGAATACTGGTATACCCTGTCTGCAGTTACGCCATATATTATTACACGACGTAACTAAAATGGCAGCCTCCTGGTCATATGTGCCATGAATGAACCCAGTTGTCATGTGAAACGTTGGAGGGATGGTTGTAGACTTTGTTGATGATATATTGTACTGTTCAGGCAAGTCATTTATGCTACTTGTTTTATATTTCTTATGGGCACAAAAACCAGTACTGGTAACTCCTCGGTATTTACAAAAGTATTGACACAAAGGTTAAGGTCACCAATGTGAAGGTCAAGGTCACCCAAATGACACTGGAAGGGTAGATATCAATGTGTGAAACTGTTGATGAAGTTCGGTAATAATCTGACTAACGGATCAAGAGATATGGAAAATTTATCTCCCAAACTGTTGGCGACGATGCCGACGACAACTACGCCGGAATTGTGACCGCTATGTCTCACTTTCCACTATCGCGGGTGAGACAATAAAGTATGTATTGGATTTGAAATCCGGGGATACAATACTCTTCAGTCACGAGGCTTATCAGCAGCTCTGAATATATTTGGATTTAACCCTTTCAACACCACAGGCCTGTGTAGTTGTATTGGAAAAATGTGTAGATCCTGATGAGACGGCTCATCATGAGCTGTCTCATCAGGATCATCACTTTTTGCAAATAATTTTCATATTTTTTAAGAAAAAAAACACACCCCCTTTTTATAAATGGACTAGTCTGAAAATCACTTTGTGACGATTGGATTACAAAATTAACATATCAAAATCCATTCCAGTTACTTGGGGGTGAAAGGGTTAATACTTGTATTGAGTAATTGGCCAAAAACCCTCAATGGATTGCAAGTGGCATAGATTTGGCTATGATACGTACTCTGTATCGGAGGAGTCGGACCTGTACGAGGATCGGCTGCCGCTGCTGCTCGAGCTGCTGTCGGATTCAGAGTTGTCCTTCCGCCGGCTCTCCCCGTCACGCTTGTACGCATGCGGCTTCTCCTTTTTGTCATCGACGTCGTCGTCATCGTCATCATCGTCATCGGAGTAGATGTCGCTCGCCTTCAGCGGCTGTTTCTTCTTCTCCTCCTCCTCGAGCTCCTTCTGCTCCTTCTTCTGCTCCTCTGTGGGGCATGGAACAAAGGCAAATACATAACACGCGTATTGACAAATGAAGCGGTTTTTTATTTTTAAATGCGGTTTTCATCTTACCAAATTGTATCATACAGTTTCTTACCAAATTGTATCGTACAGTTTGGTGAGATGAAAAGCACATGCAAAAAAAAAAAATAATTATTCGCCGAAATATGTAAAATATGCAAATACCGCTATGATGTCATCGATGAATAATTCTTTGTTATATTTCCACATACATTTGATATATGAAATAGGCGTTTCCCAAAACAGAAGTAGTAATGGGTGACACTATGGTGTAGTTTTTTAACATGTATTTTTTACATAGACGGATTTTACCCTTGCACCGGTTGTCTATGTAAAAAACACAAGTTAAACAAGAGTGCCGCAAGTCACAAAATACGCCCGTCGAATATGGGCCAGACAGCGAAGATGCAGAAATGTGAAGCTGTTACCAAGGCAAGAAACATTAATGAGAATTTGAAAGTCTATAGCATTATTTCTTCATCTCGTTTTGCTAAACATGTATACTAATTTAGGCAGAGATAGAAAAGTAGAGTGTAAAGTAGAAATGATAGGGAATTGGATACAATAATGTAGAAAAAATGGCTAAGTTAAAAAGGCGATATTTTTGTTAAAAAATACTTTTTCGGCATAAAAACACCAAGGTGCACATCTTCAATATGTGTAGAAGACGTGTGTATAGTTTCAGAACGATCGACTGAACAGTTGTGTACCGTATATAGAAATGTATAGAAAAATGAAGAAAAAATGGCTAAGTTAAAAAGGCGATATTTTTGTTACAAAAAGAATATTGTTTCGGCATAAAAACACCAAGGTGCACATCTTCAATATGTGTAGAAGACGTGTGTATAGTTTCAGAACGATCGACTGAATGGTTTCGGAGGAGTTGTGTACACAAACTCTGTACCGTAAATAGAATTGCATAGAAAAATGTAGAAAAAATGGCTAAGTTAAAAAGGCGATATTTTTGTTAAAAAATAAAAAAAATTGGCATAAAAACACCAAGTTGCACATCTTCAATATGTGTAGAAGACGTGTGTATAGTTTCAGAACGATCGACTGAACGGTTTCGGAGTAGTTGTGTACACAAACTCTGTACCGTATATAGAATTGTATAGAAAAATGTAGAAAAAATGGCTAAGTTAAAAAGGTGATATTTTTGTTAAAAAATATTTTTTCGACATAAAAACACCAAGGTGCACATCTTCAATTGTGTAGAAGACGTGTGTATAATTTCAGAACGATCGACTGAACGGTTTCAGAGGAGTTGTGTACACAAACTCTGTACCGTATATAGAATTGTATAGAAAAATGTAGAAAAAATGACTAAGTTAAAAAGGCGATATTTTTGTTAAAAAATGTTTTTTTCGACATAAAAACACCAAGGTGCACATCTTCAATATGTGTAGAAGACGTGTGTATAGTTTCAGAACGATCGACTGAACGGTTTCGGAGGAGTTGTGTACACAAACTCTGTACCGTATATAGAATTGTATAGAAAAATGTAGAAAAAATGGCTAAGTTAAAAAGGTGATATTTTTGTTAAAAAATATTTTTTCGCCATAAAAACACCAAGGTGCACATCTTCAATATGTGTAGAAGACGTGTGCATAGTTTGAGATCGATCGACTGATAGGTTTCGGAGGAGTTGTGTACACAAACTCTGTACCAGTATATGAAATGTATAGAAAAATGAAGAAAAAATGGCTAAGTTAAAAAGGCGATATTTTTGTTAAAAAATTAAAAAATATTTTTTCGCCATAAAAACACCAAGGTGCACATCTTCAATATGTGTAGAAGACGTGTGTATAGTTTCAGATCGATCGACTGAACGGTTTCGGAGGAGTTGTGTACACGAACTATGCGCTTTTTCTTCAGCCGCCCGCCCGCCCACCCGCCGTGCGGTAAAACATAATATGTACCGTTTTTTAAAAACGGTCGTATAAAAACTATGCTATAGGTGTCTACCCCTTATTACTCCCATTATCAGGGGTGGGAACTTCTTGTATCATGCTATAGTGTCACCCCTGAACCATTTTGTTGGAGGTTCATGAATTTTATCTGGGTGGAAACTTCTTGTAGCACGCTATAGTGGCACCCCTGAACCACTTTGTTGGAATTTCATGAATTTCATCAGGGGGGTGGTTCGTAAATTTTATCCGGGGGTGGAAACTTCTTGTATTACGCTATAGTGTCACCCCGGAACCATTTTGTTGAAGGTTCGTGAATTGATTGTAAATCAATATAATGGTATTTTTCAATTTAGTGGGTGTACTGTTACCCCTATATAATTTTCACATATTTTTGACAACTCCAATATTATCAAATATATATGAAAATGTCCTATAAATAATTTTCATCCACTTCATGACATAAGTTGCTGAAAATAAATATTGATTGTAAATCAATATAATGGTATTTTTCAATTTAGGGGGTGTACTGTTCCCATATATAATTTTCACATATTTTTGACAACTCCAATATTATCAAATACATATGAAAATGTCCTATAAATAATGTTCAGCCACTTCTAACAACTCTAATATTGACATAAGTTGATGAAAATAAATATTGGTTTACATTGATTGTAAATCAATACACAGTGCGACCCCGTTAGTACACGGAAGTCCGGCGACATACAACCTTCCGTGTTGCTTATCCGAACCGTGCTATATCCGTTCTCGCCCAAGACGCATCATAATGTCAACAAAAAATACATGTACACACACTGTGACTGCGAATGAACGACGTCGCCAATGCCTATAATATGCCATAAGTTTTCACTGTTATCTTTGCATGTAATAAATATATTGAATCCAAGAATTGTTAACGTCATGTTTTATTTATTCATCATGTTCATGTACAATGTACATCTACGCAGGTCCGTGCAATCCATTATTGTAAACGCGTGTAGAAAAAAGTGCATTCGATGACGCAATGACCCAATGACCTGTTCCATCAGCTGCAACATCACGTGACAAGCTCGTGCGTTGCAATCTGTGTTCACTCATATGGTGAGCACAGGTGGAAGACTCGGACCTGTGACACCAAAATAAATGCCTATTAAAAAAATCCCATTATCCCACCCACCTGGTATCGTACTGTACATGACGTTAATAATAGAACGAGGTCAAGTGGGTGGGGTAATGGATATTTTTGTAATGGTCATTTTCTTTGTGTCACACGTCCGACTATTCCACCTGTGGGTTTGAGTACGCACAGAGTTAACCCTTTCAACACCACAGACCTGTATAGACATGTTTTACCCGACGTGTTATAATATTGTGCCAGTTCATGAGGTAATCAGGCTTATCACGTGAAATTTTCGACGAAGATGAATCTGATAATATTGTACATTTTCAGTAAACGATATCGAATGTTGACGAAAATTAAATTAGTAATTATTACGCATTTGCTCTGAAAATGTTATAAACTTTCTGATATATTTGCAGAAAAAAGTCTCAAATCTCAGTTATATAATAAAGTTGATTATCTCATGCACTGGCTCAATTATGATGTAGCGAAACAAGGCCAGTTGTCACGTGTACATGCGCCGGGGGCGTGGGCAGTGCTGTAACAATTTAGTTAATCTGGGTTGAGTTAATCTGCGCGACTGATACGCGATCTCCGATAGGTCAGCCTTTACACCTAATTAATATTCCACCAATGGTGAGCGCGAACGCATTCCGGAAAAATGAAAGACTGCTTTGTTACTGGGACCAATAATTGATCTTATTCACAGTTTGCTCGGATTAATTTACGAAATGTGCAAACGTGATCAGCTGCACATTCACATCGGTGAGATACAAGGAGGACGCATAGTCCATAAAAAAACAAAAAATTTGGGTCCAATTTGGGAAAGAATCGCAAATTTAACACGATTTCTGACAATAGTCGTGTTACAAATTTAACACGATTTTGATATACAAATAGGCAAAACATTTGGGAGCCAAGGCACAACCGTGTACTAACCGAAATCGTATTATAGTGAAGCGTGTGCTAATGGGGTTGCACTGTACAATGTAATGGTATTTTTCAATTTATGGTAAAATTGAATACAAGATATGTAAAGTTTTAACAATAATTTATTGAACAACAACATATTTACAACTTTACAAAAGTACATGCAATATTATGTTAACATATTTATAGCATGAAGTAATTTTGGAAAATGCAGACATGGCATGATGATATTGGTGTGGTTTACAACATTGCCACCCGACAGATGTTGAACTTTGCTGGGATCCTTCATAGAGTGTTCCAAAGTGATGTTTGAACCAGATTGTTACAGTCTTATCATTCTTGAAGTAATCTGATGAACTGAATGTTTGTTGAATACAGCGATGCGATTTCCTCTTGCAATTGCATCCAACACAAACACACAGTATTTTCCACATGTACTGAATACACTTTGTAGTCTCTGTTTGCTAAATGTCCATTTCGTGGAATTGTTTGTCAAGAAAGACAATATTTCTTCATGTAGTGGTGGTAGTCCATAGGAGTCAAAGTAGATGGCTTTATTCTTCTGGTCGAATACAATGGTTATCCAATGTTCTCCAGGTTGATCAGAATTATCAGTGTTAATTATGTATGCCTGGACGTCTGATGGTCTGTGATTTGGTAGCTTGTCTTTTGGGCATACTATTCCGTTTAGTCTCTTCAGCCATATTTCTCGATCCAGTATGTGTTGTAATTCGATGGTTTCCATCATTGGATGTTGATTTCACCAATACGTTACTTTTACGATTGGTTTTGTTCATAATTGTCCAATATTAATAGTCGGTGATCACTTCACGAAGACTATTTATTTCAATCTGGTTATCAAACTCTGAGAACACTATGACATTGATGACTTTTTCAAGTGCTCTGGCAAACTGAAGCTCAAGTCGTAGATTTCCGATTCTTATAGGGTGTAGGTGTCCCTCTTCGCTGCCCTGGTCAGGTGTCAAGTCATATCCCCACAAACAATATCCATTTACATATTCATCTCTAGTAATATCAAATGATTTGTTTTGACCTAGTGAAGACACAGCTTGATACAAAGACATGTATGATTTAAGATATAATTTATGTTCAAAATTCGGTTCAAATGGACGGTTGTAAATACCATGACCATTACAACTTACATCAATTTTTGATAGATCAAAATTATGAAAATTGAATTGATTTTTTGTGTATTCTCCATTGAAACTTGCATTATCAACCATACCAATGAATATCTGTTTTGGTAATTGTCCCTGAAAAAGATGATCTTCTAATTTTGAGCGCATTCCAGATGCAATTGTGAATGTTTTGACTTCTACTCTACGTATAGGAATTTTCATATTCTTATGAGCTATGAGTCTGTTCATGTCATTGGCCACAACAGGTAATAGCTCGACAGTTCTTACATTGAAATTAACATTTTCAAAATCTATTTTTGCATCTGGTGCATTAGTACCGCCTATTAGACAAAACTTTGGCGATAGTCTATCGAGTCTTATTCTAATTTCAATTCCATTTGGTAAATATTTTTCTTGTAAAAATAAATCCAAATGCAATCGTCCTTGAAGTTCAATTACTTTACTCTTAGAAATAAATGAATTCCTCTTATAAAGACCTGCATTATTTCCAATGTCAACATCATCATATTTACCGGCGGTATCTTTCACCCTCATTTCACTAACAGCTAATTGTGTTGATTTACATTCAGCGTTACCGTATACGACAGATTTTCTAAATATGCCCGAAAAGGATATGTATCGGAATTATTGGTTATCAGTTTATTGTTTAGATATAAATCAATGTTACTGAAGATACTATGAAAGAAATTGTTAACTGGAGCAATATTATCATCTCCGTCTAACACAGCATTATCTAATTTTAAAATTTTCAATTTTAAATACATGTAAGATTGTAATAAATCTGTCCATTTATCTGTTTGTGGTGGAATTACAAATTCTATTGGAGCATTATTGTTGAGAGACGAAATCGGAAAATGTTCAATCCACTGACTTTCTTGTATAGCAGTCATGGTTGGAGGTACTGATTGTACATCCAACTCAGTCTTACTACATTCACAAAAACCGTTTTGCATCATTTTTTTATTTTAATCAAAAATATCTAAATTTCTGGTAGATATTTTTCTCCTCTTTCTACCAAGACCTTTTTGATTGCTACTTGATTTATGGATCTTACCTCTTCGATGTACTGAACGCTACTGATGTTTCCGTTTATTTTTCTTTGTTTTTATACCTAATTTATCCAAAAACGATTTTCCTATCAAATTCATTGCTTGTTTACCTCGTGAAATAATTACATCCTTTGGATTTTTATGTTCAAGAAAAATATCTTGAGCTAAACCCATTCCTTGTTTCAGTCCTTCATTTTTTAAAGAATTTATCCCCGTTTTTATTAGTGGTTTTATAAATGGTGAAACGGTTCTAATTCCAGATTTGAACAAGTATCCTAATCCGCCCCCATACTGACGTGTAACTCCTCGATATACAGGATGCATTTTCAATCATTTTTCTTTTCCTAAAATGTAACTTCCCCATAGACTTTCCAAGAACAAAATGAACAGGACTACCCGAATCTCCTCTTACATTTATATGAATTGTATCAAATTCCGATTTTGATACAGGCATATAATGTAAGTTTAAAAATTCATGGTTAATATGTTGACTACCAATATCATTTTCAATTGAATTTGATGTTTTGAATGGTACAACTCTTAAAACCGGAGCTTGAATATGTCCTACAATCGAATATTCAACAATATCAGAGTAAACAAACAAATGATTAAACCCCTCATTTAAATTTGACAAATGTGGGAAAAAATAATTTGCATCACTGCTTGGAAAAATTGTATTGCCTAATAGCTTTGGATTTCCACCTAACTTTAACTAGATGGCCGCGGCCTGCATGTCGCGCCTTGTGGCGAGGCATGGACACTAAAAAAAAAGATATAGTATAAAAAAAAACTTTAACCAAAAAACTTAACCAAAAGCTTTAACCAAAAAACTTAACCAAAAAACTTAACCAAAAACTTTAACCAAAAAACTTAACCAAAAACTTGACCTTGACATTGGGCACAGGGGCCGCATGGGAGGGGGGTGGAATGAAAATATAGATGATGATAAACACCCATGTGACGTTTCAAGGTAATGGGCAAAGCAGTTGCAGAGATATGGTATAACGAAACACTTTAACCAAAAAAACTTAACCAAAAAACTTAACCAAAAAACTTAACCAAAAACTTTAACCAAAAAACTTAACCAAAAAACTTAACCAAAAAACTTAACCAAATATTTCAAAGTAATTTGACCCTGACATTGGGCACAGGGGCCGCACGGAAGGGGGGTAGAATGAAAATATAGATGATGATAAACACCCATGTGAAGTTTCAACAAAGTAATAAAAGCAAATTGCAGTTGCAGAGATGTAGTCTAACGAAAAACTTTAACCAAAAAACTTAACCAAAAAACTTAACCAAAAACTTTAACCAAAAACTTTAACCAAAAAACATAACCAAAAACTTCAAAGTAATTTGACCTTGACATTGGGCACAGGGTCCGCACAGGAGGGGGGTAGAATGAAAATATAGATGATGATAAACACCCATGTGAAGTTTCCAGGTAATGGGCAAAGAAGTTGCAGAGATATAGTATAACGAAAAACTTTAACCAAAAAACTTAAACAAAAACTTTAACCAAAAAACTTACCCAAAAAACTTAACCAAAAAACTTAACGAAAAACTTTAACCAAAAAACTTAAACAAAAACTTTAACCAAAAAACTTACCCAAAAACTTTAACCAAAAAACTTAACCAAAAAACTTAACCAAAAACTTCAAAGTAATTTGACCTTGATATTGGGCACAGGGGCCGCATGGGAGTGGGGTAGAATGAAAATATAGATGATGATAAACACCCATATGAAGTTTCAAGGTAATGGGCAAAGCAGTTGCAGAAATATAGTATAACGAAAAAGATTAACCAAAAAACTTAACCAAAAACATTAACCAAAAAACTTAACCAAAAACTTCAAAGTAATTTGACCTTGACATTGGGCACAGGGGCCGCACGGGAGGGGGGTAGAATGAAAAAATAGATGATGATAAACACCCATGTGAAGTTTGAAGGTAATGGGCAAAGCAGTTGCAGAGATATAGTATAACGAAAAACTTTAACCAAAAACTTTAACCAAAAAACTTAACCAAAAAACTTAACCAAAGAACTTAACCAAAAACTTTAACCAAAAAACTTAACCAAACAACTTAACCAAAAACTTCAACCGGACACACGTACGTACGCCAAAGTGCCCACTATATCGCGCTTTCCGCAAGCGGGCGCGACAAAAACAATGTACAGTGCGACCCCGTTAGTACACGGAAGTCCGGCGACATACAACCTTCCGTGTTGCTTATCCGAACCGTGCTATATCCGTTCTCGCCCAAGACGCGTCATAATGTCAACAAAAAATACATGTACACTGTACACTGTGACTGCGAATGAACGACGTCGCCAATGCCTATAATATGCCATAAGTTTTCACTGTTATCTTTGCATGTAATAAATATATTGAATCCAAGAATTGTTAACGTCATGTTTTATTTATTCATCATGTTCTGTAGAATGTAGATCTACGCAGGTCCGTGCAATCCATTATTGTAAACGAGTGTAGAAAAAAGTGTAGTAATGATGACGCAATGACCCAATGACCGATATCCTGTTCCATCAGCTGCAACGCCACGGACAAGCTCGTGCGTTGCAATCTGTGTTTACTCATATGGTGAGCACAGGTGGAAGACTCGGACCTATGACACCAAAATAAATGCCTATTAAAAAAATCCCATTATCCCACCCACCTAGTATCGTACTGTACATGACGTTAATAATAGAACGAGATCAAATGGGTGGGGTAATGGATATTTTTGTAATGGTCATTTGCTTTGTGTCACACGTCCGACTATTCCACCTGTGGGTTTGAGTACAGACCTGTATAGACATGTTTTGCCCGACGTGTTATAATATTGCGCCAGTTCATGAGGTAATCAGGCTTATCACGTGAGATTTTCGACGAAGATGAATCTGATGTACATTTTCTGTAAACGATATCGAATGTTGACGAATATTAAATTAGTAATTATTACGCATTTGCTCTGAAAATGTTATCAACTTTCCGATAATATGGATATATTTGCAGAAAAAAGTCAAATCATTCTCGGCGAAAATCTCAGTTATATAATAAAGTTGATTATCTCATGCACTGGCTCAATTATGATGTAGCGAAACAAGGCCAGTTGTCACGTACACATTTCATGCGCCGGGGGCGTGGGCAGTGCTGTAACAATTTAGTTAATCTGGGTCGAGTTAATCTGCGTGACTGATACGCGATCTCCGATTGGTCAGCCTTTACACCTAATTAATATTCCACCAATGGTGAGCGCGAACGCATGCTGGAAAAATGAAATCGAGCATGGAAGTGTTTACATAACACTTAGCACTGCTTTGTTACTGGGACCAATAATTGATCTTATTCCCAGTTTGCTCGGATTAATTTACGAAATGTGCAAACGTGATCAGCTGCACATTCACATCGGTGAGATAAAATGAGTCCATAAAAAAAAAAATCGTCCATTTTGGGTCTAATTTGGGAAAGAATCGCAAATTTAACACGATTTCTGACAATAGCGGTGTTACAAATTTAACACGATTTTGATATACAAATAGGAAAAAAATTCGGGAGCCAAGACACAACCGTGTACTAACCGAAATCGTGTTATAGTGAAGCGTGTACTAACGGGGTCGCACTGTACTGTTAAATTTAATTCCTGTTTTTAGAAATTTCTGGAAATAAAATTTTTGACGTTTCATCCCGTGAGAATATGAAACGTGAATCGATTGCTTGTTTTTTCTAAAAATATCGCTAAAAGAATCTTGAATGAGATTATCAATTGTTTCCAATACATGAGCTATTGATGAATATGATCCAGGTTGAAAATTAAATTTGATAGCCCATTTATTCGGACTACCATCGTCACCAAATTCTACCTCAATTATATCAAATCTTCTATTTTTTATTTCTAAAACATTCATGTAGAAAGATAAATCTTTTGTTATAATATCAAATTCTGTTTCGCCTTTGGTAATATTTAAAAACTGTGACGGAATAATTAATTCTGCTAATGCTAATTCCCAGTTTTCTTTATCGATGCGAACTGGCTGAGGTAATTAACTTTGAAACAACATTGTGTATTTGATGGATAAATATCCATCGAACTATCAATCAGTAATGTTACGTAAAATGAATTAATTTTTTACCGTCTGTAAAATCGAAACCTGTCTGTGGTTGTTAATGAATTTTAAGCCGGGGCTTGGTAAAATATATCATAGAGAACTACTTAGAAGAATAAGCCACAGTTCGTGGTTATCACTTTGTAACAATTTGAGAAATATAAGTAACATGATTTTTTGGTACTCGATTACCACAAAATGAAAAATCACGTTTTTCAGATGTGTTACTTTTGTTTCCGTCTTCCAGCGTATCCATTTTAAACTATGTTTGCTTTTGGAATCCAACTGTCAAACTTTGTTGGATATCCTGACCAATGTACCTTTATTTCTTTAATTGTTTTATTACCTATTCGTCTTGTTCTATGCGCAAGTACTGATTAAATTTCATATATTTCATTATCTTTTATACCTTGAATTTCCTTTCCATAAAATGTACCCATTATTTTTTCACCATCAAGATCTTCAATTTTATAAGTTGTTGGTAAACTTTTATTAGTATGAAATATTTTAAATAATTCTTTCGTCCAGTTTAGTAGGTAACCCTTTTCAAATGTACGTTTTGTTTTATTAACACAAACTAAATCACCGACATGTAATTTGTTTTTGGATTGATTAGCTTGTTTTATTCCATACAATGCCTGTGTAACCTCAATTTAATTTGATGTATTGATAGAAATTGGGGTCCTCTTAATATGGTATGTTCGGTTGTATCCATCAACAATATTTTGTAAAATATCAATATATTTTCTAGTTTGATGTGTGAAATATTTCCACATACCGTATTTATTCTAATAAACGCCCATACTCTAATAAACGCCCATCCCCCATTTTTGTGCTAAAAAATGAATATTTTCTGCCCGATTTGACAAAAATTGGGACCTCTAATAAACGCCCATGGCCTCCTCTGGAAAGAACAAGAGTTGTCAGAAGACAACGAAGCTCGCCTGTTGGCAGCCTTCATTCAAACTTGTCACAGTTGTATACAAAACATGAATATTATATAACTTGACCTTGGGATAAGGGGTGTGCGGTGGACCTTGACATTGAGGTCAGTGGTGGAAGGTGGATCGTGGGTTTGCTATAGCATAATATAGCATATTAAGATGAATGCATGTATGAAATATCAATGCGTTCCCTGAAAACAGAAGTAAAACAAAATTTAACCCAGCGTGGAAATATTACAATTTATCATGTTTATGTTATTTGCGGAAGTATTAAACTAACCAAAGGAACAACAAGAGTTGTCAGAAGACAACGAAGCTCGCCTGTTGGCAGCCTTCACTCAAACTTGGCACAGTTGCATAAAAAAAACATGAATATTATATAACTTGACCTTGGGTTAAGGGGTGTGCGATGGACCTTGACATTGGGGTCAGTGGTGCAAGGTGGGTCGTGGGTTTCCTATAGCATAATATAGCATATTAAGATGAATGCATGTATAAATATCAATGTGCTCCCTGAAAACAGAAGTAAAACAAAATTTTACCCAACGTTAAGTTTATGAACACACTAAGTTGGTGATTTTCTACAGCATGATAGCTATTCACATGAGGAATGCATGTATAAATGTGCTAAGTTTGTGACCTTGGCCTTGGCAAAAGGGGTGGGGGGGTGGGTCATGGATTTGCTGTAGCACAATAGAGTATTATCAGATGAACGCATGTATGAAATATGAAGGTGTTCCCTGTAAAGAAACAGAAGTTATAAAAAGACATTTACTCCAACGTTAAGTTTATGATGTTGATCTTGGGGAAAGGGGTGGGGTGGGTCATGGATTTGCTGTAGCACAATAGAGGATCATCGGATGAATGTATGTATGAAATATCAAAGCGTTCAAAGTGTAAAGAAACAGACGTTACACAACATTTACCCAAATGTAAAGTTTATGAACATGCTAAGTTTGTGACCTTCACCTTGGGGTAAGGGTTGGGTAGTGGGTTGTGGATTTGAAGTTATAAGACATTTACCCAACGTTAAGTTTATGAATGTGCCAAGTTTGTGACCTTGACCTTGGGGTACGGGCTGGGTGGTGGGTCATGAATTTGCTACAACATGATACAGGGTCATCTGAGGAATGCATGTATGAAATAACAAGGTGTTCCATGAAAGGAAACAGAACTTATAAGACATTTACCCAACGTTACGTTTATGAATGTGCCAAGTTTGTGACCTTGACCTTGGGGTACGGGCTGGGTGGTGGGTCATGAATTTGCTACATGATAGAGGGTCATCTGAGGAATGCATGTATCAAATAACAAGGTGTTCCGTGAAAGGAAACAGAAGTTATAAGACATTTACCCAACGTTAAGTTTATGAATGTGCTAAGTTTGTGACCTTGACCTTGGGGTAAGGGCTGGGTGGTATGTCATGGATTTGCTACAGCATGATAGAGGGTCATCTGAGGAATGCATGTATGAAATAACAAGGTGTTCCATGAAAGGAAACAGAAGTTATAAGACATTTACCCAACGTTAAGTTTATGAATGTGCCAAGTTTGTGACCTTGACCTTGGGGTAAGGGCTGGGTGGTGGGTCATGGATTTGCTACAGCATGATAGAGGGTCATCTGAGGAATGTATGTATGAAATAACAAGGTGTTCCATGAAAGGAAACAGAAGTTATAAGACATTCCCAACGTTAAGTTTATGAATGTGCCAAGTTTGTGACCTTGACCTTGGTGTAAGGGCTAGGTGGTGGGTCATGGATTTGCTATAGCATGATAGAGGGTCATCTGAGGAATGCATGTATGAAATAACAAGGTGTTCCATGAAAGGAAACAGAAGTTATAAGACATTTACCCAACGTTAAGTTTATGAATGTGCCAAGTTTGTGACCTTGACCTTGAGGTACGGGCTGGGTGGTGGGTCATGAATTTATTTGCTACAACATGATAGAGGGTCATCTGAGGAATGCATGTATGAAATAACAAGGTGTTCCATGAAAGGAAACAGAAGTTATAAGACATTTACCCAACGTTAAGTTTATGAATGTGCCAAGTTTGTGACTTTGACCTTGGGGTGAGGGCTGGGTGGTGGGTAATGGATTTGCTACAGCATGATAGAGGGTCATCTGAGGAATGCATGTATGAAATAACAAGGTGTTCCGTGAAAGGAAACAGAAGTTATAAGACATTTACCCAACGTTAAGTTTGTGGACGACGCCGACGCTGCCGACGCCGCCGACGACGCCGCCGACGCCGCCGACGACGCCGGGGTTTGACATAAGCTCTTCTGCACTTCGTGCAGGCGAGCTAAAAATGGACATACCTTTCAAACTGTAAATTTCCGTATTTCCATTTTTAACCCGCGGAAATGTGCCTTTCGCTATTTGCGTCCAAATATTCTGTAGAAACATGGAATTTCAAGGCCACTTCCCCTCACATATGTCCCGATGGAGGAGGGAAGCACTCCCCCTAAATTACGCACCTTAAGAGCTCTGCCTAGCATTTTCATTTACGTGTAATTTCCTTATTTGTCGTTGACACTGGTCACGGTTTAACGCACAATCGTTTTCTTAACTTTTTGACATTTTTTACTCGGCCAAAAAACCATTGCCTCTATTAGTCGCCCACCCCCAACTTGTGACCTACCGATGATTCTAATAAGCGCCCGGGCGTTTATTAGAATGAATACGGTACATCTTTTTAAAGTTCTTTGAAATCGTTCAACTACACTTGCTTTAGTTTCGGGATTTTCTGTTGTGAAAAAATGAATTTGATTAGACTTCAAAAAATGTTGAAATTCTTTATTTTTAAATTCTGTTCCTTTATCGCTTTGTAAAAAGACTGTGGTTTGCGTTTTGATGTTTTCAGTACCAATTCAAACGCGTTAATCAATGTTTCCCCCGTTTTGTTCGGAAGGGGTATGACCCATGCATATTTTTTAAAATACATCTATTACACACAATAGATATCTTTGATTCTTATTTTGTCCTGAGAATTGCTGCATATCTGCCAAATCAGCCTGCCATTGTTGATCGATACTGCCTACTATTGTCTTACGACGTGTAAAACGTCTTTGAATTGGTTTATGAAATGTATATGTTTTCTGTCTACTTAACCATTCTTGTATATGTTTTAATCTAACATCTGAAAATGTGTTTATTCGTTTAATTGAATCATACAAGTGTTTCACACCCGTGTATGCAATTAAACTTTTTGGATCATAATATATTTTCTTTAGTACTGAATCAAGTTTCTTCTCTTTATGCTTTAATAAGGCTCCCATCTTTTAAGATATGCTGAATCCAACTCTCTTTTTATACCAGTTGGTGCGACTGAAATTTTTGATTTTGGTGTTTTACGATGTTTCAATACTGTTTTAGGTGTACTAAATGTTGAATCCGACTAAATGTCAGATGTATCAGTTTGATATTTATGCATCCAGTTCCATCGTTGTCTATTACCAACTACGTCTTGTGGTATATGGAGTTCCTGTAAAGCTGTACTGAATGTCTCCCAACCTCTGGAATTAAACCCTTTTCTTTGACGTAAAGTGTCATTAACTAAATCAATAATATTTTATCCTTTTATAAGTTTTCATTTATATGTTACTAAACCATTTTCATCCCAACTGATTTTTGGATTATCTTTCAACATGCTTAAAAGGAGTTCTGCCTTTCTTTGCATTGTTTTTGGTATACTTTGTAAAATCCTATCATTAAGTGGTATGTTTGTACATGTATACTTTCATTTACTGTAACATGTTGAGGTTCTAAAACTTTTTTAAAAGATTCCTGAAATTTATGTAATATTTCGCCATGTTGCTTCACCTTTTCACTTTCCGATAAATCTGTTCGTTCTAAAACGTTAGATATATATTTTTGAAGTTTAGCTGTATTTGCAATTTGTGGATCCGGTGGAAGCTGATGTTTTTGACTTTGTTCTATTTTCCATTTATTCATTTCTTCCAGTAAATGAAAAGGAACAAGTGCCATTTTCCTGACCGACATTATTTAGCTAGAGCTCGAATACCTGCTACTGCACCAACACTAAGTGCACCACCTATGACAGCTTTACCTATTAACCCTTTGAACCCGAAAGGCCGCTATATCGGTTTATGCAAACAGTGCAGATCCAGATGAGCCGGCTCGTAACGAGCCGTCTCATCCGGATCTGCACTGTTTGAAAGTAATTTTCTTATTTTTGTGAACAAAAAAAAGACCCCCTTTTTATAAATGGAATAGTCTGAAAATCATTTTGCGATGATTGGATTGGTTGCAAAATTAACATATCACAGTCCATTCCAGTTCCTCAGGGTTGAAAGGGTTAATGGTAATAATGGAAGTAAAAATGGTAAAAATCCTCCTGTCTTGATTTATAATATTTTTCTTTTTCTTAATTGAAATTTATTTTGATACAAGTTATCTGAGATGTTTACGCTTCTGATACAATTTATGTTTCTGATCAGATGTAAGAGCGACATTGCCCTTTAAGAGATTGTGACAACATTCGCAAATACACATAATTATATGATCTGGTGCATTTTTTATAAATTTTTCACGATACTTTTTAGGTTCATTAGCTATAGCCAAAAGCATAGCACCATGTTTTTTAATTAATGGTTTCTTTTTATTGGTTTTATTCTTGACCTTACCCATCTTTACACTAACAATACTTTATATTGAATGATTCAAAATTAATTAATAACTGTATTTTATACGGCTAACAACTTTTTTATTTTTACTCTTAATTCAGGATTTGTAAACGCAAAATCTTTTAGATGTTTTATTTCCTTTTAGTTTTGAAAAAGTCTTTTTTGATAACTTCTTTATCCATAGGAGTTCTCAAATGTGTTCTCAACGGCGAAAACCTAGCTATTGGATGTCAAAATCATTCAATTCCTTAAACAGTTTTTATGCCACCGGGTTTCGAAGAAACGGGTGGCATATAGTGTTTGGACCGTCCGTCCGTCTGTCTGTCTGTCCGGGCATGTATTAGGGTACTTATGTGGCTAGCCCCACAGGGTTATGGACTTGTTAAAGGATAGGGTTGGTTATAATTAGCCACCTAAAAAATCGTTTTATGTGGCTAAAAATCGTTTTATGTGGCTAATATTTAACATGTGATAAGCCACATAAGTACCCTAATGTAAGAACGTCCGTCTGTCCGTCCGTCCGGGCACACATTAGGGTACTTATGGGGTAGGGGGCGTGGTCTAATACAATGGGTTAGGGTTAGAACACAATGGAACTTAATCCGTACCCCGTAAGCCTATTGTGTCTTACAGGGTATTTCCTTTGATCTTTTATATAGCAAGTACCCCCTAAGGTCCGAAATGTAAGTTCGTCCGTCTGTCCGTCCGTCACACTTTTCGGTTAACCACTTAATGTCACAGTTTCTCAAACTGGCCATAGCATCTACATAAGTTGCTTAATCGTTTCAATACTTCAACACTTCATTCATTGGTATGTGTGCCACACCTGCCTTTTCATAATTGATATGACCTTCGCCTTTTCACCTTCACCAGGTTACTTAAATGACTTAACAATTTTGGTTAACCATTTTGGTTAACCAGTTTCTCAAACTGGCCATATCATCTACATAAGTTGCTTAATCGCTTCAATACTTCAACACTTCATTCATTGGTATGTGTGCCACACCTGCTTTTTCATAATTTATATGACCTTCGCCTTTTGACCTTCACCAGGTTACTTAAATGACTTAACCACTTTGTCACAGTTTCTCAAATATGCTGCAGGTGGCATCCGCGTTCGACAGACGCATTTCTTGTTCATGTTCTTTTGTTGCTTTATTAACAAGTCTAAACCAATTTTCAATTTCAGGATTATACTTATACTTCTTTTTTTTGGAGGCTGTCGCTCAAATGAGCCAGCATTACTGGCAAAAGATGTATTGTATGATGATGCAGATTTGCTAGAAGTTGGTGTGAATGGTAATTGTGGAGATCTTCAGGAAATCGGTGTCGATGTGAACTGAGCTTTTTCAACAGATGATGGGTGTATGAAACGTTGATATAGATCTATACGAATTAGCAGGACTCAGATTTATAGACATACTAGACATTGGAGAAAATCTTGAAGATTCGTTTTGCTTTTTAGTTTTCTTTTGAGATTTTGTCCTTCGTGTTTTCTTTTGTTTTTTAGTTTGTTTTTTGGTTCGTTTTCTATTTTTCACGTTTTTTGTACCTTTCCATTGAAGTAAACTTCTAATAATTACACCACCTAAAAATCCTCCACCACCAGGTTTTAATATTATTTGTTTCTTTGTATCATCATCAATTGTAGGATCTGCTAAATTGTTCAACATCTTTTTATTTTTTTTCCATGAAACTCAATGTTTGTTTTGGTAATTTTATTTTCAACTATATTTTGGGCAGCTAATGAAAACCATTTCAATATCTCTTTAAATCCAGATTTCAATATTATTTCTCTTGAACCTTTGTTTGTTTGTTTGTTTGTTGGGGTTTAACGGCCTATCAACAGCTAAGGTCATTTAAGGCCGGGTCAATTGGTTTAGTACTACCGGGTAAATCCCATATATTACCTGTACAAGTACATGTACATGTTCAAGTACATGTACATGTTCAAGTACATGTACAAACGGGGGGGAAAATCCCAAAATCAGAACTGAATATTTACAACTAGATGGCCGCGGCCTGCATGTCGCGCCTTGTGGCAAGGCATGGACACTACAAAAAGAGATATAGTATAACGAAAAACTTTGACCAAAAAACTTAACCAAAAAACTTAAGCAAAAACTTTAACCGGACACACGTACATACATACGTACGTATGTACGCCAAAGTGCCGACTATATCACGCTTACCGCAAGCGGGCGCGACAAAACATTTAACCAAAAAGTTTAACCAAAAACTTCAAAGTAATTTGACCTTGACATTGGGCACAGGGGCCACACGGGAGGGGGGTAGAATGAAAATATAGATGATGATAAACACCCATGTAAAGTTTCAAGGTAATGGGCAAAGAAGTTGCAGAGATATAGTATAACAAAAAACTTTAACCAAAAAACGTAACCAAACACTTCAAAGTAATTTGACCTTGACATTGGGCACAGGGGCCGCACGGGATGGAGGGAGGGGTAGAATGAAATTATAGATGATGATAAACACCCATGTGAAGTTTCAAGGTAATGGACAAAGCAATTGCAGAGATATGGTATAAAACAAAAAACTTAACCAAAAACTTTAACCAAACAACTTAACCAAAAAACTTAACCAAAAACTTTAACCAAAAAACTTAACCAAAAAGCTTAACCAAAAACTTTAACCAAAAAACTTAACCAAAAAATTTAACCAAAAAGTTTAACCAGACACGTACGTACGTACGCCAAAGTGCCGACTATCGCGCTTACCGCAAGCGGGGGCGACAAAACATTTAACCAAAAAGTTTAACCAAAAACTTCAAAGTAATTTGACCTTGACATTGGGCACAGGGGCCGCACGGGAGGGGGGTAGAATTAAAATATAGATGATGATAAACACCAATGTGAAGTTTCAAGGTAATGGGCAAAGCAGTTTTGCAGAGATAGTATAAACCAACACTAAACCGAAAAAAACTTAACCAAAAAACTTCAAAGTAATTTGAACCCTTTGACATTGGGCACAGGGGGTTCGGAAACGGGGGGGGGGGTAGAATGAAAATATAGATGATGATAAACACCCATGTGAAGTTTCAAGGTAATGGGCAAAGCAGTTGCAGAGATATAGTATTACGAAAAACTTTAACCAAAAGACTTAACCACTACCAAACTAAAAAACAACAACTTAACCAAAAAACAAATTAACCAAAAAAATTAACCAAAAAAATTAACCAAAAAACTTAACCAAAAACTTTAACCAGACAATCGTACGTACGTACGCCAAAGTGCCGACTATATCGCGCTTACCGCAAGCGGGCGCGACAAAACATTTAACCAAAAAGTTTTAACCACAAAAACTTCAAAGGAATTGAGCCTTGACATTGGCACAGGGGCCGGCACGGGAAGGGGGGTAAAATGAAAATGAAAAATAGATGATGAATAAACACCCATGTGAAGTTTCCAAGGTAATGGACCGAAAGCAGTTTGCAGAGAATAAGTAAAGCAACAAAAAACTTTAACCAAAAACTTAACCAAAAACTTCCAAAGTTAATTTGACCGTTGACATTTGGGACATCAGGGGCCGCACGGAGGGGGGTAGAATGAAAATATAAATGATGATAAACACCCAATGTGAAGTTTCAAGGTAATTGGGCAAAGCAGGTTGCCAGAGATATAAAGTATTCAACGAAAAAACTTTAACCAAAAGACTTAACCAAAAACTTTAACCAAACAACTTAACCAAAAAACTTGAAAACCAAAAACTTTAACCAAAAACCTAAAAAACTTAAACCAAAAACTTTAACCAATAAAAAACTTAACCAAAAAACTTAACCAAAAACTTTAACAGGACACACGTACGTACGTACGTACGTACGTACGTACGTACGCCAACGCCAAAGTGCCGACTATATCGCGCTTTCCGCAAGCGGGCGCGACAATAACAAAACTATATATTCAGCCCTGAAATCAGAATAATCCTGATCTGATGCCAGATCCTCGCCACACCAGAATCACTTGGCCCCTCCCAAAAGTAGTAGGATCAGTAATAATCTTACTACTTTTATAATGGGCAATAACCCAATTCAACTCCCAGGTAACAAAAGAGCCAAAGATAAAAACATACCTGAGGGCCAAACTAGGCAAATCGTGATTCCTATAAGGAGGAACCCGTACCGTTAATTTACGCCGTCTCATTCACCCAACCACCACCCACTCTTGTACCTTTATGTTGTTCATCACTCAAATTTCTTAAAGCATGAATAATACTTCCTGATGTGTATGGGAAAGCCATGTTAACACCTTGGTAGCAAGTACAATACTGATATCTATATTACTATATTGGAGAATAAATAGTAGGTCCTCTAACATCCTTATCTGTAATCCATCGATAAAAAATGTCACTTCTTAAGCGAAATTGTTTTTTAGTTTGTGACTGAAAATCAATTAACAAATAACAATGTTCCCGAGAAGTAACATCAATGTAGACTGAAATTAAGTGTGGACTTTGCATTTGGCGTGATAATGTTTTAATTTGTAAGCCATCACGTTCATTTCTAAATACAAGAATTCCGCCACGGAAGCGGTGTCGCGCCTGCCGAGGCATTTGACCATGAACATTACAAGTAAATAAATGACATTGACCTTGAGAATTTGGATGTGGGGGTGTGTGTAATGAAGCATCATCCCTAGACAAACATTGATGTGAAATATTATCAAAGTCTGGCAAGGGGTTAAAGAGATATTGTGAAAAAACAATAACTTTAACGCATTTATGTTACAAAACCGGTGAACATTACAAGTAAATAAATGATCTTGACCTTGAGAATTTGGATGTGGGGGTGTGCGTAATGAAGCATCATCCCTAGACAAACATTGATGTGAAATATTATCAAAGTCTGGCAAGGGGTTAAAGAGATATTGTGAAAAAACAATAACTTTAACGCATTTCTGTTACAAAACTGGTGAAGAATTACAAGGAAATAAATGACCTTGACCTTGAGAATTTGGATGTGGGGGTGTGCGTAATGAAGCATCATCCCTAGACAAACATTGATGTGAAATATTATCAATGTCTGGCAAGGGGTTAAAGAGATATTGTGAAAAAACAATAAGTTTAACGCATTTCTGTTACAAAACCGGTGAACAATTACAAGTAAATAAATGACCTTGACCTTCAAAATTTGGATGTGGGGTGTGCGTAATGAAGCATCATCCCTAGACAAACATTGATGTGAAATATTATCAATGTCTGGCAAGGGGTAAAGAGATATTGTGAAAAAACAATAACTTTAACGCATTTCTGTTACAAAACCAGTGAACAATTACAAGGAAATAAATGACCTTGACCTTGAGAATTTGGATGTGGGGGTGTGCGTAATGAAGCATCATCCCTAGACAAACATTGATGTGAAATATTATCAATGTCTGGCAAGGGGTTAAAGAGATATTGTGAAAAAACAATAACTTTAACGCATTTGCCTTACAAAAAAAACGGACGACGCGGACGACGCGGACCCGTCCGCGGACGACGCGGACGGAAAAAGCGCAGACTATAGTCGTGCCTCTGCTAAAGCAGGCGCGACAAAAATCATGTATCGAGAATTCAGACTTATAGTTCTACTCGATTTAGTTTGCTGAAACATAGTTTGTGTAATATATATTACACTTGGATTTCTATGATGACCTTTTCTTGTAAACCACAATTTTATTTGTTTTTTTTCATCTTTTTCTCCTACAGTGCAGTCTCCGTTTTTGTTCCACCGTAGACAACACTTGCAAACTCAACGCGAACGCAACGCGAACGCAACGGTTTGCTGTAGCGTTGTATACGTTGTTTAAACGTATAATACGGTTCGTACACGTGTAATACACATTGTCAAACCGTTTAGTTTAAAAGCGTTGTATACGTTGTTTAAACGTATAATACGGTTCGTACACGTGTAATACACATTGTCAAACCGTTTAGTTTTAAAGCGTGTAATACGTTTAGCTTCAAGACGTATAACACGCTTTGGCGTATACATATGTAGCGAGGTGAAACGTGTACAACGCTTTACCTGGAAGCGTGTAGCTATATGAAAGCGTTGAAACGTGTACAACGGTTACACGTTTTAACGCGAATACCTGTTTGGCCCGATCGCTTCGAGACGTCCTTGTTTCGTCCCTTTTAAAATATCGCGAATACATACCCTCAGATTGAGTTCAAAGTACATCGGCGGTGTGATTTAGCACTTCAATTGATCCCTAATCCCTGATGCCTAATGAGTCACGCTTTTAACACGACAGATGTACCTTGTCGTTTATCAAAATGTTTGCGAATGACCCCTAATACAGTGTAATGTAACAGTTCCTAACTTAATATGGAATAGCCCGGGCCGATAGTCCGTGTCAGTTACTTGGGGTTAAATATTACGAACACAGATAAACACAGTGCATGGTTTATTTATTTTATTTTAACATCAGAAATGGCGAGTCTAGGAACTCTCGTATCTTTACGCTGAAGCCAGTCTATTTCAGTCACTAATCCGCTATACACCTGTCCCACGCGTGTGTTAAGAAAAATCGATATTTGGAGAAACTGAATACACAGTGAGCTGCACACTGGTTTAACATGGATATGGCCCGCGGATATGTGTCATACATTACTTGGTGGTCAAAACCGGTAAATTTACAAGGTTTATAGCGAAATAGCATCCGACTGGCAATTTTTCTCGGACCGATTTTTAAGACTAGTTTTCAAATCTCAATCGGTCTGAGAGTTCAAAAATCGGTCCAGAACCGGAAAACTGAACATTTTAGAAGCCCTGCAGTCTAGAAGTATATATACACACACGAAGAACGATCTGAGCATGCTCATTCTACGCGATACACGGTTGGCATACCAAAACGTGTAATGCGTTAAAACCCGTGGAAACATGTTATACGTATAACACGGTTTCATCTGTACGGTGCTGTGTACATGTAGAAGCGTGTAACCATTCATCAAAGAAAGCGTTAAATCGTTTAAACGGTTTACCTTAGCGTTGTATACGTTTACAAGGGTTGTATACGTTTACAACCGTTGTACACGGATTACACGCTTTTGAAACTCAATGCGTTGAACACGGTTTGTTCGACTTTCGCGCATGCGCAAGAGTGGGGAAACGCAACGCATGGCCGAAAACGTATTACACGTAGACGACACACGGTTTGAAACGCAACTAACGGGAACTCCACAGATACGTAATGCACAACACTTTGTACACGTATAAACCCGGAACATTTTGACAGAAACGACTGTAACATATCATCAAATACTACAAGATGTGGAATTGATGTATCGGATACAATTCCATTTTCATCATCTGGGATACCTTCAATAAATTTATGGAAATTGAACTTTTCTTGCATAATAGTATAGCTGTGTTGACATTCTTATTAACACCATATTACTTTTTCTGGTACAATATTAAATAAATATTTGCGATAATCAATAATCTTTTGTACAATTTCAGTTTTTCCACATCCACTTGGACCTGCTATATAAATGTTACAGGGATGTTGAAATAACAAAGACATTATGTCTTCGCTCTCCATTGTCAAACCTATTTGTACGCATGCTAACTTATAAAAATGTTTAAATCACATCTGAAGATATTACATGCTTCAAAATGTATGTTGTGTTTAACAACTAACGGTAAATATACAAAGTTATTAGGATATAAATTGGAAAGTAATCTTTTCATAATAATGTGTGGTGGCCTTGAAAAGGGCCGTTTTGCTTAGAGTTTACATATGCACAAACTAATATTCAGTGCAAATGCGTCGCCATTTGCTGGTTGATTCGCGAGTTTTGACTCTGACAAGACCTATACCCGTAGTATCAGGTTTTGTTTCTGTAGTAAAATTATTTCGGTAGTCTCAGTCTCAGTATCAGGCTCAGGCTCACTCTACAGAGGGTAGATATCCAGCATAAAACTTTTTGGATAGTCAGAATGTTCGAGAACCTGAGGCGAGCGAGTCGTGACGTAAATTTGAGTTTGTGACGTCATCCCGTGTGTCGTCACGTTCTAGATTTTTCGGCACGGCGTTTTTGAATCGCTCAGCGCAATGTTAGCTCCAACCATCGAGTGCCTCGCGAAAAGTTTGACATGTCGAGATTGTACGCTCGCTCACATGATAGCGGACGTTCCACTGAGCACAATGTTGAAGATTTCATCGAGATCCGTCGAGACGCAATACAAAGTTACATGGTGTATGAATATTTGAAAGCTAAAAATACACGATACACACTAAATTCTTTTAGTACACTGCAGCTCCATTATAACGCGGTGGACAGGGTCCAAGATTTCAAACCTCGATCGAATCCAACCGCGTTATAAAATTTCGGGACATGCACGGGTATTGGTAATGCACGGGTTACTGGTATCATCTGCATTTCGGTTACCAACTATTGCGGGAATTCCATTAGCAACGGACCCATATAAAATCATGTCATTTGAACAGAAGTTAAAGTAATTATTAATAATGCCTATGACATACAAACTTGTATTAATGTATTAAACATATGAGTTATTTATAAAATCATGCTTATTACGTTGTATAGTGCTCGCGATAGACAGACGCTTATTACAATGTATACTACTCGCAATCAACATGCGCTTAAAAGGATTAATTGATAATAAATAATGCCTATGGTCACGTGTCCTGCCTATTCATGCGGACGATTAGCTGTTGATACGTGCATAATCTCAGGATGTGGGGTCACGTGATCTATTGTTTACGCTGCAACAGTCATATTGATGAATGAAATTTACGATTTAAGCGAGATTGCCGTGGGCTGCAGTGTAAACAATAGACCACGTGATCCCATACCCAGATAATGCTGAAACACCAGTCTATTTATAGAACGCTAAATATTACACCTGGGAGTAAAGAAAAAGAAAGGCGATCGAACACGCAACCATTTATTAGCGACAATTATGTGTTAACACAGATACATTGACATTACTTGGTGACAAAAAACGGAACATATACGTGACTGGAGAAATGGTGCTCATGGGATTTGTGACCAGTGTAGCTTCTGATCAGGCGTTACATTGGTCGGCATGCTCCTTTGATACGACCATTACTTCGCGAATACATGTCAATTGGGATTAAGGTAATTGAATTGATTACTAAATATGCCCATTAACATGATTACCTGATTAAAGGTATTACATTTGCTAACATACTAATAATAATCCTTTCATGGACTTTGAACTACGTTGTTTGAATAAACTTACAGAAATCACGAATCAACTAATTACACGATGACTACGACGTCCGACGATTTTTTTTTTTTTTTTTCTCGATTTAAAAAAAAAAAAATTGGGATCCACGAGAGACCCGCGTTTTAATGGAGATCGCGCTATACGCGACCGCGTTATAATGGAGCTGCAGTGTAGCGCATTTCAGCGCTGAGATACATGACAATAAATGTAGACAATCAATCACCCCATAATCATGCGTCGTCAGTTACCCCACCCACATGATTTAACATGTAAAACTTCAACTCCATGTCACTGTCGATGTGGTGGTCAGAATTCGTTCAGGTCTTCGTGTTTGAGGCACTTGAGATGCAGGCTTTCAGTCGATCAGGTCGGATGTAAAACACGGTCCTTTTCAGGACCACAATATTTTCCCGAAAGAAACACTTGCATTTTATAAATCATATGAAATGACCATACAAATTATAAATAACAAACAAGAAAAACATTTCAACTTGCATTCATTTAACATAAATCAATCAAATCTAAAAGTCCAATTCCCTCTTCATGATTGGAACAAACGGTCCACCCTGGTGTTTACGTTTACGACTGTTCACTGATTTCTCTGGAGGCCATAACATCCATGGTCTTCGAACTGGGTTCCAGTAACAATCATAACCCCAATGTGATTTCTTACAGATGAAACAACATTCAGTGTACATAACATTTATCGGCAGCTTCAAATGACTCTCTTCGTTGTAATAAGATATGAATTTTCCAACACACATGTCTTTGGTGATACTAGGCGAATCCAAAAATTGAACTTGAATGAGAATATATATTCACAAACCCATCCATGTACTTTCCTTGTATCTTCTGATTGCATTTAATAGCCCAATGCTCCGTTGATTGACAGATTTAACATCTGTTAGGTGATATTTCGTCTCCTCCATATTTCTCATCGATGCTGAATTTTGTAAACCTCTTCCCTGTAGAAATCAGGTACTCAGAATCGCCCGAATAGTTGTAAGATGTAAACGATCCAATAAAGTTTCCAATATGTTTTATCGGATAGGTTTTCGGTATGTTGCTGAATTCAACTTCGTGATTAAACGGATTTACATATAAACTCATTTCACATCCTTTGTGCCAATATTTCATACTTTCGAAATAGTTAGCAAAATGTTCCTCGTGTTTTTGTAGTTGAATGGAAGAACGTTCTGTCGTTTGAGAGCCCATGTCGCTTCAGAGTCCAGTAGACTAATGATGACCATCTGGAGTCTGTGGCTTCTTTTATAGCCGTCACGGTGTAGCGATAGTATATAATCTGCTGTAAATTGTTTGGCACAACATGCCATTTGTACCATACTCGGACACCGAGAGTGAAACCGAAGAGTCACCAGATGTTAGAAGATTTTATGATCTTATACAAGAAAAAAGTCGAAGATCAAAAAAATTCAGAACTGAATCATCAGTTTTTAAAACAACATTCAAGAAATTTGATGTGGCCGAACACCCTCAAAACTTTGTGGGAATATTATTTGATGATATCGTTCATCAAATCAGCGAGCGAATTGATGGAGATCCACACGACAAAATCAGAGTGACATTAAATCATCCTGCATTACAGATGGGAATACCGATTCCATTCTTGAATGTTGAAGATTTGAATGGGAGTATGTTGTTACAAGAAATAGAAAAAGTTACACAAACGAATATGGATTTTAATTTGAACGATGGTGAGATGACAATTGAAACAACGTTTACCAAAATGCCAACAGGTTCTGGAAGAAAGAAGATGACCTCAGAAATTGATTCTCGAGTTTTCACGAAAAAGAAGAAAATCTGTTGTGAAAATTGAAAATTCAAAAGACATGTGTTTAGCCAGGGCTATTGTTGGAAAATGTCATGCTGATCGAGAAGTTTCTTCAACATGGAATATACGGTGGAATGTAATCAGAGATTGCAGAAGATCGTTACAACGTATTGAAGCAGAGAAATTATTGAATGAAGTTGGAATTTCACCACAGAAAGCTTGTGGAATTGAAGAATACAAGAAAATCCAACAATATATGTATCCAGAATATGTGATCAAGATTCACCAACAACATGTGAAAACAGAATTGTTGTTTGAATATCCAGAAATTCAGTCATACAGCAAAGTAATACATGTATTCTATAATCAAGATCATTATGATTGTATTACAAATATTGTTGGATTTCTTGGATGTGGGTACTATTGTGAAATGTGTGATGTTGCTTACCAAAATCGCGAAACACATATATGTCCTACTTCGTGTAAGGCATGTCGTTCCAAAACAAAATGTCATATGATAGATTATATCAAGTGCAAAGATTGTCTCAGGACATTTTATAGTGGAACGTGTTTTGCAAATCAGAAGCAAATTGAAGGGTGACAAAAAAAATCAATTTGTCAACTCATAAAATGTTGTGGCAAATGTGGAGGTCAGTTTGCCGACTCCAAGAAGAATCATACATGTAAAGGAAAGAAGAAATGCAAATTTTGTAGAGAGATTGTTAATTTTGACCACAAATGTCATATTCAGCAGTACAAAAGCAAAACAGAAGAAGATGATCATGAACCGTTTTTAATATTTTATGATTTCGAATGTCAACAAGACACTGGTGTACACATTCCTAACTATTGTATTGCACACAGAGCTTGTGATGAATGTATCAATGAACCATTATAATTCAATTGTGAATGTTATAGTCGGTTTCCTGGAGGAAGAGAAGTAGTATTTGAAGGAAAAAATACTTTGTCAGAATTTTGTAATTGGTTGTTTTCAAAACCACATAAAGCAATTGCACATAATTTCAAAGCGTATGATGGGCAATTCATACTTCACCATCTCATTGAAAAGGGAATGTTTCAACCAAAGGTAATAATGAACGGTAATAACATCATGGTTATGGAAGCTGGAGGAATACGATTGATTGATTCATATAATTTCATAAATTCAGGATTGGCAAAATTTCCAGAAACCTTTGAATTGAATGAAATGGCTAAGGGATATTTTCCACATTGGGCAAATACTGACAAATTTGCCTATTATGTTGGTCCATACATTGATGTCTCTTATTACAAACCAGATTCAATGGGGACAACTGCTAGGGAAAAGTTTTTATCATGATACAACGAATGTGTGGAAAACAATGATTGTTTCAATTTCAAACGAGAAACGGAAAAATATTGTCGATCAGATGCAGATATTTTGAGATGTGGGTGTGGAGAATTCAGGATGGTATTCATGGAATATGGTGGTATAGATCCGTTTTTAGAAGCCAGTACAATCGCTGACGCATGTAACAAAGTTTGGCGTAACAAATACATGCCAAGTAATCAGATCGGAATTATTTCAAGCAGAGATCCAATTAAACGTAAATTTTCAATGAAAGGTATTCGATGGATACACGAAAACAATATTGTTATCCAACATGCAAAAAATGGCGGTGAATACCAAATTGGTCCTTATACTGTAGATGGGTTTCACAAAGAATCAAATACTATCTATGAGTTTCTCGGTGACCTATGGCATGGTTGTCCTAAATGTTACCCAATTTGTAATAAAACAAGAGTGCCGCAAGTCACAAAATACGCCCGTCGAATATGGGCCACATAGCGAAGATGCAGAAATGTGAAGTTGTCACCAAGGCAAGAAACATTAATAAGAATTTGAAAGTATATAGCATTATTTCTTCATCTCGTTGTGCTAAACATGTATACTAATTTAGGCAGAGATAGAAAAGTATCTAGAGTGTAAAGTAGAAATGATAGGGAATTGTACACAATTATATAGAAAACATGGCTAAGTTAAAAAGGTGATATTTTTGTTAAAAAATATGTTTTCGGCATAAAAACAACAAGGTGCACATCTTCAATATGTGTAGAAGACGTGTGTATAGTTTCAGAACAATCGACTGAACGGTTTCGGAGGAGTTGTGTACACAAACTCTGTACCGTATATAGAATTGTACAGAAAAAAGGTAGAAAAAATGGTTAAGTTAAAAAGGCAATATTTTTGTTAAAAAATATTTTTTCGGCATAAAAACACCAAGGTGCACATCTTCAATATGTGTAGAAGACGTGTGTATAGTTTCAGATCGATCGACTGAACGGTTTCGGAGGAGTTGTGTACACGAACTATGCGCTTTTTCTTCAGCCGCCTGCCCGCCTGCCCGCCCGCCCGCCCTGCGGTAAAACATAATACGTACCGTTTTTTAAAAACGGTCGTATAAAAACCCCGATAAATGGAGAAACAATGGAAAATTTATATTCGCAAACATTTGAAAGATTGGAATATTTCAGTGTAAGTGGTTACAAAATTCACACTATCTGGGAGCATGAGTTTGATTTGAAAATGGAAACTGATAAAGAATACAAACAGTTGATCGAACAATTCTTTCCAAACTGTGATCCGATTGAACCTAGGGAAGGATTTTTTGGTGGAAGTAATGCCATAACAAGAAATGAGGCAAAGCCACGACGGCCAGGTTTTTTCCAAGCATAGACACTTGGATAACATAAATATACCCACTTTTTGTACACTAGATGGCCGTGGCCTGCATGTCGCGCCTTGGGGCGAGGCATGGACACTAAAAAAATAGATATAGTAGATGGAAAAACTTTAACCAAAAAACTTTAACCGGACACACGGACGAACGGACGAACGTATGCCAAAATGCCGACGATATCGCGCTTTCTGCAAGCAGGTGTGACAATGATGATAAACACCCATGTGAAGTATCAAGGTATTGGGTGAAGCAGTTGCAGAGATATGTACACGAAAAAACGATTTAACAAAAAAATTCAAAGTAATTTGAACTTGACATAGGGCACAGGATCGCGCTTTCTGCAAGCAGGTGTGACAATGATGTTTCGATAAACACCCATGTGAAGTATCAAGGTATTGGGTGAAGTAGTTGCAGATATAGTACATCGAAAAAACTTTAACAAAAAAATTCAAAGTAATTTGAGAACCTTGACATTGGGTACAGGGGCCGCACGGTTGGGGATTAGAATGAAAATATGGATGATGATAAACACCCATGTAAAGTTTCAAGGTAATGGGCGAAGCAGTTGCAGAGATATAGTATAACGAAAAAGTTTTAACCAAAAAACTCTAACCAGACGTACGTTAAAAAGTTAACGTTGAAAATGGCTAAGTCAATTACGTAGAAATAATAGGTGAAGGTAAAAAAATGGTCACATGGTGGATAGTTTTTATGTGGAGGCACCCCTTGGTTATGAAGCTGTGAAAGTTTGGTGGTCCTAGGTGGTACAGTACCATAGAAATGGACTTAAACACGAAAACTTAACATTGTAAACGCGAAAACTTAACATTGAAAATGGCTAAGTCGACTGCGCGGAAAAAATGGGTCAAGTTAAAAACAAGAAACGAGGCAAAGCCACGAAGGCCAGGTTTTTTCCAAGCATAGACACTTGGATAACATAATTATACCCACTTTTTGTAGACTAGATGGCCGTGGCCTGCATGTCGCGCCTTGGGGCGAGGCATGGACACTAAAAAAATAGATATAGTAGATGAAAAAACTTTAACCAAAAAACATTAACCGGACACACGGACAAACGGACGGACGTATGCCAAAATGCCGAGGATATCGCGCTTTCTGCAAGCAGGTGTGACAATGATGATAAACACCCATGTGAAGTATCAACGTATTGGGTGAAGCAGTTGCAGAGATATAGTACACGAAAAAAGTTTAACAAAAAAATTCAAAGTAATTTGAACTTGACATTGGGCACAGGATCGCGCTTTCCGCAAGCAGGTGCGACAATGATGATAAACACCCATGTGAAGTATCAAGGTATTGGGTGAAGCCGTTGCAGAGATATAGTACACGAAAAAACTTTAAAAAACTAGAAATGTGGCCTGTCGGCACACGAATGCCCTCGCTGGCAGCCAAAGAAAACGAGGCATATTTGATTATAAGCCATTTACCCGAGCGTTAAGGTTTCGAACGCACCAAGTCTGTGACCTTGACCCTGGGCTTAGCGGGGGCGGGACGAATGTGGATTTGTCACAGGGCAGTAGAGGACCATTGGAGCAATGCGTGTGTGAAATGTGAAGCAGATCCGAGCAAGGAAACAGAAATTATAAGCCATTTACCCAGTGTTAAAGGTTTTGAAAGCACCAAGTCTGCCGTGACCTTGACCCTGGGCTTAGCGGGTCGGGACGAATGTGATTTGTCACAGGGCGGTAGAGGACCATTGGAGCAATGCGTGTGTGAAATGTGAAGCAGATCCGAGCAAGGAAACAGAAATTATAAGCCATTTACCCAGCGTTAAGGTTTCGAAAGCACCAAGTCTGTGACCTTGACCCTGGGCTTAGGGGGGCGGGACGAATGTAGATTTGTCACAGGGCGGTAGAGGACCATTGGAGCAATGCGTGTGTGAAATGTGAAGCAGATCCGAGCAAGGAAACAAAAATTATAAGCCATTTACCCAGCGTTAAGGTTTCGAAAGCACCAAGTCTGTGACCTTCACCCTGGGCTTAGCGGGGGCGGGACGAATGTGGATTTGTCACAGGGCGGTAAGAGAGGACCATTGAGCAATGCTGTGTGAAATGTGAAGCAGATCCGAGCTAAGGAAACAGAAATTATAAGCCATTTACCCAGCGTTAAGGTTTCGAATGCACCAAGTCTGTGACCTTGACCCTGGCTTAGCTGGGGGCGGGACGAATGTGGGATTTGTCAGAGGGCGGTAGAGGACCATTAGAGCAATTGCGTGTGTTGAAAATGTGAAGCAGATCCCGAGCAAGGAAACCAGTAAAATTAATAAGCCATTTACCCAAGCGTTAAGGTTTTCGGGACGTACGTACGTACGTACGTAACCGTAACGTACGTACGTCAAGGACGCCCGAGGGGGTAACACTATATGCCCCCCCTCACCATTCGGTGGCGGGGGCATAAAAAAAATTCAAAGTAATTTGACCTTGATTAATTGGGCACAGGATCGCGGCTTTTCCAGCCTGTAGCAAGGCAGGCTCACAAATGATGATAAAGCACCCATGTGAATGATCAAGGTTATTGGGTTTGAAGCAGTTGCAGAGATATAGTACAGAAAAAAATAACAAAAAACTTTAACAAAAAAACTAAATTAAAGTGTAATTTTGAACCTTGACGATTGGGCACAGGATCGCGCTTTCCGCAAAGCAATGGTGCGACAATTGATGATAAAAACCACCCATGTGAAGTATCAAGGTATTGGGTTGATAAGCAGAGGTTTGCAAGGAGATAATAGTACGACGAAAAAAACAACTTTAAACCAAAAAATTCAAAGTAATTTGACCTTGACATTGGGCACAGGATCGCGCTTTCTGCAAGCAGGTGCGACAATGAGATAAACAACCATGTGAAGTATCAAGGTATTGGGTGAAGCAGTTGCAGAGATATAGTACACGAAAAAAACATAACAAAAAAAATTCAAAGTAATTTGACCTTGACATTGGGCACAGGATCGCGCTTTCTGCAAGCAGGTGCGACAATCATGATAAACACCCATGTGAAGTATCAAGGTATTGGGTGAAGCAGTTGCAGAGATATAGACACGAAAAAAACTTTTAACAAAAAAATTCAAAGTAATTTGACCTTGACATTGGGCACAAGGATCGCGCTTTCTGCAAGCAGGTGCGACAATCATGATAAACACCCATGTGAAGTATCAAGGTATTGGGTGAAGCAGTACAGAGATATAGCACACGAAAAAACTCAACAAAAAAATTCAAAGTAATGACCTTGACATTGGGCACAGGATTCGCGCTTTCCGCAAGCAGGTGCGACAATGATGATAAACACCCATGTGTAAGTATCAAGGTATTGGGTGAAGCAGTTGCAGAGATTTAGTACACAAAAAAACTTTAACAAAAAAATTCAAAGTAATTTGACCTTGACATTGGGCACAGGATCGCGCTTTCCGCAAGCAGGTGCGACAATGATGATAAACACCCATGTGAAGTATCAAGGTATTGGGTGAAGCAGTTGCAGAGATATAGTACACGAAAAAACATTAACAAAAAAATTCAAAGTAATTTGACCTTGACATTGGGCACAGGGGCCGCACGGTTGGGGGTTAGAATGAAAATATGGATGATGATAAACACCCATGTGAAGTTTCAAGGTAATGGGCGAAGCAGTTGCAGAGATATAGTATAACGAAAAAGTTTTAACCAAAAAAACTCTAACCAGACGTACGTTAAAAAGTTAACGTTGAAAATGGCTAAGTCAATTACGTAGAAATAATAGGTGAAGGTAAAAAAATGGTCACATGTTGGATAGTTGTATGTGGTAGGCACCCCTTGGTTATGAAGCTGTGAAAGTTTGGTGGTCCTAGGTGGTACAGTACCAAATGAAATGGACTTACTTAAACACGAAAACTTAACATTGTAAACGCGAAAACTTAACATTGAAAATGGCTAAGTCGATTCTGCGCGGAAAAAATGGGTGAAGTTAAAAAAAAAAGTAACCATGTTGGATAGTGATATGTGGTCAGGTACCAGGGTACCTTGATTATAAGTGTGAAAGTTTGGTGTCCTAGGTGGTACAGTTACCAAAGAAATGGCTACGAGAACTTAACATTGTAAACGCGAAAACTTAACATTGAAAATGGCTAAGTCGATTGCGCGGAAAAAATGGGTCAAGTTAAAAAAAAGTAACATGTTGGATAGTGATATGTGGTGGGCACCCCTTGATATGAAGCTGTGAAAGTTTGGTGGTCCTAGGTGGTACAGTAACAAAGAAATGGACTCAAACACGAAAACGTAACATTGATTGTGGACGCCGCCCGCTGCCCCCCGCCCCCCACCCGCCCGCCCGCCCGCCCGCCCGGCTTTCACCAATCCAATGGCCTGGATTTTTTTTAAAAAAACCTGGCTAATTATAAGATATTTACCCGAGCGTTAAAGTTTTTGAAGCACCAAGTATGTGACCTTGACCCTGGGATTGGCGGGGGCAGGACGAACGTGGATTTGGCACAGGGCGGTAGAGGACCATTAGAGCAATGCGTATATGAAATATGAAGATGATCCATGAAAGAAAACAGAAATTATAAGATATTTACCCGAGCGTTAAAGTTTTTGAAGCACTAAGTATGTGACCTTGACCCTGGGCTTGGCGGGGGCAGGACAAACGTGGATTTGGCACAGGGCGGTAGAGGACCATTAGAGCAACGCGTATATGAAATATGAAGTTGATCCGTGAATGGAAAGAAAAATTATAAGATATTTACCTGAGCGTTAAAGTTTTTGAAGTACCAAATATGTGACCTTGACCCTGGGATTGGCGGGGCAGGACGAACGTGGATTTGGTACAGTGCGGTAGAGGACCATTAGAGCAATGCGTATATGAAATATGAAGATGATCCATGAAAGAAAACAGAAAGTATAAGATATTTACCTGAGCGTTAAAGTTTTTGAAGCACTAAGTATGTGACCTTGACCCTGGGCTTGGCGGGGGCAGGACGAACGTGGATTTGGCACAGAGCGGTAGAGGACCATTAGAGCAATGCGTATATGAAATATGAAGCTGATCCGTGAAAGAAAACAGAAATTATAAGATATTTACCCGAGCGTTAAAGTTTTTGAAGCACCAAGTATGTAACCTTGACCCTGGGCTTGGCGGGGGCAGGACGAACGTAGATTTGGCACAGGGCGGTAGAGGACCATTAGAGCAATGTGCATATGAAATATGAAGCTGATCCGTGAAAGAAAACAGAAATTATAAGATATTAACCCGAGCGTTAAAGTTTTTGAAGCACCAAGTATGTGACCTTGACCCTGGGCTTGGCAGGGGCAGGGCGGTAGTGAACCATCAGAGCAATGTGTATATGAAATATGAAGCAGATCGGTCGAAGGATGAAGAAATTATGAGACATTTACCCGAGTGTTAAAGTTTTGTGGCAGACGGACGGACGGACGGACGGGACGCACATTCCTACGAATGAATACTTGTTGGGTTTTTACTGTATAAAAATACCCAACAAGAGTACCCAACACAATCCTAACCCTACCCAATAAGATCCCCGTACACTTACAACAAGTACCCATTAGTGTGTGCGGATGGACTGATGGACAAGGGTAACACTAAATGCCCCCTACACTATCGTGGGGGTATAAAAATATTCCAAAGGGTGTTCGAGTTATGCTCTGGATACGAAATCAGAGCATGAACCAACAAAGGGAGATAAGTAAACAAGAATTCCGCGGAATCAAATGCCTCGCCTTGTCCCGCCCGCCTTGACCTCGAGCCTGGGCCCGAAAGAAATTTTCACTGGCCCGAACATAATTATTATACAATTATTGACTAGTGAGCCATGGAATATCAGATTATATTCTATGGCTCACTAGTCAATAATTGTTTTATTATATGATAATAGTCTGCATATAGCACTTACAACCTTATGCTACTAGACAAAAATTTAAAAACAATTTGAAAAAAAAAAATGAAAAAACAAAATGGAAAAAAATGTTTAAAAATTAAAAATAATAAAGCTTGCTACTGGAGCCCAGAATTTTTTTTAATAGCCCTATATTTATCTACATATATCTGCACAGGTCCACATAATGCCACAATATTTTCAACACAGTTTACGGAAATGTAATATCCAATGTAGTAATTCTTTACCTGTTATAAAACTAGATTAGGTCAGTAAGCGAGGCCTTACGGAATTAACCCCCCGCAATGGGGCCCAGGTACCCCTAAAATATGTACAAATTTCCAAGTGTGGTGGGCTTGGTGACCTTAGACTTCTTTTGGGGATTAAGAGCGAGGCGGCATGAACGTGGAATTTGTCACCAGGGTTGGTAGAGGGTCCTATTTGGAGCAATGAGGGTGTTGTGTGTGGTTATGTGAAAATAAAGTGAAGCAGGATGATGGCAATGGAAATAGAAACTTATAAAACCGTTTTATTTCTTGATGTTTAAGTTTTGTAAAGATGTAAAGAAGTACTACCGTATTATTAACCTCGAGATTAACGCCCCCGGAGGCGTTACATTTTACAAAAGGGGGGGGGAAAAGGGGGGGGGGGGGGGGGGGGGGCGTTTATTAGCCAGTAAAAAAAAGAAAAAAAAAAAAGGAAAAAAAAAGGAAAAAAAAAAAAACAAAAAAAAAAAAAAAAAAAAAATTACCAAAAACCGCCAATTTCAAACACAAATAAGGATTTAAGGATTATTTTGTGTTTGATAAATTGGCTGGTTCCATTGGTAAAATTTATTATTATTTTTATTTTTTTATTGGGGGTGGGGGGGGGGGGGTGGGGGGGGGGGGGTGGGGGGGGAGGGGGGGGGGGGCGTTTATTAGCAGTAAAAAAGAAAAAAAAAAAAAAAAAAAGAAAAAAAAAGAAAAAAATTACCAAGGGGGACCGTCAATTTCAAATTGTTTGTTTGAAATTGGCGGTCATTGGGTTAAAAAATTAAAAAAATATATTTTTTTTTTCTTTTTTTTTTTTTGGGGGGGGGTTTTTTTTTTTTTTTTTTTTTTTGGGGGGGGGGGGGAGGTTTAATTAGCCAATTTCATAAAACACCAAATAAAGGATTATTTAAAGAACTATTTGTGTGTTTGAAATTGGCTGGTCATTGGTAAAAAAAAAAAAAAAATTATTTGGGGGGGGGGGGCGTTTATTAGCCATTAAAAAAAAAACATTAAATAAAATAAAAAAAAAAAAATGTTTTTTTTACCACCAAGGACCGCCCAATTTCAAACACAAATTAAGTGGATTTAACGGATTATTTTTATTTTTTTTTTTTTATTTTTTGGGGGGGGGGGGGGGGATTTGGGGGGGGGGGGGGGGGGGGGGGGCGTTTTATTAGCCAGTAAAAAGAAAAAAAGAAAAAAGAAAAAAAAGAAAAGAAAAAAAATGAAAAAAAAAAGGAAAATTACCAAGGACCGTCAATTCTTTTCAAACACAAAATTAAGATATTTAAGGATTATTTGTGTTTGGAAATTGGCGGTATTGGTTAAAAAAATTATTATATAAAAAAATTAAATTATTTTTTTTTTTTTATTTGGGGGGGGGGGGAGGGGGGGGGGGGGGGGGGGGGGGGGGGTTTATTAGCCCATTAAAAACAAAAAAAAAAAAAAAAAAAAAAAAAATTGTTTTTTACCAAGGACCGCCAATTTCAAACACAAATAAGGATTTAAGGAGTTATTTTGTGTTTGAAATTGGCGGTTCACTGGGTAAAAAAAAAAAAATAATTTTTATTTGGGGGGGGGGGGGGGGGGGGGGTTTCGTTTTATTTAGGAGGGGGGCGTTTAAGCCAAAGGTTTATTTTACGGGGGGATTTGTCACAGCATTATGAAATATTAAGTATTTTACCATGAAAGAAATAGGAAGTTATAACATATTTATTTTCTGATGTTAAGTTTTGTAAGAGGACTAAGTATGTGACCTTGACCTTGAGGGATCTGTGGGGGGTTGGACAACTCGTAGGATTTGTGGACAGCATGATAGATACAACCTTAGAGGTATTGCCACAACGTGAATAATAAGAATTTTCAATGGAAGGGAAAATAGAAAGTTATAACTTATTTCTTATGATGTTAAGTTTTTGCTAAAGAGTATTTTGACCTTGAACATTGGGATCAGAGGGGGTATTGGTTACTGGTCATGGATTTTGCACAGCATGGTTTAGTAGAGCCTTACAGGAATGCATTGTGTGGAAATATTTAAGCATTTTAGATGAAGGAAAATAGAAGTTATAACAATATTTCTTTCTTGATTGTTAAGTTTTGTAAAGAGACTAATGTATTTTGACACCTTGACCTTGGGATCTGCGGGGGTTGGGACGGTCGGTGGATTTGGCACAGCATTGGTAGTAGAGCCTTACAGGAATGCATGTGATGAAATATTAAGCCATTTTAGATGTGAAGGAAATAGAAAGTTATAACAATATTTCTCTGATGTTAAGTTTTTGTAAAGAGGGCACTAAGTATTTGGACCTTGACCCTTGGGATTTCTGCGGGGGGTTGGGAACGGTAGTGGATTTGGCACAGCATGGTAGTAGAGCCCTTGAGCATTCAGGAATTGCATGATGTGAAATATTAAGCATTTTTAGATTGAATGGTAATCTCTCAGGAAGTTATAAGAATATTTCCTATGATTGTTAAGTTTACGGACTAAGTAATTGACCTTGACCCTTGGGATATGCGGGGGGTTGGACGGTTCGTGGATTTTGGCCACAGCATGGTAGGTAGTAGAGCCATTACATGGAATGCATGTGTGAAATATTCAAGCAATTTTTAGATGAAGGAAATAGAAGTTTATAACAATATTTCTGCTGATTGTTAAGTTTATTCAGGAACGGACGGAAAACGACACGCTACAGGGACGCACGGGACGGGACGGACGTGGATCGGACGGGACAACCATGACTCCAGTTATACCCCCCCTCAAACTCGTTGCGGGGAGGGGGTTATAATAAACCTGGTGGTCAAGACTGAGGTCAAGTAATGGTCAAGACTGGAGGCATTTGCAGCCAATGCTAGCACATGCACAGTAAGGGGTGAATTGGTTCTCCCAGTCTCTATTTGTTCTCTCTACAGGTTAATGGTGTACAGAGCACACGAGGAAAAGGTGTTACAGAGCCAGACGAGGGAAAAACAAACGGGTCTTCATGCATTATTGTCCAGTTTGTAGACGTGCGGCAAAACAAAAAAGGGAGATAACTCAAAAAATTAGCTACGCAAGAGTTGTTCATTCTTTGTGCGCGGACACACCTTCCGGGTGGTTGGTGCTATGCAGTGTGTGAAGTTTCATGAAAATATTTCCTAAAGGGGTGGTAGAGTTATGCTACGGGGGGGGGGGTGGACAGGAATAAATCAGTGTTGCGAAAACAAAAAAAGGGAGGATAACTCAAAAGTTACTATTGCTCATGAGTTGTCATTCTTGTTGCACGACACACCCTTCGGTTCGTGGTCCTAATTGAATTGTGTTGAAGTTTCATAAAAAAATATTCCATAAAGGGTGGTCGAGTTATGGTCAAGCCAGTGTGCGAAACTAAAAAAAAAGGGGAGATAACGCAAAAATTAGCTATGCAAGAAGGTTGTCATTTTCAGTGCGCGACCCCCAAACCTTCGAGGGTCGTCGGTTCTATGCATTGTGTGAAGTTTCATGAAAATATTCCTAAAAGGATGGTGGAGTTATGCTACCTAGGACACGAAAATCAGTGCGAGAAACAAAAAAAGGGAGATATAACTAAAAAAAATTAGCTATGCAAGAGTTGTCATTCTTGTGCGCGACCACACCTTCAGGTAGTGGTCTATGCATGTGTGAAGTTTCATGAAAATATTCCAAATGGGGTGTTGGAGGTTATTGCTGACAGGACAAGAAGTGGTCTGCGGCGGACGGCGGAACGCGGAAGCGGCACCCGCTGTTCAATCATTCAAAGTCCATAGTATCCCACCCCGACGGATGGTGGGTCCGGGGGATTACAATTTAAATTATAAAATTGTTCTGGAAGTATCCATAAGGAAACTTGTCCCGACAGGTGTAGCTAGTAGCATGTTGACTTGGAGTGGGCGGTCAATTACGGGAAAAACATAAAACAATCCTGATTCGGAATGCGAGTAATGTTTATAAAACGCGGATATTTGATTGGCTTATTGGCATTGCAGACCTACTGACTGGGATTGCTTATCTCACCTATTGGGAAGCAGCTTACAACCATTTTCAACTGACCACATTTTTTTGTAAACATCGCGGATGACTTTCACTTCATGTTCTAATCTTTAGTAAAGGCATATCAGCTGGGTGGGGTTTTTTACTCGCCATTAAAGTAAAACGATTTAAAAAGAGAATTTTTCCGGCAATATTTTCTGTCGGAACACCCATGCCCATTTTTGCTGTTGCCACGTTTTCGGACACTAAATAAAATAAAAAAAAAATATTATTGTTTTACCGATTTTGCACCAAAAAAAATAGTTTGGGTCGCGGCTGATTTTGCCGGGGTTCTAGGTAGCGGGAGGGGAAACGTGGGGAATTTCAATTTAATTTTATTTTATTATCGCCCAATGCTTTTCAAGGCCGAAAACACTAATAAATTCAAGGCCAAAAAAACAATTAAAATTCAAGGGTTTTTCTAAGGCCCATTCAGGAGATTATAGTATTAAACGAACCCCAAGGCGTCATTCTCACCCTCGGGCAAAATACATTGTGCTTCTTTGGGGGAGGGAGTTCCAGGACATTTCTTTTCTGGAATAGCCCTATTGGACAAGAAGGAATTGAGGATGACAAATATACGTAGGATGCCATGCTATATCTGGACATGGGTAATGGGAAAGTTGGTAACGGTGATGGTATATTATACGATTTCGAGATACATTTGATATGTAAGAGGAAAATTGATGCGCATTGGTTCCCAAATGACACATTGCAAAACAAAAACAAAACGTTTTTTAGGAGACTGATATTACGCCCGGACGATTTTTCTTGTACATGGTAACATGGTATACCATTAATTAAGAATGACAGCATTATTCGCTACCTTGATAGTAATTCGCACCAAACTGAGAAAATCTGCTTCAAAAGATTACATTTACACCTCTTAATTTTCAATTAATAAGTTTACTGTAATACTTCCGGTCGAACTGCCACCTGTTGGAACCACAAGGGCGACAGGTATTTGAGCTTTCACGCTGTTGGCACCCAAAGCGTGTTTTTTTTCGATATCAAACTTTTTTTTTGTATAACGCCAGAAGATATTTATTTTCCATTTTCCCATCACGTCGCAATGGTGTTTTATTTTTTACAGCCATTCCTAGGATATTCTAAGGCCCTACAGCGAAATTCAAGGAACTTTTCACAAAGGCCTTGAATGGAGGTTTGTCTATTCCAGGCTTTCAAAAGGTCCCATTGGAACCCTGTCGCATGTGGTTTGTATTGTCATTTTTGCTAATTCAGTACATGAGCAAATACAAAATTGGAGCAAATTCGGTCAAAAATAAAAATAAAATTTGACCCAACGTGGGCCACCACCCAATTTTTTGGTCCCACCGGGGTCACCATTTTCACCAACTTAGAAAAGAGGCCAATTGTTACATCGATTCATTCCTACCAAGTTTCGTCGAAATCCGGTCAGCGGTTCATTGAGAAAGAAGAATTTTTAATTTTTATAATAATGACTATTTTTAGACGGCGGCCATTCTTGGATTTAGAGATGACCTCCATTTTCTTTTTAACAAATCTGATAAAGGCTTCACCCATTGTGGACCATAAACTTTTAAGTTTGGGATACCTGGTCGGCCATAAGCTGGTTTCATGTGAAGGAATAATTTTGAAATCTCTAATAAAGAACGACCTTTTCACCTTTCGGCGGCCATCTTGGATGACATAAACCATCCGATTTCGGACAAAAAAAAGTCACCAGAGTGATCGCTCTCATTGATACCTTCGATTTTGATATATTAACATGGACGATATTTTCGGTCAAAAAATAAAATTTGACCCCATTTGACCCCACGGGACCACGCCCACCTTTTTTTGACCACCCCGGCCGTTGGTTTCACCCATTTTCAACCAACTTTGAAAGAAAGGCATTGTACATCGATCATTTCTTAACCAAGTTTTGTCGAAAATCATGTTGGGGCGGTTTCTTGAGAAGAAGAATTTTTTTAAGAATTTTTGTAGTATTTATTTAGACGGCGGCCATCTTGGTTATTGAGGTAATTGACGTCATTGTTAACAATTTTGTAATCCCCCTAAACCATTAAGGGACCACGACCCATGAAGTTTTGTGAACTATAGGCCCAATGGTTACGAGGAGAAGACGTTTGAAAAATGTTTCACGGATGACGACGGACGACGAATGACGACGACGACGGGGACAACATTGCGGTCCTGGTAAACAAATAGCTCACATGAGCTTCGCTCAGTGAGCCCAAAAATCAAAAAATATTATTGTTTTAACATTCATTTTTAACATTCATTGAACAGCGTCATTTGACCGGTTTCATTGTCCGGTACAACAGCGTTGACAATTATTGGACAAACGACCGATGAACAACCCATGGCAAGGGCGGGGGGCGGATCCAACAGTTTTCACCAGGTTTAGGGGACGGTTCATATGAGTGGTAAACAACGCTATTATACTTATATGGCGGTAAAGAAATTAAACAAAATAATCATGTTTTGTTTTCAATAGAATGTGTTGTATTCATAGAACTTCAATGGTATTCATGGGACTTCAATGGGTTTAAAGGATGGCATAACTATTTTAAGGTCACTATGGAATAAAACAGATGGGGCCTGTATATCTTGGGGAGCATTACAACCAAAACAATAGGGGCGATGTATCTTGGGGGAGTAATTACAAACACAATAGGGGCCGGTATGGTTTGGTGGGGAGTATTACAACCAACCAATAGGGGCCTGTATCTGGGGAGGGGTATTTTACAACACAATAGGAGGGGCCCTGTTATCTTGGGGGAGTATTACAACAACCAATGAGGTGGGGCCTGTATCTGGGGAGTAATTACAACAACAATAAGGGCCTGGTTACTCTGGGGAGGTATAGTATTTACAACACAATTAGGGGCCTGTATCTGGGGCAGTATTGCAAACACAATAGGGGGCCGGTATCTGCGGGAAAGTATTACCAACACAATAGGGGCCGGTGTGGGTATCTGGGGTAGTATTTTACCAAAAATAACAACACAATAATTGGGCCGGTATTCTGGGGAGTATTACAACATAATAGGGGCCTGTGTTGCTGGGGAGTATTCAACACTCAAATATGGGGCCTTGTTTTTTTTAACCTTTACGGGGTAAACTTTTTTATTTTTTTTTTAAAACAACATAATAGGGTTCCTGTTACCTGGGGGAGTATTACAACACAATTAGGGGCCATGTGACTTGGGAGGAAAATACAACACAATAGGGGCCCTATTACCTGTTGATCTGGGTTTAGTTTTACAAACACAATAGGGGCCGTTATCTTGAGGAGCATTAAAACAACAATTAATGGGGGCGGTATCTGGGGGAGTATTACTAACAAAATATGGGCCGTAGGTATCTGGGGGTAGTTACAACAAAATAATAGGGGCCTGTATTCTGGGGAGTATTACAACACAATAAGGGACCTCTATCCGGGGAGTATATTAACAACAAATAAAGGGGCCGTTATCTGGTATTACAGCCACAATTAGGGGCCGGTATCTGGGGAAGAAATTACACAACAAATAGGGGGCCGGCTATTAGGGGAGTAATTACAACACAAATAGGGGCTGGTATCTGCGGGAGTATTACAAAAACACAATAGGGGCCTGTAATCTTGGGGAGAATTACAACACAAGAGGTGGCCGGTTATTCTTGGGAGGGGGTATTACAACACCAATTAAGGGTCCGGTATCTGGAGGGAGTTAATACAACATTAATAGAGGACCAAGTTATCTTGGGGGAGTACTTACAACACAATAGTGGCGCCTGTATCTTGGGAGTATTACAAACACTAATAAGGGCTGGTTTATCTGGGGAGTAAATACAACAAAATTTAGGGGCCTGTATTCATGGGAAGTATTTACAACCACAATAGGGGCCTTGTAACCTGCGACTGGGGAGTATTACATACACAAATAGGGGCCGTTATACTGAGGAGCATTACAACATAATAGGGGGCGGTATTCAGTGGGAGACAACAACAAAATATGGGCCGGGCCTGGTATCCTGGGGGAGTATTACAATCATAAATAGGGGCCTGGTATCTGGGGAGTATTACACACAATAGGGGCCTGTATCTGAGGGGAGTATTACAACACAAAGAGGTTTGGCCGGTATCTTGGGAGTATTTACAAAACTCAATAATGGGCCGGTATCTTGGAGAGTAATACAAAGCATAATAGGGGGGCCTGTGTCTTGGGGAGTATTTTACAAACCAAAATAGGGGCCTGTATCTGGGGAGGGGGAATTACAACCACAATAGGGGCAGGTATCTGTTTAGGAGTATTAAAACACAATAGGGGACCGGTATCTTGGGAGTATTTACAACACAAAGAAGAGCCGGTATTCTGGGGAGCATTACAACATAATAGGGGCCGGGTATTTCGGTTTTGGGGAGTAATACCAACACAATAGGTGGGGCCTGGTATTCTTGGGGAGTATTACAACACAAACTGGGGCCATGATTGTTCTGGGGGAGTACTAGTACAAACACAATAAAGAGGGCCTGTTGGGGGGGGATTTTTTATTGGGGAGATTACAAACACCAATAGGTGCCGGTTTTATCTGGGGAGTATTTACAACATAATAGAGGCCTGTGACTGGGGAGTATTTACAACACAATAGGGGTCCGGTATCCTTGGGGGAGCATTACAACCCAATAAATTAGGGGGCGAGGTATCCTGGCGGGGAGTATTTGCAACACAATAGGGGCCCTGTATCTGGGGAGGGGTTATTTACAACAAAATAATAGGGGCCCGGTATCCTTGGGAGGGTAATCATAACGCAAATAGAGGGGCAGGTATCTGGGGAATAATTACAACCACAATAGGGACCTTGTGACTGGGGTGGTATTTTAAAACAAAACAAATATGGGCCTGTATCTGGGTGGAGTGGGGATAGTATTAACAACATAATAGGGGCCATGGTATCTTGGGGAGTATTACTTACAACAAATAGGGCCGGGGCCGGGGCCGATATCTGGGGAGTATTACAAACAATTAGGGGCCGGTATCTGGGTTGGGGAATATTACAACAATTAGGGGCCAGTGACCTGGGGAGCATTACAACAATAAAATAGGGGGCCTGTATTCTGGGGAGGTTACTGCAACAAACAATAGCGGCCTCTATTTCTGGTGGGGAGCATTACAAAACAATTAGGGCCTGTATCCTGTGGGGAGCATTTACAACATATTAGGAGGGGGCAGTACAAAATAGGGGCTCCGGTATCTGGGGAGTATTACAACACAATAAGGTGCCGGTATTTCTGGACGAGAATGAATTACAAACACAATATGGGGTCGGTATAATGTCAGTAATACAATCACAATAGGGGCCGGTATCTGTGGGAGAATTTACAACACAATAGGGGCCTGTATCTGGCAAATAGGGGCCATGTATCTTGGGGAGTATTTTACAACACAATAAGGGCAGGTAGCTGGGGAAGTAATACAACATAATAGGGGCCTGTATCTGGGGGTATTGGGGGTATTAAACACAAACAACAGGAATAGCCGGTTATCTGGGGAGTATTTACAACACAATAAGGGCGGTATCTGGGGGAGGGGGTATTTACAACACAATAGGGGCCATGTATTCTGGCAATATGTGGGCCTGTATCTGGGGAGGGGGGTAGTTACAACACAATAGGGGGCCTGGGTATCTGGGGTTGGGGAGCATTACAAACAAAATAATAGGGGCCGGTATTCTGAGGGGGAGTTATTTTACAATACAATATGGGCCTACCTGTATCTGGGTGGGAGAATTACAACACAATAGGGCCTGTATGCTGGGGAGGGGTAGGTATTACAAAACACAATAAAGGGCTGGGTTATCTGGTGGGGAGTAATTCACAAATAATAGGGGCCTGTGTCTTGGGGGATGTATTTTAGTTTACAACAACAACAATAGGAGGGGCCTGTATCTTAGGTAGTTTTATTTACTAACACAATAGGGGCCTGGTATTGGGGAGTTATTACAAACATAAGAGGGGCCTGTGTTCGGGAAGTATTACAAACACAATAGGGGCCTGTATCTGAGGAGCTTATTTACAACCATAATAGGGGCCGGTGTACCTGGGGAGTAATTACAAAACACAATAGGGGCCACTGTTGACTGGGGGAGCATTACAAAACGCAAATAGGAGGGGCCGGTTATCTGGGAGAGTATGTTACAAAACATTTATAATGGGCCTGGTTTATGGGGTGGGTATTACAAATAATAGGGGCCTGTTTACCTGGGGAGTACTTACAACACAATTAGGGCCTGTGAATCCTGGAGGGGGCGTAATTACAAAAACACAAAAATAGGGGCCTGAATGGGGGAGTGATTTACAACTCCAATAGCGGCTGGGGTATCCTGGGGAGTATTACAACAACCAATAGGGGCCGGTATATGCGAGTATTACAACACAATTATGGGGCCTGGGGTATATGGGGGTACTAAAACATAATAGGGGACGATTCTGGGAGTATTACAACCACAATATGGGCGGGGTATCCTGGGGAGGTTTTACAACACTAATTAGGTGCCTGGTTATCTGGCAATAGGGGGCCTGTTCTTGGGGAGCATTACAAAACACCAATAGGGGCCTTGGCATTCGGGGGAGGGGGTAATACAACACAATAGGGGCGGTAATTGGGGGTAGGAATTACAAACATAACAGGGGCCCCAAAGGGTTATTTTTTCTGGCGGGGAGTTTTTACAACAACAACAAGGGCCTGAAGGGTCCTGGGGTATCGTAGTACAACACAGGGGGAGTAGTTAACAACACATATAGGGGGCTGTATTCTGGGAGGCATTTCATCCATAATAGGGGCCTGTGTTAATCTTGGGGGAGTATTACAACACAAAAATAGGGGCCTGTATCGGTGAGTAGGTTGACTAGGGGAGTTCTAATTACAACCACAATAGGGGACCTGGTATTCTTGGGGAGTAATTACACCAAAAACTATAAAAGGGGCCTGTATCTGGCGGGAGCATTTACAACCATACAAGGGGCATGGGGCCCTGTATTTGAGGGGAGAATTACAACACAATTTAGGGGCGGTATCGGGGGAGTATTTAACAAAAAGTTAGGGGCCGGTATCTGGGGAGTAATTACAACAACAATAGGGGCCTGGTATCTTGGGAGGGGTAGTACAACACAATATTACGGCCTTGAATCTGGGGGAGTATTACAACACAATAGGGGGCCTGTATCTGGGGAGTATTACAACAACAATTAGGGGCCTGTATATTGGGAGTATTACAAACAATTAGGGGCCCATATCAAGGGAGTATTACAAACACAACAGGCAGGCTTGTATTTGGGGGAGTTAGTTTCAACACAGATAGGGGCGGCTATCTGGGGAGTGTGAGTATTAACAACAAACAATAGGGGCCGTATAATGGGGAGGGTATTAAATAATAATAGGGGCTGTAATTCTTGGGAGTATTACAACATAATTAGGGCTGTTTCTGGGGTGTATTACCAACAATAATTAGGGGGACTTGTATCTGGGGAGCATTACAACAATATAACTAGTTGGGCCTGTATCTGGAGTATTACAACACAATGTAGGGACCTGTATCTTGGGAGTATTACAAGACAATAGGGGCATGTATCTTGGGATTATTACAACACAATAGGGGCCATATCTGGGGAGTATTACAACACAATAGGGGCCGGTATCTGGGGAGAAATACAACACAATAGGGCCTGTACTGGTAAACCTGTATCTGGGGAGTATTACAACACAATAGGGGGCATGAAGGGGCCTGAGGTATTACTGGGGAAATTACAATAAGGGGAGCCTAGGGCCTATCTGGAGAGTATTACAACACAATAGGGGCCTATATCTGGGGAGTATTACAACACAATAGGGGCCTGCATCTGGGGAGTAATACAACACAATAGGGGCCGGTATCTGAGGAGTAGTACAACACAATAGGGGCCTGTGACTGGGGAGTATTACAAAACAATAGGGGCCTGTATCTGGGGAGCATTACAACATAATAGTGGCCTGTATCTGGGGAATATTACAACACAATAGGGGCCTGTATCTGGGGAGTATTACAACATAATACGGGCCTGTACCACAGGTTGAAGTAACGGACCGAGGTCTATAAATACATTAAATATTCCTAAAAGCATCAATAAATGTAGAAAAAAATAAGCTAAAATAATTTTTTTTACTCCATATTACAAGGTTGCTTAGTTTTTAATAGGCCGAACCCGGATGGCCTCGAGACACCTGACTCTCACGAAACGTCAACCGAGTTATATCATTGTCGCCTATTGCAGAAGTTGGGACAATGTTAGTATTCCGCAACGATATATTCCCCGATGCGCTATGTCAACGCATTTTCGAGCTATCGATTGTTTTGTTTAAAAAAAATTATCATCATTGCTAGGTCGGGAAAGAACAGACACATTTCCGAGGCCGATACTGCTATATAAAGGAGTAAACATCGGGTTCAAAATACACTTTTACGGCGTATCTGGGGAGTATTACAACACAATACACGCACAGCTCTGAAGCCACACTATCCTGATCTGGTCTCCACCAACCTTACCACACCATATCTAAAGGCTCATGTGTGAATCCCAGTAGGATTCATAGTAAGTGATGAATCCCGGAAAGGACTGTTTATTACCTCTGTTTTTCTTCTCTTCACGTTTTGCTCTTAGTTCTTGAATGGCTGTTAATTTTTTACTGTCCTTTTTCGCGTCCAGATCTTTCCGTCTTTCTTTGCTTCGCTGACTAGCTACCATGGCGACTATATTCCGTGAAGAATCCGAGCCTTTCTCTTTTTTCTTCTTTTGTTCCAGCTTTTTAGCATGTTTCAATTTCTTCTCAATTTCAAATCTGAAATTGAAGACTGAAGTTAAAGGTACATGCCCACTCAGTACGGGCCTTTATAGGAATTAAATAAGTGTATAATTGTGTCACTATTCAACCAGTTCTGAAAATTACAAGTGCACTCTATACAGATATAATCATTTAGTAATATTTATTTTACTGATAGTGACTCGCGGTGGTATCAGGCTATTTTCATATGCAAATGAAGCATGATATTTTCAAAGTATTTATACTAATTAATGAGTCACCTGAAGAAATTTTTTTCGACAGATTATAAAGTATGATCATTGCACATTAAACAAGAGGGCCATGATGGCCCTAATTCGCTCACCTGACTCCATGAACACCAGAGGAGAATGTGACATTGAGTTCATGTGTTTTAAAAAAAATTGTGCTATTTTTAGATGGCGGTCATCTTGGATTAAGCAATGACTCATTTTACCAAATCTGAAAATGCTTCACCCAAGGATCTTAACTTACTATGAAGTTTGGCCATCATCGGCCATGTGGTTTCTGAGAAAAAGACGTTCAAAATCTCGAATAAATGACCTTTTGGAGGCCATCATGGATGACATAATCATCCGATTCTGACAAATATTGCACCAGAGCAATCGCCTCATCGATACCTTCAATTTGATATATGACATTAGCATATTCGGTCAAAAATAAAATTTGACCCCACGGGCCACGCCCATTTTTGACCCTGGGGTCACAATTTTCACAAATTTGAAAGAGCATTGTATATCAATCATTCCTACCAAGTTTCATCGAAATCCGGCCAGCGGTTCATGAGAAGATTTATGAATTTGTGCTATTTTTAGACGGCGGCCATCTTGGATTAGCGATGACCTCCATTTTAACAAATCTGAAAAGGCTTCACCCATGGACCATAACTTTTAAGTTTGGCCACCATGGGCCAAGCGGTTCATGTGAAGAAGAATGTTGAAATCTCTAATAAAAGAAAAACCTTTTGACCTTTCGGCGGTCATCTTGGATGACATAACCATCCGATTTCGACAAAAAATGCACCAGAGTGATCGCCTCATTGATACATTCGATTTGACATGACCATATTCGGTCAAAAATAAAATTTGACCCCACGTGCCACGCCCATTTTTGACCCCGGGGTCACCATTTTAACACCTTTGAAAGAGCATTGTACATCGATCAGTCCTACCAAGTTTTGTCAAAATCCGGTCAGCGGTTCTTGAGAAGAAGATTTTTGAAGAATTTGTGCTATTTTTAAGACGGCGGCCATCTTGGATTACGTAATGATGTAATTTTAACAATTTTGTAATCCCCCTACCTAAGGACCATGACCATGAAGTTTGGTGACTATAGGCCCAATGGTTACCGAGGAGAAGACGTTTGAAAATGTTCACGGACGACAACGACGGACGACGGACACATTGCGGTAACAATAGCTCACATGAGCTTCGCTCAGGTGAGCTAATAAAAAACTGGTGCAGCCCTAAAAATAAATAGAGAATAAATAGAAATGTCCGTCAACAGTTTAAGGAAACACGGTTATCGCTCCTGATATCAGTGTGGAAATTTACGTCTGATATAACATGTATAATAATGCCAATCAATACGTGGGGTAATGGTGTATAGCGGGCACTCATATTTTTTAGAACTGGTGGAATAGTGACACAATTATACACTTATTTAATTCCTTTAAAGAGAATGTTGTGCCTACTGAGTGGGCATGTACCTTTATGGTGTAACATATTGGCAGCAAAGATAGTCCTGATAGTCCATTTCCTAATCAAGTGCCTTTACTGCAAACATTATTTATTTATTTATTTAATGGTGTTTAATGGCATGTCAACAGAGAAGGTAAAATTAGGCCGGGTTAACAGGATCTAATCCCATGTGCGGGGGATGCAATAGGCACTGACCTGGTTTTGAGAAGTGAGCGACGCTCCATGCGGTTGAAGAGCTCCTGCTCACGCTCCTTCTCTGTCATGTCCTCGAGCCGCTGCTTGTCGTCCTCGTCCCCGATTAGGTTGTCGTCGTAGCCGTCGTGGAACTCCTCCGCCCCGCTCTCTGACTCGTCACCAGAGTCCGACACCTCACCTGGCACAGACACACGGGCTGGCTTTACAGGGGACGTACACGGGAACATGGGGTTACAGAGAACCAGACACAGGATAGTTTCACAGGGGATGTACAGACACACAGGCTGGCTTTACAGGGGATGTACACACACATACTGGCTTTACAGGGGACGTACACGGGAACATGGGGTTACAGAGAACCAGACACAGGATAGTTTCACAGGGGATGTACAGACACACAGGCTGACTTTACAGGGGATGTACACACACAGACTGGCTTTACAGGGGACGTACAGACACATGGGCTGGCTTTACAGGGGACGTACAGAGACACAGACTGGCTTTACAGGGGACGTACAGACACATGGGCTGGCTTTACAGGAGACGTACAGACACACAGGCTGGCTTTACAGGCGACACACAGGCTGGCTTTACAGGGGACGTACACAGACACACAGACTGGCTTTACAGGGGACGTACAGACACACGGGCCGGCTTTACAGGCGACGCACAGACACATGGGCTGGCTTTACAGGGGACGTACACAGACACACGGGCTGGCTTTACAGGGGACGTACACGGACACATGGGCTGGCTTTACAGGGGACATACAGACACACAGGCTGGCTTTTCAGGGGACGTACAGACACACGGGTACACGGGCTGGCTTTTCAGGGGACGTACAGACACACGGGCTGGCTTTTCAGGGGACGTACAGACACATGGGCTGGCTTCACAGGTGACGTACAGACATACAGGCTGGCTTTACAGGGGACGTACAGGCACACAGGCTGGCTTTACAGGGGACGCACAGTCACACGGGCTGGCTTTACAGGGGAAGTACAGACACACGGGCTGGCTTTACAGGTGACGTACACAGACATACAGGCTGGCTTGTACACGGACACATGGGCTGGCTTTACAGGGGACATACAGACACACAGGCTGGCTTTTCAGGGGACGTACAGACACACGGGTACACGGGCTGGCTTTACAGGGGACGTACAGACACACAGGCTGGCTTTTCAGGGGACGTACAGACACACGGGCTGGCTTCACAGGTGGCGTACAGACATACAGGCTGGCTTTACAGTGGACGTACAGGCACACGGGCTGGCTTTACAGAGGACAAACAGTCACACGGGCTGGCTTTACAGGGGAAGTACAGACACACGGGCTGGCTTTACAGGTGACGTACACAGACATACAGGCTGGCTTTACAGGTGATGTACAGACATACAGGCTGGCTTTACAGGGGACGTACAGACACACGGGCTGGCAGTATTAGTAGGTGAAACACGCTACACACATCTTCATTATGTTGGCCCGTATGACATTGTGTGACATTTGTGCACATATATGATGTACTGAAATATAGAAGATATGACAGAATTGAGAAACTCCGGCAAAGTTCTTTGTGTGTGTCAAAAGGTCAAGGTCATATTACGGGCAGCATGGATGAGTGGCATTTGTCCACAGGTTTGATGTATTGAAATATTAAAGTAATCCTTCATGGGAACTAGAATTGACAGAATTGAGAAAATCTGGCGAACTTCTTGTGTGAAAAAGTTAAAAGTTGTGAAGGTCAAAAGGTCAAGGTCATATTAAGGGCAGCATGGATGTGTGGCATTTGTCCACAAATATGCCGTGCTGAAATATTTAATAATCCTTCAAGAAATATAGAAGTTATGACAGATTTTAGAAACTACGGCAAACTTCTTAATGTGGGAAAAAGTTCAAAGTTGTCAAAGTCAAAAGGTCAAGGTCATATTACGGGCAGCATTGGATGGATGTGCAGGTACACTGCATTGAAATATTGAAGTAATCCTTAAAGGGAAAGAGAAGTTATGACATAATTGAGAAACTCTGGCAAAGTTCTTAATGTGCCGGACACATGGACGAACGGACACAGTCCAAACACTATATGCCTCCGGCTCTACCGAGACTGGGGGCATAAAAACAGCTGCCTGAAGGAAATATACGAGGTGCAGTCATAAAGTTCTCAGACTTTCTCGATAAAGTTTGATATACGCTGTCACATTGTTAATTTTTATGTGACATTTACATGAAACAGGTATTTCATAAAACGTTAAAATTTTCAACTGCTTCGCAGTGACGGACGTTATTTTATTGCTCCAGTTACGCATTATGTGCCAACGGTTTGTCAAAAAGTAAGTTTTAACTTTCAAAACAATTTGGTGTGATCAAAGAAAATGGCAAAAACTCATTTATATCGGAAATACATGTGTTCAATTTGCAAATACAATATGCATTCAATTTGAAATGCGGGGGTACAATATGTTTAAGCACCAAGCTATCTGGGGCTGTGGAGGCTCACCTTCCTCAGGCTCGGACCGCACCTCGCCGTCACTCTCACTGGCCGACGACGACTCAACGATCGACTTCCGCTGGCCGCGCTTTGCTAGTTTCTTCACCTTGCCCTTCCTCTTGTTGCCACCCATCGTCCACTGTAACCACAACTACGGCTCACAGCATTTCTCACATGTGGCTGTGACTGGAGAAATTGCAGTCTGATGAGGACCTGGGGGCCGTTTCACTAAACTTTGTACGACTAAAATGTTCGTAAGTGCAAAAAATTATGATAGTCTGTAAATTTCACATTAACATTGTTTTCTAGTAAATAATTATTGGATTTACATTTATTGAGCATAGGCTGCAAATGCAGCCTATGCTCAATAAATGTAAATCCATCAATTGAAATTTACAGACGATCTTAAATTTGCACTTACAAACATTTTAGTCGTAAACAGTTTAGTGAAACGGGCCCCTGCACTGTTCGCCATTCCATCAATGAAACACACATCATCACCTTCTAATAAGCCTACAAGAGTGTGCTATTTGATCAAAAGTTATACTTGTCACAAATCCCAGAAGTCCCATTTCTACAGTCACAGCCACATACATGTATATGCAATATTTTGTTGGTCTCTACATGGACTGCAATTTTCAGTCAGTTCTCCACATTTGTCCCGAGAAGAATCTGTTTGTCAGGAATTTACCTACGAATCCTCAACGATGATTTTATTGTTAAGATATTTTTCTTTCTTCTTTTGCAATATTAATGGCAAGCAATCACATTAATTATTTTGCCATGCTAGTGAATGTATGCCAAGTCTCCCAAGCTACTCAATCCACCTAGGTGGACAAGGCATAGTGAACAATTCGCTCACCTGACTCCATGAACACCACAGGAGAATGTGACATTGATTTCATATGTGTTTTAAAAAAATTGTGCTATTTTTAGATGGCGGTCATCTTGGATTAAGCGATGACTCTCATTTTACCAAATCACCCTTGGATCTTAACTTACTATGAAGTTTGGCCAGCATCGGCCATGTGGTTCCTGAGAAAAAGACGTTCAAAATCTGAAATAAATGGACCTCTTGGCAGCCATCATGCATGACATAATCATCCGATTCCGACAAATATTGCACCAGAGCAATTGCCTCATCGTTACCTTCAATTTGATACATGACATGAGCATATTCGGTAAAAAATAAAATTTGACCCCAATTTGACCCCACGGGCCACGCCCATTTTTGACCCCGGGGTCACCATTTTCACAACTTTGAAAGACATTGTACATCGATCATTCCTACCAAGTTTCGTTGAAATCCAGCTGGCGGTTCATGAGAAGATTTTTTAACAATTTATGCTATTTTTAGACGGCGGCCATCTTGGATTAGCGATGACCTCCATTTTAACAAATCTGAAAAGGCTTCACCCATGGACCATCACTTTTAAGTTTGGCTACCATGGGCCAAGCGGTTCATGTGAAGAAGAATTTTGAAATCTCTAATAAAAGAACGACCTTTTAGCGGCCATCTTGGATGACATAACCATCCGATTTCGACAAAAAAATCACCAGAGTGATCGCCTCATTGATACCTTCGATTTGATATATGACATGACCATATTCGGTCAAAAATAAAATTTGACCCCAAGTTGACCCCACGGGCCACGCCCATTTTTGACCCCAGGGTCACCATATTAACAACTTTGAAAGAACATTGTACATCGATCATTCCTACCAAGTTTTGTCGAAATCCGGTTGGCGGTTCTTGAGAAGAAGATTTTTGAAGTTTGGTGACTATAGGCCCAATGGTTACCGAGGAGAAGACGTTTGAAAATGTTCACAGACGGACGACGGACGGATGGACGGACGGACGGACACATTGCGGTAACAATAGCTCACATGAGCTTCACTCAGGTGAGCTAATAAAAAACTGGTGCAGCCCTAAAAACTTATCCCTACTAAATCTATGAACGTGTGCATGATAAGGTGATGAAAAGAATGTTCGGCATAAAATATGGTTTTTAGTACCATATCAGCGCATCAAAGATTTTTGTTACTCATGTGACTAAATATATATACCCTATATATTTCCGCATGATAGACATCCAGAAGTAGTAGCCTAAGCCTAGTAATTTGCACATTACGCAAACATTGTATTAGCGAGCGTACCCCACTACACCTTCAGTTACCTATGTAAACAGGGGGTCTAGTGAGGTGCCCGCGCAATAGGTAATGAGGTCAAATAGGTCACGATGCAGTGACTATTTTCGATCAATGAATTATTGTAAATTATTATAAATTGTTGTAAGTGATTGTAATGTGTGTTTTCAATATTTCAGGCCGTCAAGTGAGGGATTGGTCAAAAAGCGAGGCTTACGGAATACCTCCCCGCGTGGGCCCAGGTACCCCTAAAATATGTAAAAATTTCAAAGTGTGTGGGCTTGTGACCTTGACTCTGGGATTAGCGCGAGCGGCATGAACGTGAATTTGTCACAGGGTGGTAGAGGTCCATTGGAGCAATGAGTGTGTGAAATGAGAAGCAGATCCGAGCAAGGAAATAGAAGTTATAACCGATTTCTCTGATGTTAAGTTTTGTAAAGAGACTACCGTATAACCTCGAATTAACGACCCCGGAGGCGTTACATTTTACAAAAGGGGGGGGGGGGCGTTTATTAGCCAGTAAAAACAAAAAAAAACTAGACGCTTGTCGACAAGCGCATGTGTATCCCCCTCCCCAGATACACAAGTAGTTTGAAAAAAGGGTGATCGAGTTATGCTCCGGAGACAAAATCGGTGACGGACAAAGGGAGATAACTAAACAATTAGTGATGCAAGAGTTGTCAATCTTGCGCGACACACCTTTAGGGTCTATGCATGTGTGAAGCTACTGGAGTGCAGAATTATTTGTTAATAGTCCTATATTTATGTACATATATCTGCACAGGTGCACATAATGCCACAATATCAATAACACAGTTGACGGAAATGTAATATAGAATGTAAATAAAAAAAAATAATGCTCGCTACTGGAGCCGAGAATTTTTTTTTAATAGTCCTATATTTATCTACATATATCTGCACAGGTCCACATACTGCCACAATATTGTCAACACAGTTTAGGTAAATGTAATAATTTAGCTGTATACTGTAATAAGTTAGTGGTCAGTTAAAAATTTTAAAAAGAATGTAAAAAAAAAAAAATTTGAAAAAAAAAAAAAAGTTGAAAAATAAAAAATAATAATACTTGCTATTGGAGCCAAGAATTTTTTTTTAATAGTCCTATATTTATCTACATATATCTGCACAGGTCCACATAATGCCACAATATTTTCAACACAGTTTACGGAAATGTAATATACAATTTTTTTTTTTTTTAAATAATGCTCGCTACTGGAGCCCAGAATTTTTGTTAATAGTCCTATATTTATCTGCATATATCTGCACAGGTCCACATACTGCCACAATATTGTCAACACAGTTTACGGAAATGTAATAATGTACCTGTATAAATTACCTGTAATAAGTTAGTGGTCAGTTAAAAAATTGAAAAAGAATGTAAAAAAAAAAAAAAAAATGGAAAAAAAAATTAAATTAAATTAAAAAAAAAAAAAAAAAAAGAATAATGCTCCCTACTGGAGCCCAGAATGTTTTTTAATAGTCCTATATTTATCTACATATCATATATACAAAGGTCCACATATTCCCACAATATTTTCAACACAGTTTACGGAAATGTAATATAATCATTTACCTGTATAAATTACCTGTAAGTGGTCAGTGGTCAGTTGCACATGCTAGCACATGCACAGGTGAATAGTCTGTATAAAGCACTTACGACCTTATGCTACTAGACAAAAATTGAAAAATAATTTGAAAAAAAAAAGGAAAAAAAAAATAAAAAAAAATGAAGAAAAAAAAAATGAAAAAAAAAGATAAAAATAAAAAATGAAAAAAAAAAGAAAAAAAAAGAAAAAAAAAAGAAAAAAAAAAAAAAAAAAAATTTAAAAATAATAATGCTTGCTATTGGAGACCAGATTTTTTTTAATAGTCCTATATTTATCTACAAAAATCTGCACAGGTCCACATAATGCCACAATATTTACAACACAGTACCCAATGTAGTGATTTACCTGTATAAATTACCTGGTCAGCAGTGGTCAAGCACTGGACATCTGCACATGCTAGCCCATGCTAGCACATGGATGGTCTCCCAGTTTCTTTTGTTCTCTCTACAGGTAAGGTGTACAGAGCACACGAGAAAAGGTGTACAGAGCAGACGAGAAAACAGGTCTTCATGCATTATTGTCCAGTTTGTAGAGTGCGCAAAACAAAAAGGAGATAACTCAAAAATTAGCTACGCAAGAGTTGTCATTCTTGTGCGCGTGAACACACCGGTCCGGAGGGTCGTGTCTATGCATGTGTGAAGTTTCATGAAAATATTCCCAAAGGGTGGTCGAGTTATGCTCCGGACAGGAAATCAGTGAGCGAAAACAAAAAAGGGAGATAACTCAAAAATTAGCTATGCCAAGAGTTGTCATTCTTGTGCACGACACACCTTCGGTTCGTGGTCCTAATTGAATGTGTTTTAAGTTTTCATAAAAATATTCCAAAAAAGGGTGGTCGAGTTATGGTCAAATATCAGTGCGCAAAAACAAAAAAGGGAGATTAACTCAAAAAATTAGCTATGCAAGAGTGTCATTCTTGTGCGCGACACACCTTCGGGTCGTGGTCTATGCAATGTGTGAAAGTTTCATGAAAATATTCCAAAGTGGTTCCAAAGGGTGGTGGAGTTATGCTCCGGACACGAAATCAGTGTGAGAAACAAAAAGAAAAAAGGGAGATAACTAAAAAATTAGCTATGCAAGAGTTGTCATTCTTGCGCGCGACACACCTTCGGGTCGTGGTCTATGCATGTGTGAAGTTTCATGAAAATATTCCAAAGGGTGTTCGAGTTATGCTCCGGACAAGAAGTGTCTGCGGCAGACGCGGACGCGGAGCGCTGTCAAATCCATAGTATCCCCCGACGGAGTCCGGGGGATACAATTAACAATGACCGCCAATTTCAAACACAAATAAGGATTTAAGGATTATTTGTGTTTGAAATTGGCGGTCATTGGTAAATATTTTTTATTTTTTTTTTATATAGGGGGGGGGGGGGGGTGGTGGGGGGGGGGGGGGGGGGGGGGGGGGGGGGGCGTTTATTAGGAGGGGGGGCGGGGGGCTTAATTCGAGGTTATACGGTATGTATGTGACGTTGACCTCGAGATCAGCGGGGATTTGTCACAGCATATGAAATATTAAGAATTTTCAATGAAAGAAATAGAAGTTATAACATATTTCTCTGATGTTAAGTTTTGTAAAGAGACTAAGTATGTGACCTTGACCTTGGGATCAGCGGGGGTTGGACAGTCGTAGATTTGTCACAGCATGATAGTACAACCTTAGAGGAACGCACAAGTGAAATAATAAGAATTTTCAATGAAGGAAATAGAAGTTATAACTTATTTCTCTGATGTTAAGTTTTGTAAAGAGACTAAGTATTTGACCTTGACATTGGAATCAGCAGGGGTTGTTGGACGGTCATGGATTTGGCACAGCATGGTATTAGAGCCTTACAGGAATGCATGTGTGAAATATTAAGAATTTTAGATGAAGGAAATAGAAGTTAGAACAATATTTCTCTGATGTTAAGTTTTGTAAAGAGACTAAGTATTTGACCTTGACCTTGGGATCAGCGGGGGTTGGACGGTCGGGGATTTGGCACAGCATGGTAGTAGAGCCTTACAGGAATGCATGTGTGAAATATTAAGCATTTTAGATGAAGGAAATAGAAGTTAGAACAATATTTCTCTGATGTTAAGTTTTGTAAAGAGACTAAGTATTTGACCTTGACCTTGGTATCAGCGGGGGTTGGATGGTCGTGGATTTGGCACAGCATGGTAGTAGGAGCCTTACAGGAATGCATGTGTGAAATATTAAGCATTTTAGATGAAGGAAACAGAAGTTATAACAATATTTCTATGATGTTAAGTTTACGGACTAAGTATTTTACCTTGACCTTGGGATCTGCGGGGGTTGGACGGTCGTGGATTTGGCACAGCATGGTAGTAGAGCCTTACAGGAATGCATGTGTGAACTATCAAGCATTTTAGATGAAGGAAATAGAAGTTATAACAATATTTCTCTGATGTTAAGTTTACGGACGCACGGACGGACGGACGGGACGGACGGACAACCTGACTCCAGTATACCTCCCCACAACTCGTTGCGGGGGTATAATTAGGAAAATCGGAATTCAGACGGTGAAAAAATAGGAATAAAACAGGAAAATATAGTCTAAAATAGGAATAAAATAGTACTTTAAGATGGCTTCCCAACACATTTTATGGCCATCCTGACCTTTTTATTAGCCGATCTATTTATAGATCGGCTAATATGTTGGTTATCCATCGAATTCTGAAAAAGTTTGTAGCAACCCTTTTCTCCGCTATTCGGTAATCTACGAACGCGAATTTTTCTGTATCACTTCCAAATTGCACCAACCGATAAAGTTTGCATTTTTGGCAATTATCTCCGTTTAAAACTTTACTTATAGCCAAATAACACAATTTTGAATACTTAATGAGCTGAACGCCTGAAGAGATTTAACCCGGAAGTTATTGTTGTTGAAGTCCATAGTTGGCTCTAATGGCCATATACGCCAACATACGCCGATTATTGGGCTAATTTAAAGCTTTTATTTATTTAAAACAGAACAAGTTTCAGCCACGTATAATCGCGTAAAATGTGTTTATTCGGCTAATTTTATAATCGACCTCTGCTCAAAATCTCCTTACTAGTAACCCCAGCATTTTCGTTTATCCCAGCATCTCGGGTTTATCCCATTGGATCGCGTACGCGCGTCATTTGACGCTAGTTAATATTCACAAAATTTTCCACCAATCAAAACGAAGAATTGCCCTTCATAGCCAACTTTGATTTGTTTACGTATAACATGCAGGGATGGCAGGGATGCATCCAGCACGCGCGATTGCGGCAATCCCCTTAATTATTGTCAATGCCGCAAATTATTGATTGTCTTGCGCCCGACATCGCGCAAAAAATCATGGATGGGGCACATTAGGCCAATCTGGGCATGTGCCTGAATACGCAGGAGCTTGCGTCTATTTTTAGATGACACTGTAACCGCTAGATATATATAGCCCTGGTAGCTCCGCCCACTCGCATGCTGCCACAGAATTCCGACAAACACACACACAGTGACTACAACTTTGTGTATTGCGGAGTGTAATTTGTAGATAAATAGAGCATACAGTACAGGTGTTACGCTGGAATATTTCGCAACATAATGGTGGGAACGGGTTTCCAAAACCTGCACAAAATCGAGAAAAATGTCAACGCTGGGTACAGAACTGTGGTCGAAAATAGTTTACCATTGACAATGTTACCAGAGACACCTACATATGTTCGATGCACTTTACCCTGATTTGATCGGCTAATACCATCATGCTCTGCATGACTTTTCATAATAGTTTTTATTGATAATGTGTGTCGTACTGCGCAAAGACTATAAAATATAAAAATGATTTTGACACATCACTTGTACTCTAATAATTAAAGTAATGTACATATATGTTAGCCTCCATTCTGTCCCATTCAGCCAACCCCATCCACCCTTGTCTTTATGTTTTGAAAATATACAAAACTAGAAATGTGGCCTGTCGGCACACGAATGCCCCCGCTGGCAGCCAAAGAAAACGAAGCATATTTGATTATAAGCCATTTACCCGAGTGCTAAGGTTTTGAACGCACCTGGGCTTAGTGGGGGCGGGACGAATGTGGATTTGTCACAGGGCGCAATGCGTGTGTGAAATGTGAAGCAGATCCGAGCAAGGAAACAGAAATTATAAGCCATTTACCCAGCGTTAAGGTTTCGAACGCACCAAGTCTGTGACCTTGACCCTGGACTTAACGGGGGCGGGACGAATGTGGATTTGTCACAGGGCGGTAGAGGACCATTGGAGCAATGCGTGTGTGAAATGTGACGCAGATGCGAGCAAGGAAACAGAAATTATAAGCCATTTACCCAGCGTTAAGGTTTTGGGACGTACGTACGGATGCCGGTAACACTATATGCCCCCCTCACCATTCGGTGGCGGGGGCATAATAAGCCATTTACCCAGCATTAAGGTTTCGAACGCACCAAGTCTGTGACCTTGACCCTGGGCTTAGAGGGGCCGGGACGAATGTGGATTTGTCACAGGGCGGTAGAGGACCATTGGAGCAATGCGTGTGTGCAATGTGAAGCAGATCCGAGCAAGGAAACAGAAATTATAAGCCATTTACCCAGCGTTAAGGTTTCGAACGCACCAAGTCTGTGACCTTGACCCTGGGCTTAGCGGGGGCGGGACGAATGTGGATTTGTCACAGGGCGGTAGAGGACCATTGGAGCAATGCGTGTGAAATGTCAAGCAGATCCGAGCAAGGAAACAAAAATTATAAGCCATTTACCCGAGCGTTAAGGTTTCGGGACGTACGTACGTTACGTAAGTTACGTACGTTACGTACGTGTTACGTACGTTACGAGGAAACAGAAATTATAAGCCATCTACCGAGCGTTAAGGTTTCGGGACGACGCGTTTTACTACGCTTTGTACAAACTATACCGCCGTTAACACCTTATGCCCCCTTCACCATTCGGTGACGGGGGCATAAAAAACATTTTTATTAATGAGCATGCTGAATATGGGGTCCTAAAACTAGGATAGGTCGGATTACCTGAACCACATACCGTATATATATTACCTGAAAATACTAGAGCAAGTGAGCTGGAGCTCACATATACCCCGGCCGCTGCCGCTGCCTCATAATGCTAATCAAAAAATAAAATTCCTGTCATTGCGACATTGAATCCAGAATGATTTTGAAAAGGCAGACAGCGTTATTTAGAAATTGTATTGATCAATGCATATGAATTAAGATAACAAGTGAAGGATGAATGTTACAGAGATATAAAGTACTTAAAGCCCCTATATGGCTCAAGTTGCCGAATTTGGCCTCCTATTGGGTTTTCCCACACATAAATCCAACAGGTTTCTATTTACACACACTTTGAAACTGTTTGCATTCATTTTGGTACAAAAATGAGTTTGTAGTCGATGAAAATATCAATATATGTTGATAAACAAACAGCAGGTGCCAGGGTTCATGTTTGAGGGCGACATGGGCGAAGTGGTCGTTTTTTTTCTGGCCAAGTCGCCTTATTTTTCCTGTAGGGGGAAGTCAAGTCGCCCTGGAATTTTCTGGATTGTTTTTTTTTTTTTTTTTTTTTTTTTTTTTTTTTTTTTTTTTACTATGAATTTCAGACCCTAGGGGCGAGTGCATGTCATAAATGCGCTAATCCCACCAAATAGGCGTGTAAAATTGGATCGCATCGATTGTTTGATGACCCCTGGTGTGTATTTGCCCGCGGGGTTTCTTTGTTATTGTCGCCTACTATCGGTTTGTTATTCGCGACGCCATGATGCGTATCAACTGATCAGACACGTCTGGGCGCTTAATATTGTTTAATTTAGGAACGTTGATTGAAGACCCCAATTTACGTCATTAAGGCGGGGCTTATAGCTTCATTTAATTCATTGGTCGGCTTCGACTAATTTGATTCGACGACACACGTGAATAATTAGTTTCAAGGTAAATGGGAGGCGACTACTATCGCAGTCTATCGGCATACGACGTAGTTGTCTACACACATTTTTGTCAGCTTATGACGCTTTGCGGGATACCATTTCCGAAATAAAAATAGCATCCAATCGTTAGCTACGATTGTGGGTATACCCACTCGAGGCGCCACCACTGACGAACCTAGTCGTCGCCTACACAGTGGCCTACACAGCCCATGATTGCAACTTTCTTTTTCGCCGAAAAGTGTGAAATAATTAAATACGAAATTGATATATTCTAATGAAATCCTTTGATGCCGAAATCAAGTATTGTGTATTACATTACTAACTGTTCATTTCAACCAAATATGGCTAACTCTATTGTCAGAAAACATGAAAAAGTCTATAAATATCACGGACAATTTCGGCGATTTCGTACCTACGTAGTTTCGTCCTTTTGCAACTTTTTCCAATCGATGTTAACGTAACCCGATTTTTATGATAATTCAGTTTGGTATTAACTAAATATACATAATGTATGCACATTCAAGTTCATAAACGATATTTATGTACACAGTTAAAGAGGTTCAAATGGGTGGTAACAACATAAAAATTTGTTTATGCTTTTAAGATGAATTTTTTTTCCTTTTTTTTTCAAATTCTAAAATCTACTACATTTGCATTCCCAGCCACATCTCCCCCACCCCCCAAAGTTTCTTTTTTTATTTCTCGATGAAAGTATACGTTGTTAACGCTCACTTAAACCGTCTTGACGAGGTGGCTCAACATGTTGATGCCTCTACCCTCTAATAGATATGCTGTTGAAAACATAGAGTTAATGTATACAGTTACGCGATAACCATAAGTAAGAGAAAAAATCAGGGAAAATATGATTTTTATCACTTCTCCCTAATTTCCCCTCACTTCTCCCTATTTTGCCTGGAGGGAGAAGTGACTTCTCCTCTCCCTAAATTTTTGGCCTAGATTGAACCCTGAGGTGCGTGTTTCAAAGCCCGATCGAATTTCCGATAGACGCTTGGGTCAACTCCCCGATTGACATTTTGCACTGAGTGGTACACACAACAAGTTTTTGTTGTCTTCACATTGCGATTAAGATGTAAATCAAGACTTGAGATGTATCTATTAGGCAGCATATGTTAGTTTTGTGTACAAAATCAGTTGCCAAACATGTTTTTGTGTTTGAAAAAATCGGAAAATTGTAATACTGAGCAGGGCCTTTAACTAGACATTATGTTACATTATGTTTGTAAAGCATGGATATGCCCTCATGGCATACTGGACTCAAAATAACTAGAGATTGTGTATAAAAAAACAAAAATTCAAAAAAATTCGAAGTCATTTCAGAAAGTCTTACAAAGTTTTTGACACAAGAAAATGGCCAAGTGTTTCAGCACCATTTTGAAGGTCATAAAGGTTAAGGTCATGTCCAAATATTAAAGCAATCCTTCAAGCACATGATGGAGAAACTCTTACAACGTAAGAAAATGGCTAAGTGTTTCAGCACCATTTTGAATGTCATGATGGTCAATGTTATGTCATTGGTGGTGCGAGTGCATCACACTTGTTCAGGTGAATGAACTGTCCAAATATTAAAGCAATCGTTCAAGTAATATTGAAGATATTACACGATAGAGAAACTCTGACAAAGTTTTCGACTTTTTGACGTAAATGTACACGGACAGACGAACAGAACCTCAAGAGCAACGTTATATGCCACCTTGCTATTGCATAGGGGGCATAAAAACATGACCTAAATGGAATTTTTACAAAAATCTTAAAAGCAAACCTCTACATAATTTGACCTTGAGCATGTGGGGACTATGGGTATTGTGCACAATGATTTGATATATTGGTGTCGTAACAGCTAACACCATTTAAGGCCGGGCCAACGGGTTCAATCCCATATTTAACTTGCTAAATTGGGGTGAAAATAGGAACGGAATATTTACATCGAAAACTATAAAATGTGTTCATAGAATACGGATGCCCCACATATTGCTTAGATAGTAAATGAGGCAAAATTCCAAGTCCAAAAGGGGGAGATAATCCATCGTTCAGTGCCAAAGCAAAAATAGAATTTCACACCATAAAGAGCTACATACCAAGCATCAAGCCTCCAGCTATTACGGTTTAGAAGTTTTACAAGTTACAAGGCAAATTGGTGAAATCTAAGTCGAAAAGGGGGGGGATAATCCATGACCCGGGGCGTCGAATAAAACATTGAAATAAACTTTGTGCACCTACTCATCATAAGGAAGCTACACACCAAGTTTGAGGTCTGTAGCTGTTACGGTTTAAAAGTTGTACGCGTTACAAGGCAAAATTGGGAAATTCTAAGTTGAAAATGGGGAGATAATCCATGACAAGGGGTTGAATAAATAATAAAAATAAATTTTGTGCATCTACTCATCATAAAGAAGCTACATACCAAGTTTCAGGTCTGTGGCTATTACAGTTTAAAAGTTTTACGAAACACAAGGCAAAATTGGGAAATTCAAGTCGAAAAGGGGGAGATAATCCATGACCCGGGGTTGAATCAAAAATTGAAATATTCTTTGCGCATCTACTCATCATAAAGAAAAATTGACCAGGACCGGTAAATATTCTCGAAACTTCGGTCCTCGTGTCCGATGAAATTTTCAAGTCGGTGATGAGCTCAGCCAGTGATGAATTGACAAATTCTCCTCGTCCTTTACTAGTTTAGAACATGAAGTGAAAGTCATCAAGCTGTGTTTGTTTACAAAAATGTGTTGGTGAAAATGGTTGTAAGCTGCTTCCCTATAGGTGAATAGCAATCATAAAGTCAAATATCATTGGTCTGCATGCCAATAGCCAATCAAATATCGCGTTTTTAAACTACACGCGTCCGAATAGTGAATAATTAATTTACGTTTGTTTCCGTAATGACCGCCCCTCAATATAATGTGTGGCAGTTTTCCCACGCTAGCGACACCTGTCGGGACATTCATTGGACACTTCAGACATTTATAATTAATTTATTCACAAAGGTTTCTACACTTTCCTAATAAGGAAATCGAGTAAGTTTATTTCTAATAATAGAACCACACGCGATTTCGCGGAAACGAATATGCGTACGTTTTTTAAATTCAACTTCCAAGTTATAGTTTTGCATATTTAGCGTCAAAACCGATCCAAACTGGCAAGAAACACTGAATATATTCAATTGAGAATGTGTTTCAACAAAAAAAATACATTTATTTACGATCGAAAGTGAGTTTTAAGCCGAAAGATTGACACCCGAGCAAGTCGCCCCCACACAGTTTCGGACCTAAAAATGAATTTGTGAGAAATGATAATTTCACTGTTTTATATCATTTTAAATATATTAATTGCTTAATATAAATTAATTATAATATGGGATAGTGTCTGTTGACGGCCCAGAGCAATAAAATATACTGTTTTCAACAGTTTCATGAATTTATATAGTGTATATTAATTCCAACTCGTATAGTGTTTGGACTATGCGTCCGTGCGTCCATCCGTAATAAGTTTGTAACAGTTACTCAAATCAGCGGCAGGGTCCATCTGTGGTCCGCTAGGCCACATTTCTTGTTTAATGTTTGAACGTAGCCGTCCATCTTTAGTCCGTAGTACGTCCGTCACCCTACTGTCACCACTAATCCTCTTAAACCAGTTGATGTAGAAAGTTGAAACTCTGCAGTAAGCTTGCTTTAATATTATTGTCTGCTTTCATAGTATTTATTTTGTCGTATAATAAATTCAGTGTTGATTTTGATTGTAAATTTCCTCACCTCCATGTACATGTCACGTGATGTGACGAGTCACGGAGTGGGATTCGAGCCTACTGAACCAACATTATATGACTGCAATATTGTTGAAAGATTCTTAAACCCTTTTCACTAACTCACTAATGAAATGGAAACTTGTTTCATATAATCTTGATAGACTATGTTTAATGTGTAAGCTTGTTATGCTTAAAATGCAGATTAAATAAACCAGAAACTATGTTATTCCTATATATTTAAATATTTTGGGTAAAAAATGTCCGGGCCAGTAATATTCCGTCCGGGCCAGTAATAATTGCTGGGTTGTCAGTCCTCGTGGCCAGTAATATTTTGGGGACTTTCGCGGAGAATGTGATATGTCTATATTAAGTAGGGAAGACAGCATATGCTACGCCCTAAAATCAATGTTTCAGTGTCAATGGTAATTTAACAATGGGGTTCATTCTTGCCGGGGAGTGTGATATCCCTGGCTTGGCCCTTATTTAGCTTTCTTGCAGGCGAGAGATGAATCCGGCTAATCCCGTTATAAGAGTAATACGATCAGTGTTAATCCTACTACGTTTATGGGGAGTGGGGGGGGGGGGGCTAAGTTACTATAGTGTGGTGAAGACCTGACAGTAGATCCGGTTTGTCTAATGTCAGGGCTGGATAGAAATTGTATGCAAATATTCAGTTACCCGCCCCCATCCATGCAGATAAAATGAGCTGTTGTTAGTCCGTTTAAAGCCATTAAACATTAAACCATTTGGAAATCTATCATTTTATTTTATTAACCCGACCATGAACATCAATGTTGAATTTTATTATTGCAACAGGTGCGTAACCAGGGGGTCGTTGCGGTCGGACGACCCCCTTCTACCACCTCCTTCATCCTGCCTTTATGTCCACTGTTTGATGCACTAAAATAAGAATTATTGTCAATACGTAGTCATTTTATAATATTGATGCAAGCAGTCGTATTATGTGCCCCTGATCTCCTAGCCCATATACTCCCTGCTTCAAAAAGTCTGGTTACGGGCCTGTTGCATATATCGAAACCATCAGATACCGGTACATTCCTATTGTGTCATTTTCTTCCATTATAACGAAACCTAATATCTATATATGAACAACGATACTCAGTTTATTAATGCTGTACACGAAACGGTAGGCACAGTGATTGACATATCAAATGGAAGATGACGAATTCTGAACTTGACTGGCTACGTAACAACTACCAATTCACTTCCCACATAATGAAAGCAGCGTTTTTACATAGCGATGAAGTATGCTTAGCTTTTTGGATATGAAAAAAAACCACGCCATTGCATCCGGAGTTATTTAAGCATTATGCTAATGTCCACTGATATGGAAATATCAATTCTACTGCGTTTGCATACGTTATATTCCCACCATTTATACTTGAAAAGTCTTTATCGGCACATTTATTATTACAACAAAGTCGTAATATTGACGACAATAGCATGATCATGGAATACCAACAACTTAGAAACACTGAACATGGACAATGCGAGTGTGATTATCGGTGTAGCAAGAGACAAAATCAATTACTTTAAACATTGGTGAATGATATAACATATACATATTGTATATATGTAGAGCCAATGGTGTGATCATGGTCTTCGCATCTCAGTTTATATACCACATATGTTGTTGTTATTGCCCAAATAAAATAACTTTTGGATGACGTATCATTTAAGTAGTCACATGCCGGTAGCCATGTACTAGGACATATAAGTACATGTAGGAATAAGTTATTAACCGGTATTTGTGAGCCATATTCACATTACTCTATATATCTAAGCATTCAATACATGGTGTCATCCAGGCCATTACATCAATGCTCATAAACGGCATATACTGTGTTTATTATACCCACTTTTTTGGGAAAAAATGGGTATATTGTTTTTTATACCCACTTTTTTGGGAAAAAATGGGTATATTGTTTTCGCCACGAGTGTCCGTCCGTCCGTCCGTACGTACGTCCGTCACGTTTGTTGTAACTTGAATAACTTTTTCACCTTCATACCTACGCGCCTGATATTTGGTATGTAGCTTCGTTATCATGTGCAGATGCGCAAAGTGAATTCGGATTTTTCATCCGACCCTCCATCATGGATTATCTCCCCCTTTCTTCGAAAAACTTTTTCACCTTCATACCTACGCACCTGATATTTGGTATGTAGCTTCGTTATCATGTGCAGATGCGCAAAGTGAATTCGGATTTTTCATCTGACCCTCCATCATGGATTATCTCCCCTTTCGGACTCAATTTCTCATTTTTTCCTTGTAACTCGAAAAACTTTCACCTTCATGCCTACGCGCCTGATATTTGGTATGTACTTCGTTATCATGTGCAGATGCGCAAAGTAGATCGGATTTGATTCGGATTTTTCATCCAACCCTCCATCATCGATTATTTCCCCCTTTCGGACTCAGAATTTCCCATTTTTTCCTTGTAACTCGAAAAACATTTTCACGTTCATACCTACGCGCCTGATATTTGCTATGTAGCTTCATTATCATGTGCACATGCGCAAAGTGAATTCGGATTTTTCATCCGACCCTCCATCATGGATTATCTCCCCCTTTCGGACTCAGAATTTCCCACTTTTTCCTTGTAACTCGAAAAACTTTTTCACCTTCATACCAACGCGCCTGATATTTGCTATGTAGCTTCGTTATGATGCGCAAAGTGAATTCGGATTTTTGATCCGACCTTCCATCATGGATTATCTCCCCCTTTCGGACTTCGTAGGTCGAAAAACTTTTTCACCTTAATACCTACGCGTCTGATATTTCGTTCGTAGCATCGTTTTGATGTGCTGATGCGCAAAGTGAATTCGGATTTTTTATCCGACCCTCCATCATGGATTACCTCCCACTTTCGGACTTAGCATTTGGGAAAAGTGGGTATATTGCGATGGCGCGCCATCGACTTTTTCTAGTTAACAATAAAATCGCGTTTGGATGACCTATACTATCAAGTAGTAATATACAGGTAGGCATGAACTATGTAAATAGGATGGATTGAATGATTCAGTATTTGTGAGTCACATATGTATGAATATTAAACTTTCATACGATCGAGATCAATATGTTGTGAGTTCATGATGGAACATATGTTGAGGTCATTCATGAGATTGTTTGGTATATAGAAAGAATACAAGTTATATAAATGTATTATGCAATCATAATGCAGTCTATATCTTGAATGCATATGTATGTATATGTATCAGTTATGAAGGGTGCTGTTTCTGTGGAATACCATACACTTTAATCATATACGTATGCTGTAGTCATATAATGTCCTTACATGGTATGTGTATAAGTTCCATAACGGTGCATTATAATATCACAACCATATGTGTAATATAATATATAATAGGTTACATGCATTAATATGTTACTTTGTTTCAAATGAACATGGTTGATTATTCTATGCTAATCTATAACTATATCAGAACGAACGATCGTCCGTGTCTATGCATACCAAAATACGACATATAAATAAGATCGTAAGATATCAAACATGCACGTATTTGGGTAGTGCTTTGTCAAATATATAGAGCATATCATTGTATCCATATGTCTCTGACGATATTGCGATTCATGGATAACTAATGTACACAAATCAACCAAACGACCATTTTTCTGTGCAAAATCGCAATTCCCGTGACTGGATTTTTAACTAACCGGGTTTGAGCTAACCTGGAAGCGAAACGTATAAAGCTAAACATTGACACATATCTGATCTGAGGCCTCTAAATCATAACCATTCGCTACAAAATATGTGGCACGCATAGCCGCTGTCAATATTGATTTCAATGCAGTGCACGGGACGGGACTTTTGTCGATGAGAATATATGTTAATTGAGAATATATTTCCATTTATCAGCGATGATTACACATGTAGTCATGCGGAGAGTTTTGCTGAAATAGAATATGCTGATCTGCCTTATACAGACTTATATGCCGGGACAATTATTAAATAGTTCAGTGTAATTTAAAGGTATGAATATGGGTATATCCACTCGTGGATGTATGGATAGACACGGAAACAGAAACTATAACTAGAACTATCACAGGAGTGATCATAATACCCCCACAAAGAGTTGGACTTACAAATAGCTTAACATTAGAAGAGTTTTATAGGTTTGAATAAAAATTTCATGATCATTATTTAATGCTGGCCTTAGAGATGTGTGACATTGACCTTTTACCTGCGTACGTGGTCAATGAAAATGAGATAATCTGAAAACATTTGAAAATTCATTCATCAGTTATAGAGGATCTTACACGAGTAATGGATTAATATGATTTTGATCAAAAACTCTGTGCCGAGTTTGTCAAGAACGCAATGAATCAATTTAATAAAAATAGAAAAAATGGCTAAGTTAAAAGGATGATATTTTTGTAAAAAAAATATTTGTTCGGCATAAAAAGTGTGTATAGTTTCAGATCAATCCACTGAACGGTTTCAGAGGAGTTGTGTACACAAACTATGCAGTTTATCTGTCTGCCGCCTGCAATAGGTTTGACATTTGACCTTCAATTGTGACCTTGACCTTGGACGTAGGTGCGTGGTTATTGATCGTGACACACCTTCTCATCCTGAGAAACATTTGTGCCAAGGCATTTGATAATCCATGCATCGGTGTAGAAGATATAGAGCGGAAGGGAATTTCAATAGGTTTGACCTTTGACCTTCAACTGTGACCTTGACCTTGGACGTAGGTGCGTGGTTATTGATCGCAACACACCTTCTCATCATGAGAAACATTTGTGCCAAGCCATTTGATAATCCATGCATCGGTGTAGAAGATATAGAGCGGAAAGGGAATTTCAATAGGTTTCACCTTTGACCTTCAACTGTGACCTTGACCTTGGACGTAGGTGCGTGGTTATTGATCGTGACACTTCACCTTTCATCATGAGAAACATTTGTGCATGCCATTTGATAATCAATGCATCGGTGTAGTAGAAGGATAGAGCGGAAGGGAATTTCAATAGGTTTCACCTTTGACCTTCAACTGTGACCTTGACCTTGGACGTAGGTGCGTGGTTATTGATCGCGACACACCTTCTCATCATGAGAAACATTTGTGCCAAGCCATTTGATAATCCATGCATCGGTGTAGAAGATATAGAGCGGAAGGGAATTTCGATAGGTTTGACCTTCAACTGTGACCTTGACCTTGGACGTAGGTGCGTGGTTATTGATCGCGACACACCTTCTCATCATGAGAAACATTTGTGCCAAGCCATTTGATAATCCATGCATGGGTGTAGAAGATATAGAGCGGAAGGGAATTTCCAACAGACCGACCGACCGACAAGCTGACTCCTATATACCCCCTCAAACTTTGTTTGTGGGGGTATAATTAACTAAGTAATTCAAGAGGAAATGTAGGTCAAAGTCAAATATAGATCAGGGGTTATTGATGTACATCACTAGGAGCTGAAGTTGTCCAAGTATGGTGGGTGTATGGCCAGTAGTATTCCATACACAAGCTTGACTAAAAACCTTAACCAAGGGGAATTAACTAAGTAATTTAAGAGGAAATGTAGGTCAAGGTCAAATATAGATCAGGGGTTATTGATGTACATCGCTATGAGAAAAGGTTGTCCAAGTATGGTGTCTGTATGCACAATAGTATTCCATCTACAAGCTTCACTAAAAACCTTAACCAAGGTCGACTAAAAACCTTAAACAAAGGGAATTAACTAAGTAATTGAAGGTTAAATGTAGGTCAAGGTCAAATATAGGTCAGGGGCTGTTGATGTACATCACTAGGAGATGAAGTTGTCCAAGTATGGTTGGTGTAGGGCCAGGAGTATTCCATCTACAAGCTTGACTAAAAACCTTAACCAACGGGAATTAACTAAGTAATTCAAGAGGAAATGTCGGTCAAGGTCAAATATAGATCAGGGGTTATTGATGTACATCCCTATGAGAAAAGGTTGTCCAAGTATGGTGTCTATATGCACAATAGTATTCCATGTACAAGCTTGAGTAACAAGAGCTGTAGGAGAACAGCATAGCTCGACTACGAGGGTTGTTGATGTACATGTACAAAGAAGGTGGCTGCGGCCTGCATAAAAACCTTAACCAAGGTTGACTAAAAACATTAACCAAGGGAGATTAAGTAAGTAATTCAAGGTTAAATGTAGGTCAATGTCAGATATAGGTCAGGGGTTATTGATGTACATCACTAGGAGATAAAGTTTTCCAAGTATGGTTGCTGTATGCCCAGGAGTATTCCATATACAAGCTTGAGTAAAAACCGTAACCAAGGGGAGATAACTAAGTAATCCAAGGATAAAAGTAGGTCAAGGTCAAATATAGGTCAGGGATTATTGATGTACATCACTAAGAGATGAAGTTGTCCAAGTATGGTTGATGTAGGCCCAGAAGTATTCCATATACAAGCTTGACTATAAACATTAACCAAGTAATTCAAGGTTAAATTTAGGTGAATGTAAAATAAAGGTCAGGGGTTATTGATGTACATCCCTATGAGAAAAAGTTATCCAAGTATGGTGTCTGTATGCACAATAGTATTCCATCTACATTGACTAAAAACCTTAACCAAGGTTAAGTACAAACCTTAACCAAGGGGAATTAAGTAAGTAATTTAAGGTTAAATGTAGGTCAAGGTGAAATATAGGTCAGGGGTTGTTGATGTACATCACTAGGAGATGAAGTTGTCCAAGTATGGTTGGTGTAGGGCCATGAGTATTCCATCTACAAGCTTGACTAAAAACCTTAACCAAAGAGAATTAAGTAAGTAATTCAAGAGGAAATGTAGGTCAAGGTCAAATATAGATCAGGGGTTATTGATGTACATCACTATGAGAAAAGGTTGTCCAAGTATGGTGTCTGTATGCACAATAGTATTCCATGTACAAGCTTGAGTAAAAAGCTTAACCAAGGTCGAGTAAAAACCTTAACCAAGAGGAATTAAGTAATTCAAGGTTAAATGTAGGTCCAGGTCAAATATAGGTCACGGGTTGTGATGTACATCACTAGGAGATGAAGTTGTCCAAGTATGGTTGGTGTAGGGCCAGGAGTATTCCATCTACAAGCTTGACTAAAAACGTTAACCAAGGGGAATTAAGTAAGTAATTCAAGAGGAAATGTTAGGTCAAAGGTAAAAGGTATAGATCAGGGGTTGTTGATGTACATCACTAGGAGATGAAGTTTGTACAAGTTGAGTTGGTGTTTAGGGACAGGAGTTTTCCATCTACAAGCTTGACTTATAACGTTATACCAAGGGGAATAAGTAAGTAATTCAAGAGGAATTGTAGGTTCAAGGTAAAATATAGGTCAGGGGTTGTTGATGTACATCACTAGGAGATGAAGTTGTCCAAGTATGGTGGGTGTAGGGCCAGTAGTATTCCATATAGAAGTTTGACTAAAAACCTTAACCAAAAGGAATTAAGTAAGTAATTGAAGAGGAAATGTAGGTCAAGGTCAAATATAGATCAGGGGTTATTGATGTACATACCTATGAGAAAAGGTTGTCGAAGTATGGTGTCTGGATGCACAATAGTATTCAATGTACAAGCTTGAAAAAAAACCTTAACCAAGGTTGACTAAAAACCTTAACCAAGGGGAGTGAGTGAGTGAGTGAATAGGGTTTAAAGTCCGCTTTTCTGACATAGAGGTACAAGCCTCAGGGAGTCTACACGCAGACGGGTCAACGGGGTCGAGTCCCGTATCCACCTGTCCGAGGGGGGTAAATCCCAACTTCAGCACTCAATATTTACAATCAAAATATATACTCAGTCCTGAAATTAGAACAACCTGATCTGGTGCCAGGCCCTCGCCACACCAGCATCATTTATATTTTCCCTTCCCTAAAAGTAATAGGATTAGCGCTAATCTTACTTTTATATATGTTAACCAAGGGGAATTAAGTAAGTAATTCAAGAAGACATGTAGGTCAAGGTCAAATATAGATGAGGGGTTATTGATGTGCATCACTAGGAGATGAAGTTGTCCAAGTATGGTGGGTGTAGGGCCAGTAGTATTGCATATACAAGCTTGACTAAAAACCTTAACCAAGGTTGACTAAAAACCTTAACCAAGGGGAATTAACCAAGTAATTCAAGAGGAAATGTAGGTCAAGGTCAAATATAGATCAGGGGTTATTGATGTACATCACTAGGAGATGAAGTTGTCCAAGTATGGTGGGTGTAGGGCCAATAGTATTCCATATACAAGCTTGACTAAAAACCTTAACCAAGGCGTGACGGTGACGCCGACGCCGACGCCGGGGTGACAACATAAGCTCTACTTATTCTTTGAATAGTCGAGCTAAAAACGTTAACCAAGGTTAACTAAAAACCTTAACCAAGGGGAATTAACTAAGTAATTGAAGAGGAAATGTAGGTCAAGGTCAAATATAGATCAGGGGTTGTTGATGTACATCACTAGGAGATGAAGTTGTCCAAGTATGGTGGGTGTAGGGCCAGTAGTATTCCATATACAAGCTTGACTAAAAACCTTAACCAAAGAGAATTAACTAAGTAATTCAAGAGGAAATGAAGGTCAAATATAGATCAGGGGTTATTGATGTACATCACTATGAGAAAAGGTTGTCCAAGTATGGTGTCTGTATGCACAATAGTATTCCATGTACAAGCTTGAGTAAAAAGCTTAACCAAGGTCGAGTAAAAACCTTAACCAAGAGGAATTAAGTAATTCAAGGTTAAATGTAGGTCCAGGTCAAATATAGGTCACGGGTTGTGATGTACATCACTAGGAGATGAAGTTGTCCAAGTATGGTTGGTGTAGGGCCAGGAGGATTCCATCTACAAGCTTGACTAAAAACGTTAACCAAGGGGAATTAAGTAAGTAATTCAAGAGGAAATGTAGGTCAAGGTAAAATATAGATCAGGGGTTGTTGATGTACATCACTAGGAGATGAAGTTGTCCAAGTATGGTGGGTGTAGGGCCAGTAGTATTCCATATAGAAGTTTGACTAAAAACCTTAACCAAAAGGAATTAAGTAAGTAATTGAAGAGGAAATGTAGGTCAAGGTCAAATATAGATCAGGGGTTATTGATGTACATACCTATGAGAAAAGGTTGTCGAAGTATGGTGTCTGGATGCACAATAGTATTCAATGTACAAGCTTGAAAAAAAACCTTAACCAAGGTTGACTAAAAACCTTAACCAAGGGGAGTGAGTGAGTGAGTGAATAGGGTTTAAAGTCCGCTTTTCTGACATAGAGGTACAAGCCTCAGGGAGTCTACACGCAGACGGGTCAACGGAGTCGAGTCCCGTATCCACCTGTCCGAGGGGGGTAAATCCCAACTTCAGAACTCAATATTTACAATCAAAATATATATTCAGTCCTGAAATTAGAACAACCTGATCTGGTGCCAGGCCCTCGCCACACCAGCATCATTTATCCCTTCCCCTAAAAGTAATAGGATTAGCGCTAATCTTACTTTTATATATGTTAACCAAGGGGAATTAAGTAAGTAATTCAAGAGGACATGTAGGTCAAGGTCAAATATAGATGAGGGGTTATTGATGTGCATCACTAGGAGATGAAGTTGTCCAAGTATGGTGGGTGTAGGGCCAGTAGTATTGCATATACAAGCTTGACTAAAAACTTTAACCAAGGTTGACTAAAAACCTTAACCAAGGGGAATTAACCAAGTAATTCAAGAGGAAATGTAGGTCAAGGTCAAATATAGATCAGGGGTTATTGATGTACATCACTAGGAGATGAAGTTGTCCTATAGTAGGGTGTAGGGCCAATAGTATTCCATATACAAGCTTGACTAAAAACCTTAACCAAGGCGTGACGGTGACGCCGACGCCGACGCCGGGGTGACAACATAAGCTCTACTTATTCTTTGAATAGTCGAGCTAAAAACGTTAACCAAGGTTAACTAAAAACCTTAACCAAGGGGAATTAACTAAGTAATTGAAGAGGAAATGTAGGTCAAGGTCAAATATAGATCAGGGGTTGTTGATGTACATCACTAGGAGATGAAGTTGTCCAAGTATGGTGGGTGTAGGGCCAGTAGTATTCCATATACAAGCTTGACTAAAAACCTTAACCAAGGGGAATTAAGTAAGTAATTCAAGAGGAAATGTAGGTGAAGGTCAAAAATAGATCAGGGGTTATTGATGTACATCCCTACATGACTAAAAACCTTAACCAAGGCGTGACGGTGACGCCGACGCCGGGGTGACATAAGCACTAACTATTCTTTGAATAGTCGAGCTAAAAAGCAGTAACAAACTGTCTGTGTATATATTATTTAAAGACGGACACTTTCATCGTTGGTAAGTTTCTATCAATTTATAGCTATTTTTATTAAAATCATAAAATTGTGAAAATATTAAAATCACAAAAATAATATATATGGAGAAAAACAATAATATACAAAGTCAAGGTTTGAACCCCCGACCCTTTCGGAAATCGGTAATTAAATCATAGCAGTCGGCGACCTTAACCTCATGACTATTGCACCATTTACGACGGTTAGATTTGTACAGAAGTGCTATCAGTATTACGCAACCATTTGAACGTAATAATTATTAAATTATTTGCAACTCCATCTACGATACCGTTACAGCGATACGCTATTGAAACAACATGTATTAGTACCCATAACATAACAAAGTAATGTATCATTATTAGGGATGGCAACGAATGGTAAAAATGGTATTCGAATATTCGATTGGCTATTCGAATATTCGGAACCACCCAACCTCTAAATCTCCTCACTATTACGGAATTGACACCGGTAATACGTCTCGGATAAATTGAGTTCCCACGTGCTTCAAATAATAATCAATTAACTATGTTTTCAAGAGAGTGGAAAATTAATGTCCTGGGGTGATATGTTAACAACGAATCCGTTCTTTTATAATTTAATAATCCAACGAACAACATGATACTTTAAAACACAAAAACGCTTTGTACACGTGTACACATGTAATGCCCGATTAAAATATGTGTCAATAATACGCTGTGTCAAACTTCCGTTGTGTGTTGTGTGTATGGAAATCTCAAATGACGTCACGCATCACACAGCAGAATGATGAAATGTGTATACCGAAAAGTGGAGCTCCAGACCAGCATGCGCCTCCGCGCCGTCTGATCAGGAATTACAGATTTCTAAGGAAATTTCAGACGCATATGAGGATTAAAGTTTACCACCACGAAACACAGTGTACCGACAAAGCGAACGAACAAAACGAATAACGAACAAAACAAACTTTGACACGTGCCGGGATCAATTGCTGTATGTGCGACGGTGATAAATAAGTAAACCAAACAATACCTTGAAATAAGTTTTCCATTCGAATACCAAACTGATATTCGAATATTCGGTCAATAAACGAATATTCGAATATTCGAATATTCGTTGCCATCCCTAATCATTATATATCACAGGAGATAGATTAAAACTATATATACTAATAAACAGAACAATCCGCTTGGCTCGTATGAAAATAGTTCGCTTGATAGTTGTGTATATTGATTATCTCCCTTGCCGAAAGTAGTTCACTGATTTATTCATTCCAAATAAAACGTGTTTGCGTAATGAATAAACAAGATGGCCGCCAATGAAAAAGTACTTTACTACATTAAGGGCATATCGTGTTGTGGAAGCAATTTTAAAAGCACAAATACCCATAAACTTCAGGAATTTAATACTTCATAGACGACTAAATGTTTATCAATCCATTCTATCAGGAATATGATGTACAGAAACCAACATGGCCGCCATTTTACACGAATTCTATGAATTATTTAAAGAAACAGGCACGCACGAGCAATTAAGTGTTGACACCACAAACATATATACAAGAGCTCCGCGGAGCAAAATGTCCCGCCTAGCGCAATTTGATAGTACATAAGGAGCTTGTAATAACCTTGGGGTTAGTGAGCAACATGGGCTTTCTGTAGAATGATGCGGGATGTTGTTACAAATGCATGTATGGAATATTAAAGCATAAACTGAGCGTTAACTTTTCCAAAGACGGAAATTTCTAAGTCAGTAACCTTGACCTTTGGGGTTAGCAGGCACTATGGGCTTTCTATAGAATGATGGGCTTTCTGTAGAATGATGCGGGATGTTGTTACAAATGCATGTATGGAATATTAAAGCATAAACTGAGCGTTAATTTCAAAGTCAGTGACCTCGACCTTTGGGGCTAGCGGGCACCATGGGCTTTCTGTAGAATGATGCGGGATGTTGTTACAAATGCATATATGGAATATTAAAGCATAAACTGAGCGTTAACTTTTCCAAACACAGACATTTCTAATTCATTGACCTTTGGGGTTAGCGGGCACCATGGGCTTTCTGTAGAATGATGCGGGATGTTGTTACAAATGCATGTATGGAATATTAAAGCATAAACTGAGCGTTAACTTTTGCAAACACGGAAATTTCAAATTCAGTGACCTTGACCTTTGGGGTTAGTGGGCACCATGGGCATTCTGTAGAATGATGCGGATGTTGTTACAAATGCATGTATGGAATATTAAAGCATAAACTGAGCGTTAACTTTTCCAAACACGAAAATGTCTCTAAGTCAGTGACCTTGACCTTTGGCATTAGCGGGCATCATGGGCTTTGTGTAGAATGATGCGGGATGTTGTTACAAATGCATGTATGGAATATTAAAGCATAAACTGAGCGTTAACTTTTCCAAACACGGAAATTTCTAAGTCAGCGACCTTGACCTTTGGGGTTTGCGGGCACCATGGGCTTTCTGTAGAATGATGCGGGATGTTGTTACAAATGCATGTAGGAATATCAAAGCATAAACTGAGCGTTAACTTTTCCAAACACGGAAATTTCTAAGTGAGCGACCTTGACCTTTGGGGTTAGCGGGCACCATGGGCTTTCTGTAGAATGATACGGGATGTTGTTACAAATGCATGTATGGAATATTAAAGCATAAACTGAGCGTTAACTTTTCCAAACACGGAAATTTCTAAGTCAGCGACCTTGACTTTTGGGGTTTGCGGACACCATGGGCTTTCTGTAGAATGATGCGGGATGTTGTTACAAATGCATGTATGGAATATTAAAGCATAAACTGAGCGTTAACTTTTCCAAACACGAAAATGTCTCTAAGTCAGTGACCTTGACCTTTGGCGTTAGCGGGCATCATGGGCTTTCTGTAGAATGATGCGGGATGTTGTTACAAATGCATGTATGGAATATTAAAGCATAAACTGAGCGTTAACTTTTCCAAACACGGAAATTTCTAGTCAGCGACCTTGACCTTTGGGGTTTGCGGGCACCATGGGCTTTCTGTAGAATGATGTGGGATGTTGTTACAAATGCATGTGTGGAATATTAAAGCATAAACTGAGCATTAACTGTTACAAACACGGAAATTTCTAAGTCAGCGACCTTGACCTTTGGGGTTAGCGGGCACCATGGGCTTTCAGTAGAATGATGCGGGATGTTGTTACAAATGCATGTATGGAATATTAAAGCATTCCATTGAGGAAAACAGAAGTTACAATGAATTAACCTGAGCATTAAGTTTTAGAAACAGAGCTAAACGCAAAAACTTAACGTTGAATGCATGTGAAAAGTAGGTCAATGAACCATGAAAACTAGGTCAAGGTCACATGGGCTCCCTCTGTGTGAGATGGTTACACCACAGTGTTGATGTATACCGAAGCATTCCATCAAGAGAAACAGAAGTTGTAATACATTAAACCGAGCGTTAACTTTTCCAAACACGGATATTTCTAAGTCAGTGACCTTGACCTTTGGGGTTAGCGGGCACCATGGGATTTCTGTAGAATGATGCAAGATGTTGTTACAAATGCATGTATGGAATATTAAAGCATTCCATTGAGGGAAACAGAAGTTACAATGAATTAACCGGAGCGTTAAGTTTTAGAAACAGAGCTAAACGCAAAAACTTAACGTTGAATGCATGTGAAAAGTAGGTCAATGAACCATGAAAAGTAGGTGAAGGTCACATGGGCTCCCTCTGTCTGAGATGGTTACACCACAGTGTTGAGGTCGTAGGAGTTATAGTTTTCTGGAAACTGAACTAAACGCAAAAACTTAACGTGAAATGTTGACGCCGCCGCCGACGCCAATGCCGACGCTATGCCTATGTCCCGCTTCTGCTAAAGCAGGCGGGACAAAAACTAACATAGTCCCAAGGTGTTTAGCATATTGGAATTAAAAATAATACATAACAAAAACATAACATTTGTTGTATAAAGGTGTTATATTGCATATACAATATGGCCGACCGTATGAAATATATATCCAGTTTCTGTGATATTTATATGCAACGTCGTTGTTTCAACAGTCACAGAATGGTTAATGCAAACACAATTCTGATATGTGATGGCGGTCATCTTGGATTAAGCGATGACTCATTTTACCAAATCTAAAAATGCTTCACCCAAGGATCTTAACTTACTATGAAGTTTGGCCAGTATCGGTCATGTGGTTTGACCTCAAATTTGACCCCACGGGCCACGCCCATTTTTGACCCCGGGGTCACCATTTTAACAACTTTGAAAGAGCATTCTACATCGATCATTCCTACCAAGTTTCGTCGAAATCCGGCTGGCGGTTCATGAGAAGATTTTTTAAGAATTTATGCTATTTTTAGACGGCGGCCATCTTGGATTAGCGATGACCTCCATTTTAACAAATCTGAAAAGGCTTCACCCATGGACCATAACTTTTATGTTTGGCTACCATGGGCCAAGCGGTTCATGTGAAGAAGAATTTTGAAATCTCTAATAAAAGAACTACCTTTTGACCTTTCGGCGGCCATCTTGGATGACATAACCAGAGTGATCGCCTCGTTGATACCTTCGATTTGATATATAACATGACCATATTCGGTCAAAAATAAAATTTGACCCCAATTTGACCCCACGGGCCACACCCATTTTTGACCCCGGGGGTCACAATTTTAACAACTTTGAAAGAGCATTGTACATCGATCATTCTTACCAAGTTTTGTCGAAATCCGGTTGGTGGTTCTTGAGAAGAAGATTTTTGAAGAATTTGTGCTATTTTTAGACGGCGGCCATCTTGGATTACATAATGACGTCATTTTAACAATTTTGTAATCCCCGTACCTAAGGACCATGACCATGAAGTTTGGTGACTATAGGTCCAATGGTTACCGAGGAGAAGACGTTTGAAAATGTTCATGGACGGACGACGGACGACGGACGGACGGACGGACGGACGGACGGACGGACGGACGGACGTTCTTACAGTACTATACTTATGTGGCTTATCACATGTTAAATATTAGCCACATAAAACGATTTTTAGCCACATAAAAGGATTTTTTAGGTGGCTAATTGTAACCAACCCTATCCTTTATCAAGTCCATAACCCTGTGGGGCTAGCCACATAAGTACCCTAATGTGTGCCCGGACGGACGGACGACGGACACATTAGGACTGCAGTGACATAAGGTAATTAAAAACTTTAACGCAGATTTCGGAACGCAAACTTTCACCTTTACCTTGGGCACAGGGGCCGCATGAGTGGGATACAGCATGAATATATGGATCATGACTAATAAGTATATGAAGTTTCAAGTCAATGTAACTTAGGACTGCAGAGATATAAGGTATTTAAAAACTTTAACGCAGATTTCGGACGGACGGACGTACTCCCTGAAGTGACGTTGTGGGGTTTGTTGCATGTGGGGTTTTTGCCCAAGTCTTTTGGGTTTTTTTGGGTGATATTTGTGGGGTGCAAACAATGCTAAAGGTGTTATCTCCCCTATACTAACTTGCTCTCGTTTTCTTATGTCTCCTGCATGCACTTGTGGGGTATTTGGGTTTGATCAGTGAAGTACAATATGTACTTGTGGGGACATTTAGTCAGCCATTGTTTGTGGGGTTTGGATGGACGGACGGTTTTGACCATCACCCTCTGGGGTGTCAATTTTGTATTGCTTTTTTCGGCTTTTCAGAAGTGATGGAGTTCATTAAGATAAAGTTGCGTATGGGGTGCACCCCACATGCAACAAAAACCCCACATGCATGTCATGTACTCGTGAATCACCCCACAACGTCACTTCAGGGAGAGCGGATGCACGCACGCACGCAGACACCCGGACGTAATCTATACGCGAAATTACCGCCAAATAAAACTAAACCAAAGTTAGAATTGTCAACATTACACTACTGTTGTACAATGTTCTGCTATTACCACTTTGTGTACGCAAACATTTAATATAAATTACTGTCCATGCAACCAACATATGATATGCATATCATAAGTATATGAGTTTGAACATGTAGAGAGCATCATATATCACTTCATTCATTTAATAGTTTGTCCTTACTCATTGCTTACTTTATGTTGATTACTGACCTCAGGGAAACATGACTGCAAAGCAAGCAAGAAGATTATCATGTTTGTTTTAATCAATAACATTACAAACAATGTCAAGATACCCACGACTATCGCCGAACACGATTATCAAAACAACGTATACTAAGCGTTTCACGTTCTATTTCTAGCTGATTACCTGAGTGTGTATTTGTGGGACCGTGTATCACTAATCATGGAATCCATATTAGTGCCCATTCAATACTTGTCTGACCTGCACATATTTGGTACATTATCCTTATTTTCCATGTCAGGAAGTGGTGTTCGGTCTATCGGATGTATTATTTTCTATTTTCCATGCACATGCATACTTAACCGAACTTAAGTGGATCAATATATGTCTAGTTTTAGTGCAGATGGCTAGGGCTATTAATAATTACAACCCAGTATGGAATGGATACTAGTATGCCATTCACGCAAGTAGCACACTCATTGACATAAACTATTTGTATACACAGGTGAGTTTCTGACTAATCAACCATATGTATGTTAATTGTTTGACTTGCATGCCGCGTATAGCGATAAAAAATTCAAACAAATGCAATATAAGTCCCTCTCGTTGCAACAACACAAACACATTCTGGAATGGTACATGTTTTTCATCAGCATGAATTTCATGGCCAGCAGAGTATGATTCAGAAATGTAAGTACATTTAATAATATAACAATGTTACGGTACATATTAAACCAATATAAATGAAGTCAATACTTCAACTGCCGGTCGTGGATTGCATGTTTGTGCCACGTTGAAAGCTCCACCGCTATGTGCGTGTTATGTGTTTAGCCTGATGTATTGCGTTAGTTTCTTCTATACTTAGGTTCATGCATCTTGTTATATATTGTCCATATCATAGCATGAACAAAGATAATGAGATATGACAACAACGAAACATTTAATGAAACGTTTCGGCCACAGAAATAATTTATTCACACAGGTTTTTATCATATCTGAAAATATAATAAATAGAACTAGGAATACATGTATAAACTTTGATCATGAAACATGAAGACTTATAGACAAAATGAATAATGATGTTGGATAAACCACTATGTTGACGTATATGTGTCGACTAAATCCAAAACAAAACTATTTTGATTATAATATAATATCCGCCCAGTATGTGCAGCATGCCAATGGGTAAAACAATATTCCTTTTCGTTCCTTTGTTTATTTTCATACTTCCGCCGATAACATATAGAAGAATACAAATTAGTACTTAATATAATTACTGATAATAAATATAGAGTATTAACACTATTACATAGACACATTAAATAACGGGACCATTGTGCAAACATATATAGCAGATATGTGTATTAAATATTATTCTCGCCAAATATTAATATCCGAATTATAAGCACCACATAGTCTACACATATTCACATACATAACGTACTTGTGAAAACACAACGGCTGTACACATATTTTAAATATTAAACAATACAATATGTAGGTAGCAACCATGTTTTGTGCAGACATATATTACCAACACAAACAGTAGATGTGTCCTACAGATCAACACGATTAACAAATGGTGTATTAAAAATCTGACCACTCTGGATGTACACAAGTTTTAATTATTGACTAATATCATATACATTTATTTTAAAGACGGGCGGACCTTTTTACAACTAATACTTCCAACGTATATTATTAGGACATAGCAGTATAATAGTCCATTGTGTTATGTTAAATATAATTTGTTAGACAAATTTATTTAGGTATTAGGTACACTATATATTTTTGAAATGGAAATTGGATGAGGAATCCGAAAATCGATGTTGCGATTACATGTATACCAGTTTGAGGTATACAAATCAAATCATTTGATAACATATACATATCCAGGTATACAATGCTATAATATATATTCACAAGAGTGCCGCAAGTCACAAAATACGCCCGTCGAATATGGGCCAAACAGCGAAGATGCAGAAATGTGAAGCTGTCACCAAGGCAAGAAAAATTAATGAGAATTTGAAAGTCTATAACATTATTTCGTCATCTCGTTGTGCTAAACATGTATACTAATTTAGGCAGAGATAGAAAAGTAGAGTGTAAAGTAGAAATGATAGGGAATTGGATACAATAATGTAGAACAAATGGCTAAGTTAAAAAGGTAATATTTTTGTTAAAAAATATGTTTTCGGCATAAAAACACCAAGGTGCACATCTTCAATATGTGTAGAAGACATGTGTATAATTTGAGAACGATCGACTGAACGGTTTCAGAGGAGTTGTGTACACAAACTCTGTACCGTATGTAGAATTGAATAGAAAAATGTAGAAAAAATGGCTAAGTTAAAAAGGTGATATTTTTGTTAAAAAATATTTTTTTGGCATAAAAACACCAAGGTGCCAAAAATTCATTCAGGATCATAATGTAATAGAAGACGTGTGTATAGTTTTTCAGAACGATTCGACTGAACGATTTAGGAGGAGTTGTGTACACAAACTCTGTACCGTATATAGAATTGTATAGAAAAATGTAGAAAAAATAAAAAAGGCTAAGTTAAAAAGGTGATATTTTTGTTAAAAAATATTTTTTCGGCATAAAAACATCAAGGTGCACATCTTCAATATGTGTAGAAGACGTGTGTATAGTTTCAGAACGATCGACTGAACGATTTAGGAGGAGTTGTGTACACAAACTCTGTACCGTATATAGAATTGTATAGAAAAATGTAGAAAAAATGGCTAAGTTAAAAAGGTGATATTTTTGTTAAAAAATATTTTTCCCCCATAAAAACACCAAGGTGCACACCTTCAATATGTGTAGAAGATGTGTGCATAGTTTCACATCGATCGACTAAAAGGTTTCGGAGGAGTTGTGTGCACAAACTCTGTACCGTATATAGAAATGTATAGAAAAATGAAGAAAAAATGGCTAAGTTAAAAAGGCGATATTTTTGTCAAAAAATATTTTTTCGCCATAAAAACACCAAGGTGCACATCTTCAATATGTGTAGAAGACGTGTGTATAGTTTCAGATCGATCGACTGAATGGTTTCGGAGGAGTTGTGTACACGAACTATGCGCTTTTTCTTCAGCCGCCCGCCCGCCCGCCCGCCCGCCCGTCGTGCGGTAAAACATAATACGTACTGTTTTTTAAAAACGGTCTTATAAAAATGGCCACAAAAATTATCAGATGTTCAATAATACGGATGATGAAGCTGCTGTTTTCAGTAATTAAACAATACTAACATTGTTATGTATAGAGTGTGATATTCTGCCTATCTTCAAAGACAAATACGGATGTATTTCAATCCGTATTGAAGAACTGTTACAAAGTGTGTCCAAAATGGATTGACTGTTGACAAGAAATATAATGTTATTATTGTTAACGAGCACACTTCTGACAATTAAGCGAGCATGATGATCATTGGCCAAGGCAATATGTAGTATGGTATGATGAATGGCATGGGTATGCTGATTGCAAACATGCATGGCTTTCTCCCACATTAAGCATCCCGCATATGTCTTCACATGTGACAATAATTTAAATTAACCCTTGGTCGTGAGTTGGATTAGAAAATAAATGGCCGCGGCCTGCATGTCGCGCCTTGTGGCGAGGCATGGACACTAAAAAAAAAGATATAGTATAACGAAAAACTTTAATCAAAAACTTCAAAGTAATTTGACCTTGACATTGGGCACAGGGGCCACACGGGAGGGGGGTAGAATGAAAATATAGATGATGATAAACACCCATGTGAAGTTTCAAGGTAATGGGCAAAGCAGTTGCAGAGATATAGTAAAACAAAAAACTTTAACCAAAAAACTTAACCAAAAAACTTAACCAAAAACTTTAACCAAAGAACTTAACCAAAAACTTCAAAGTAATTTGACCTTGACATTGGGCACAGGGGCCACACGGGAGGGGGTAGAATGAAAATATAGATGATGATAAACACCCATATGAAGTTTCAAGGTAATGGGCAAAGCAGTTGCAGAGATATAGTAAAACAAAAAACTTTAACCAAAAAACTTAACCAAAAAACTTAACCAAAAACTTTAACCAAAGAACTGAACCAAAAACTTCAAAGTAATTTGACCTTGACATTGGGCACAGGGGCCACACGGGAGGGGGGTAGAATGAAAATATAGATGATGATAAACACCCATATGAAGTTTCAAGGTAATGGGCAAAGCAGTTGCAGAGATATAGTATAACGAAAAACTTTAACCAAAAAAATTAACCAAAATACTTAACCAAAAACTTTAACCAAAAACTTTAACCAAAAAACTTAACCAAAAACTTCAAAGTAATTTGACCTTGACATTGGGCACAGGGGCCACACGGAAGGGGTGTAGAATGAAAATATAGATGATGATAAACACCCATGTGAAGTTTCAAGGCAATGGGCAAAGCAGTTGCAGAGATATAGTATAATGAAAAACTTTAACCAAAAAGCTTAACCAAAATACTTAACCAAAAACTTTAACCAAAAACTTAACCAAAAACTTCAAAGTAATTTGACCTTGACATTGGGCACAGGGGCAGCACGGGAGGGGGGTAGAATGAAAATATAGATGATGATAAACACCCATGTGAAGTTTCAAGTAATGGGCAAAGCAGTTGCAGAGATATTAGTATAACGAAAAACTTTAACCAACAAAAAACTTTAACCAAAAAACTTAACCAAACAACTTAACCAAAAAACTTAACCAAAAACTTTAACCAAACAACTTAACCAAAAACTTTAACCAAAAAACTTAACCAAAAACTTCAAAGTAATTTGACCTTGACATTGGGCACAGGGGCCGCACAGGAGGGGGGTAGAATGAAAATATAGATGATGATAAACACCCATATGAAGTTTCAAGGTAATGGGCAAAGCAGTTGCAGAGATGTAGTATAACGAAAAACTTTAACCATAAAACTTAACCAAAAAACTTAACCAAAAACTTTAACCAAAAAACTTAACCAAAAACTTCAAAGTAATTTGACCTTGACATTGGGCACAGGGGCCACACGGGAGGGGGGTACAATGAAAATATAGATGATGATAAACACCCATGTGAAGTTTCAAGGTAATGGGCAAAGCAGTTGCAGAGATATAGTATAACGAAAAACTTTAACCAAAAAACTTAACCAAAAAACTTAACCAAAAACTCTTTAACCAAAGAACTTAACCAAAAACTTTAACCAAAAACTTTAACCAAAGAACTTAACCAAAAACTTTAACCAAAAAACTTAACAAAAACAAAAAACTTAACCAAAAACTTTAACCAAAAAACTTAACCAAACAACTTAACCAAACAACTGAACCAAACAACTTAACCAAAAACGGCCGACTATATCGCGCTTTCCGCAAGCGGGCGCGACAAAAAATGATTACATTTAAAATGGTCATAGTAAATTCAGTGGGTGGGGAATATATAGTTAAAACTACTTTGTTTTAACATTGCATCATCTGCTGTAGACATTATGTAATCAGAATATTGGCATTCACTATATATTGCAAACACTAGAAAGTACAATTACCATTGATACAATTAATAGACACCAAGAGAGATTTTCATAATGAGACATATAGCGTAGTTGTTACCATCACTAAGAAAATGCGAAGCGGACGGACAGACGGACAAACACTCGGACACACTGTATCTGAAGTGTGCACGGATAGCTATCAGTAGTGCCTAAGTACATGTAGTTGCATATGCATTTAACAATTTAACTAGACGATTGTTTTTCAGACAAAAACATATGTCTTCCACAATACCATCACTGCATGTTATCAGGACTTGGAAAAGTAGAATTTAAGGCAGCAACAGCATATATGTAGCTACCTTGTATTTTCTGCATAATTGAAACGTCAGGCATAAAAAATGAGATTTTTGCCGAAAAATGATTTCTATAAATGGCCACAGCTTTTCACAAGGCTAACAAAAGTTGGTGAAATTTTCAGAGCAAATGCGGTATTATACTCATTTGCCATAATTCCGTGAATACTGGATGAATCCGCATCTAAAACACCAGGTGCACACCTTCACACAATGACCAGTATTCCTGTAAAGTTTCGCGACTAACTGAAATACTTTTGAAGATACGCGCTACAAGTTGAATATCCCCACTTTTCACTAAGTCAAGGGTCATAACTCCGTGAATAATGGATGAATCCGCATCTAAAACACCAGGTGCGCAACTTCACACGATGACCAGTATTCTTGTAAAGTTTTGCGACTCTAACTGAAATATGTTTGAAGATACGCGCGACACAAGTTGAATATCCTCACTTTTCACTAAGTCAAGGGCCATAACTCCGTGAATACTGGATGAATCCGCATCTAAAACCCCAGGTGCACAACTTCACACGATGACCAGTATTCCTGTAAAGTGTTGCGACTAACTGAAATACTTTTGGAGATACGCGCGACACAAGTTGAAAATCCCCACTTTTTACTAAGTCAAGGGCCATAACTCGGTGAATACTGGATGAATCCGCATCTAAAACCCCAGGTGCGCAACTTCACACGATGACCAGTATTCCTGTAAAGTTTCACGACTAACTGAAATACATTTGGAGATAAGCGCGACACAAGTTGAAAATCCCCAATTTTCGCTAAGTCAAGGGCCATAACTCCGTAAATACAGGATGAATCCGCATCTAAAACACCAGGTGCGCAACTTCACACGATGACAAGTATTCCTGTAAAGTTTCACAATTCTAACTCAAAAACTTTTGGAGATATGCACGACACAAATTTTGTGACGGACAGACAGACGGACAGATGGACGGACAACCAAGCCAAAAACAATATGTCTCCCCAATCCCCATTCATGGGGAGACATAATTCATTACATGTAAAATTCCCATTGTAAAATGTGTGGGTGGGGAATGGTGAAAAATATTTAGTTTTTAACATTGTATCATAGACTGCAGACATCAGATAATCGGCATATATGCAATTAACATGTCTAATGAACACTACTAGGTACCATTGACACAAAGAAAATACAAAAGTACCATACTTTTATGGAGTTATTAAGGTAGGTGTTTTGCCATTCAGTGGGTGGGGTAACAAAACGTGCAAAATTCTTCATCTGAATTAGCAGATATTATTTATTTAAACATTATTCCATTGTATAGTTATGAACACATCAGAAAACATATAAAACTGCCATATCAGTTGTTTCTAATGGTAAAAAACAGTAAATTTTCAACAATTTCGAAAATTCTGATGGTGGTATACTTCAAAATGGTGCCAAACATTCATCCACCGGGTTACAGAGCGCAGACATACGGCATAGGACTCGTAATTAAATGTAGTTTCAGAAAAAAATATGTCTTCAAAAATCCCACAGTGGGGGTGGGGGGGGGGGGAGGGTTTCCATTTCTGGCTGACGGCCTAATATGTACGGATGGATATGTTTATATGAGGAAGGCTATTGGAGGGCATGGGTTTGTACGAGTCACTCTTTCACCAAGTGGATCAATACTCCCATGCATTGACAAATCGAAGTTGATACACGCACCTCACGATGTGTCGACTAACGCAAAATTGCCATTTGCAATGGAATGATAACTGTACAAAAGCTGGAAAAGTAATCGACAACACTACAGACAGTCGAAGATCTCAGCAAATGTTTGATCAATAGGCTAATCCAAGACGTTGTAAACTATTAATTATACATGTATGTACAAGGAAGACTCTATGAAGACTGCAACCAGATGAATTGGGAGCAAAGGACAGCCACATGTACAGTACCATGTTAAGGATGGCACAAAACTTAAGCAAATCTACATGAAACGAGTCCTGTCCCAATGTAAGACGAAGGAAGACCTGACAACCTGCTTGGCAAATGAACTCATAGCACAGGTCCGAAACAGAGAAAGTCGTGATCGTCTCTGCAAATGGAAAAACAATTTACAACTGTGAAATACTGTTTGAAAGTAATAACCATGAGGAAGCTCACACTTTGATGATTCATCGTGCAATATTGGCTAACGTTCGCAATCAAACTGATGCCAAATTAATGAAATACCCATTGACACACTAGTTCTGTTAATATGTAAGTACAGCCTCTTACGCAGTGGTACATCAATTTCAATGGTATCGGGGGTTGTTGACATGAGGTCTTATGGACGAAGGCAAAGGAATTGCCAGCGTTACATGCTTTCTCTGGCGCAGACACTACGTAATGGGGAGATTTTCGACAGTTGGAAAGTCGTTCAAATTGTATTTGTATCAGGAAGAAGGTGTCATAGATGCCTTCCAGATGTGCATGACTGTGATTCTGTCTCATTTGTTTGCCGGGCCTATCTTCCAAAAGGAGTCAGCATTACCCGCATACCCGAGCAGACCAGAATATAAGGACAAGCTACAGTTGCTCAGCAGGTACACATTGCTCCTGTTGGACATGGATATTATCAGGACAATGATGTTCGTATACATCCAACACATCGGACGTTTTCACAGCATATATGGCAATTGTTGAAATGGTCAGATGACAGTGCAAGACTAAGTATGCAAGCACAACGCGTTGACATGCAAGATCTTTGTAAGTGTAGTACAGACCGGAGACTGTTGAGAATACTCATATTGAGAATGCCATTCCATCTGATGTTGACGGTGATTCTGATGAAAGAACCATTGGTGAATATCATAAGCGACCGTGACAGTAATGTTAAACCTGCACCCAAAGACATTATCGGAACACTTGAACAACTGATGTATTATTTGATTGTCTACATATTCTACATTCATACATGCTGTTGTGAGCATTGTCCTCACCACATGTGTAATTTAACAATATAGCTAATAAATGATAATGCAATTGAGCACTTTGCAAATATACATGTTATATTAAATATCTATAATAATAAACATTGTATAGTACATATTTATTCTTGTGGTCTTTTGTCACCTGCCACCGCGGACATAACGTTGCGACGAGTGCATACTCAAAACACATTTATCGACAATAATAAAACATAAGAGTGCCACAAGTCACAAAATACGCCAGTCGAAAATGGGCCAGACTGCAAAGATGCAGAAATGTGAAGCTGTCACCAAGGCAAGAAACATTAATGAGAATTTGAAAGTCTATAGCAGTTATTTCTTCATCTCGTTGTGCTAAACATGTATACTAATTCAGGCAGAGATAGAAAAGTAGAGTGTAAGGTAGAAATGATAGGGAATTGGATACAATAATGTAGAAAAAATGGCTAAGTTAAAAAGGTGATATTTTTGTTAAAAAATATGTTTTCGGCATAAAAACACCAAGGTGCACATCTTCAATATGTGTAGAAGACGTGTGTATAGTTTCAGAACGATCGACTGAACGGTTTCGGAGGAGTTGTGTACACAAATTATGTACCCTATATAGAATTGTATAGAAAAATGTAGAAAAAATGGCTAAGTTAAAAAGGTGATATTTTTGTTAAAAAATATTTTTTCGGCATAAAAATACCAAGGTGCACATCTTCAATATGTGTAGAAGACGTGTGTATAGTTTCAGAACGATCGACTGAACGGTTTCGGAGGAGTTGTGTACACAAACTCTGTACCCTATATAGAATTGTACTGAAAAATGTAGAAACAATGGCTAAGTTAAAAAGGTGATATTTTTGTTAAAAAATATTTTTTTGGCATAAGGTGCACATCTTCAATACGTGTAGAAGACGTGTGTATAGTATCAAATCGATCGACTTAACGGTTTCGGAGGAGTTGTGTACACGAACTATGCACTTTTTCTGTCAGCCGCTCGCCAGCCCAGCGGTAAAACATAATACATACCGTTTTTTAAAAAAAGTCGTATAAAAAAATTGTTTCCTAAAATAATGAGAATCGTCTCGCGTTTTCACGATCTCGCCTTAAGCTTTTGAAAAAATTGGATTAGTTTTGCTCATGCATGTGCGGCGTGTTTGCAAAACGCGAGATTGAATATGATAGAATTTCGCGTTTTCGTCTCGAAAGCTCGAAAACGCGAGGTTGCTACATGTTCCTAATAGGACACGTACACATTGTCTTAGGAGACGATTCTCATGTGCTGCAAAAACATTTTAAAGCGTTTATTAAGAAATAGAACAAATGTGGACAAACCTCTATATTTCTTGACAACAGAAACATAATTTGACAAAAAATGATACTCGTCTTAGGAGACGATTCTAATGTGCTGCCAATACACGTTTATTGATAAAAAAAAAACATATTTTGATACGTGTTATTGGTTAGGCTACTGCATCACATCGTCGACCTATACACAAGATCGTGAAAACGCGTGACCAAATCGCGAGGCGAAAACGTGAGATTCTATTGTATTCATTCTCGCGTTTTCGCCTGGCTATCTCGCGTTTTCGAGACCGCGATGTCGCGTTTTCACCTCGGCCTTTTCACGATGTCGCCTTCCGCTTTTGGAAATACGTTTGTTCATGTCATTATGTGTGTGTAGAATGCATGCGTGTTGAAATTGAGTTTTGCGCATACATTACATGTACGTATGTACGTAGAATGCAATTCGAACTAGCATGCTTATATATGCATATACGTACGTAGAACCAAATTCAACACGCATGCTGTCTACACATGCATGGGCAAATCGTATTTCCAAAAGCGGAAGGCGAGATCGAGATCGCAAAAACGCGAGATTGTAGCATAAAAAAAAATATGGCCGTACCCACCCATCCCCAATTAGCACATTTGCGACATATCATTTTCGGTCTAGCTGCACACCTGATGGTGTTTACAATCATCAGTCGGTAATCCAGTTTCACGTGCAAAGTGTGACTGACCTTTAGAATTCGGTGGAAACAAACATACCAAAACCACGCTATGTAGTCGCTCACATCATCGCATCGCCGATCTCTTGATAAAACCAAGATTTGGCAGCACATGAGAATCGTTTCCTAAGACGATTCTCAAATTTTGTCAAAATATGTTTTTGTAAAGAAATATCAATGTATTCGGGTTTTCATTTCACATTTGACCGATGTCTTAATAAAACATGTTTTGACAACACATGAGAATTGTCTCCTTAGACGATTCTAATATTTTGTAAAAAGAATTGTCACATTTGTTTGATTTCTTAGACCGTACAAACAATTGACAAATTCAGAAATCCACAACTTAATTTGTGTTTCTCCAGTCTGGTTTCATATGGTGGCGAGGAAATACGATCGATTACACACCGTGAAAATCTTGTTGGAACGTAAATGTCAATTGTCACGTAGGCCATTTCAGTTTACCGCGCGTTACGTCAGCTGTTATTCTAAGTACGTATGGTCGCTCGTTAGGAACTTTCTTTCCTTCGTTTATAAGGTATGGGTTGTGGCCTAGGGCTTAGAACACCGACTTCCAATCTGGAGGTTGTGGAACCGTTCAAACATCACCTTGGGAATCAAACATACCTTCATAGTATGTCCATCCCATTCAATTTCACTTTTTCCTTCGTTTATATGCCGCATAGAAACGATAATTAAGAACCTTAAATTCCATTTCCACCCAGTGATGGAACATGCGTTTATTTCTCTAAAGTTAGGTGTCTTGGCCTGTCGACGCAGTGAGACGAAAACGTTAACATACATAAAATAAATCAATAACCATCGATCGCCGCAGAATATTTTCGCTAATTACTTTCAAATTCGATTCAATTAATATAATCAGGGTCGCTGTAGATTGCTATATCACTTTCTTGCGATACACAGGTACTGTGTAACACAGTAGCTGCGAATCGCCAGGACGCCCGCGGCGTTATCGATCGATAAAGTGGTCAGTTTTGGGATTAAGTTTATGAGTCCAGTTCCAAAAAACGGGCTTGTGGCGGGACGTTCTAACAGAAAATAGTGACTTGCCCGGGACTAAATTCCAGCATAGAGGCACTTGCCCGAGATTAAAACCGACTTGTCCCGGGCATCGGGCGTGCCAATTCGTACAGCCCTGCCAGTTGTACATGTTATGTGAGGTGCATATGTATCCTAAACATCACATACCAAGGGTAATTGAAGTATACCATTTTCCATGTGTTACTTTCAAAGGGACACGTTTTCTTCACGTCCATACATGTATATACTTATTGTATACGTATATGTGCGATTATACATTTCACAGTATGTATATTTGTATACTAAATAAAAGTAGTCTGTTGTAGTTACAATGGCTATATATGTTGTAAAAACATATAATCAACTTCCTCAACCATAGTTCAGCTGATATGCCCACACTTACCTTGATGCATGTATGAAATAACAAGGTGTTCCATGAAAGGAAACAGAAGTTATAAGACATTTACCCCAATGTTAAGTTTGTGGACGACGCCGACGACGCCGATGACGCCGGGGGTATGCCATAAGCTCTTCTGCACTTCATGCAGGCGAGCTAAAAAGGAACCTGGGTGACATACATCGTCATCACTCTGCGACGTGGGGTCTGAGTCACTGCTGCTCGACTGGCTGTGTGCAGCCGGCCGCGATGCTGTCTCCGACCCACGCCGCTTCCTCTTGTTGGCCAGCGCCTTGAAATCCTGCAACAGGCACACATGGGGATTATGGCAGTGTGACCAGTGTAACTCCTGATCAAATAGCACACTCCTGTAGCCTGATAACAACATATATTTTTTAGTTAGAAGCAGGACAGGTGTTTCACTGATGAAATGGCGAACAGTGCAAATCCTGATAAAAACACCCCCTTTATGATATGAAATTGGTACCTGGACAAAACACACCCCTCCCATTACTGATGTGGACAAAACATCCCCTTGCCATATGGCTGACAAGAATGGTCAATAATGAGCCCACCAGTGAGATAGTAATATATAATTCCTGAAACCGATACATATACATATATTCCATGCTAATATTTGGATTAGAAAATCTGCTTTTGTCTGAAAATATTGTCAAGTTGAAAAAGTTTTTCATGGAAAATGGATAATGTTTACACTCATTTTCATGAATAACAGAGAGAGAACAAGAAATGTGGCCTGTCAGCACACGAATGTACCTGGTGGCAGATTGGAGAAACTGTGGCAAAGTCAATTAACCACAAAGTGATAAGTATTCACAAGCACATTTATGAAGGTCAAAAGGTCATATTGAGGGCAGTGTTGATGTGTGGCATTTGTCCACAAGTATAATGTATTGAAATATTAAAGTAATCCATCAAGGGATATAGAAGTTATGACAGAAATGAGAAGCAATTAAACAAAGCAAACACTACAAAAGACAATATGATCAAATTGAGTAGCATTGTGGAAGCTATCACGAGCTCTGCTGGACAACATCTTTTTACACACGCCATGTAATTACAAGCACGTCATAGCAACGTTGTACTTCAAAGTAATATCAGTAGCGCTAAAACACGATATAGTAAAATAATACTCATAACTTCATTTGACAGCATCCGCCCTCGGCACTCGTTGGCGCCAACAGAAGTAAATGTCCTGATAGTAAGTAAATGATAGCCAATTCGAACACCAGGTGGAGTGAGTGAGTGAGTGAATAGGGTTTAACGTCCGCTTTTCTGACATAGAGGTACAAGCCTCAGGGAGTCTACACGCAGACGGGTCAATGGGGTCGTGTCCCGTATCCACCTGTCCAAGGGGGGTAAATCCCAACTTCAGAACTCAATATTTACAATCAAAATATATATTCAGTCCTGAAATTAGAACAACCTGATGTGGTGCCAGGCCCTCGCCACACCAGCATCATTTATCCCATCCTCTAAAAGTAATAGGATTAGCGCTAATCTTACTTTTATATATGGGGCATAGCCTGACTCAACTTTCACATACAAGAAAGCCAAAAATGTACATGAGAGCCAAATCCGGTATAGTGGGTTCCGGAAAGTATGAACACAATCGTTAAGCCAGTTTAGTCGCCTTTTACGACAAGCAATGGATACTGCAGCACTATTCTCAGGATCAGTTGATCCCGCCCCGGTGCCTGCATGGGGCGTGTGGTCAATTGAAATACTTTCAGGACATGTTGTAGAATTGGATATTAAATGTTTCAATATCAGTTGAATTTAGTATGAAGGAAATATGATTGAAAACAACATTGTGTAGCTGGTGGTGTAAAATGGCAAATATTATCGTCCACGCTACATTGGAAAGTACATATTGTAATGCTAATCTGGTTAACTAAGTGTTTAGCGGTATGACACTAGACAAATATTGCAACGCTTGCCAGTTGCAATGTTTCATCTGTGTAACTGGTGTAAAGTTTGTGTAGCTACGCATAACCAATAGACAAGGACATGGTCGCATAACATAGTGTCGTATGTTATGAAACAGATACTGATCTATTTGAAATGTATGCATTTTTTATGTGTTAAATACTAGTTGCAAGGATTTCAGAATGTTTTGGATTTGTATAAGTATGTATATTCGGTGAGCACGTAGAAACTATTGTCTGATAGACTATAATACAAACTGTTCTGAATAAATGGACCTGTCCATGACATTTCCAATATTGGTGTGGTAAATGCTATGCCATGGAGTAAACACGCGATAAAGTTATATGGCGTGGAGCCAACGCAGCCGACACACACTTGGGCAACCACATACAAAGATCAAACACTGCGGGTTTTTGACAATATACGTGTTCAGAATCGCGATATTTGTTCAATTTGGAATAATAAATGTACCAGATAAGAAAACGTAGAACATGCAAACTTATACGACGTCCGATTTCTCAGGGCCTGTTTGTTTGTTTATTGGTGTTTAACGGCCTATCAACAGCTAAGGTCATGTAAGGCCGGGCAAACGGGTTCGATCCCGTTTTAACCTGCTGCATTAGGGGGGAAATTCCAAAATCAGAACGGAATATTTACATCGAGAAACCATATATTCAGCCCTGAAATTAGAATAACCTGACCTGGTGGCAGGTCCATACCACACCAAAGTCACTTGGCCCCTTCCCCTAAAATAGGATTACGAATAATCGTAATACTCACATAAGGGGTATAACCAGATTCAACTGTCACATACAAAATGCCAAAGATGAATGTGAGGGCCAAACCAGGTCTCCAGTCGGAATTCCAGTAAGGATGAACCCCGATCGTTAAATTACCCATCGCTTGCACCCACCTTCCACCCACTCTCAGGGCCTGTAACATAATTCGTAAATATTGCCAACGTTTTATTGACGTATTTGTCATGTAGCTACATTTTTCTATAAACAAAGTGTTTATCAATGGTATATACATGTACTTGAAAGTAATATATCGTTGTAATATAATATAATGTTGTTTGTGGAATAATGAAACGTGAAAATGTCATGTTTATGCGACATTATCCTTTTCCTATGCCCTGGCTCAAATATTAATGGTATCTATAAACATATAGGAATTTGTGAAATTATGATATTCAAAGAGTTTCGCACGAGTCACAACTGGTTGACATGTTCAATAGTCAATACGATTGGCACTGTAATAAACAAACACTCACGTATAGTGTTAACGTAATATCTAAGTGAATAAATAGTATGTACTTATTTCGTGAGTCGTACAGTGCTAGGTCTTAGAGTGTACATTGATGCCCGTTGAAAACTCTGTGCTTACAGCTTCATGCTCGCCTTTAGGTTTTGTTTGTTTGTGTATTAGTGTTTAACGGCCTATCAACAGCTAAGGTCATGTAAGGCCGGGCAAACGGGTTCAATCCCATTTTAACCTGCTGCATTGGGGGGAAAATCATAAAATCAGAACGGAATATTTACATCGAGAACAAATATATACAGCCCTGAAATTAGAATAACCTGACCTGGTGCCAGGTCCATACCACACCAAGTCACTTGGACCGTTCCCCTAAAATAGGATTACGAATATCGTAATACTCACATAAGGGGTATAACCAGATTCAACTGTCACATACAAAATGCCAAAGACGTATGTGAGGGCCAAATCAGGTCTCCAAATTCCGGTAAGAATGAACCCCGATCGTTAAATTACCCATCGCGTGCTCCCACCTGCCACCCACCTCGCCTTTAGGTATACTATTTATATTGTATATACTCCACAGGAACAAATATTGACATTACAGCGAGGAGAATGCTGATCATTAAACGTAGCTGTTGTTCTGAAACTAGTAGCATGGCCGAGATTCATTAAACTACAAGCACAGCAATATGACGTGTACACCGAGTCCTTGAAATTACAATAATAAATGATACATTTGGATGCAAACAGATGATAAATCATACTGTTATTAATAGCATCGCAGATTAATCAAACACACACGCATAACAACTTCACTGAGAACATAGTAAACAGTAAGCATGTACATATAAATGGTTTCGGAAATGCATTGACCAGCGCATCGCACATAAAATACACACACGTGTTTGGCTTTGACACACCAACACTCAGATGTTTTTCTTCCATACGATAAAACACCATTCATTTCAGAAGAGACTAAGTTAACACATAAACTCAAAATGGTAGACAAAACACACATACATGGTGGAATACTAATTTATGCAGTCATCTTGATTTTATATAAGTATAATCATTAAATATTCAAATGAAAGCTGGTTTTGATATTGCTACCACATTAATTTATTTTGCCTAGTTCATCAATTTGTGATTGCCGTTAATACTTGAAATATAATGTCTTAGGACAAGCATGGAGTAAAGTGTAGAAGTGTTGACATTTGGCAGCCATCTTGGATTTATATATGGAAAATATGTGCCACTGCCCGTCTAGATAATGGAACAAGGTGATGAAGTTTATATACACTACCATTTATTGCAACGTAACTATAGTTTGTAGGTGTTACCCGTTGGTTGGCTTGGCGGGCGAATTTGTTATAATTTTGGCGGCCATCTTAGATTTTGGTAGTTCTATAAATTGCAACCATCGATTATCATGTTTTCATACCGTTTTACAATGTGTAAATGCAAATTTGCTTTGATGCTACAGGATGTTTAAAACCCACAGAAATGGTCTGGATGGGCAACTATGATATTTGACGGCCATATTGGATTTTTTACATACATTCCCCAATTGATACGTATTTATAAACATGTTAGAGGTAGAGGAATGTACGTGGGTTTTGGCCGTCAAAATCCAAGATGGTGGCCAAAACCCACGTACATTCCTCTACCACACTAAATATGTACGAACTACATCAATTATTGGCAAAGCAGAAGTCCTTTTATGGTTGAACTATGTTCTAAGAGTAACATATAAGACGATAACATGTTTATACGAATCAATTTTGGATGAAAATGGTCAATTTCGATTTCATGTAAATTATAATTACTGGCTGTCACGTTTTCAGTGCTTTTTCGATGTGTGAATGTGAGATTGCATTGTTGTTACTTGAATGGTCTCAAACCTGCACATTTTTTGGCAGAAAAGGGGGGTCCACTTATAGGGGCATAAAATCTTTAAACGAAGACTTACAGATTGCTGAAATAATATCTAGAGATACATACCTTTCAATAAAATATAATGGCAATTCGCCCCCCCCCCCCATTTCCATTCAATTCCTCTTTAAAGGTAACTGATTCTTCATCAAAACGACAGAGTTATGAGACAAAAGAAAGCTGTATAATAAAGGACAATCAGTTTCACATTTTCTAAACTTTGTTTCATAAAAATCTGTTGGTCCGTTTGAAAAAATGTTAATGTTTGTTTGTTTATTGATGTTTGACAGCCTATCAACAGCCAAGGTCATTTAAGGCCAGTATTTAAAATGCTGCATTGAGGGGAAATCCCAAAATGAGAACGGAATATTTACATCAAAAGAAAAATATATCCAGCCCTGAAATTAGAATAACCGGACCTGGTGCCAGGTCCATACACCAAAGTCACTTGGCCTCTTCCTCTAAAATAGGATTATGAATAATCATAATACTCACATAATGGGTACAACCAGATTCAACTGTCACATACAAGAATGCCAAAGACGTACGTGAGGGTCAAACCAGGTTTCTGGTCGGGATTATCTAAAAACATGACGACACGTCGTTTGAAAGCCTAAGGGTGAAGGAATACATGTATAAACGCTATCTTGTTACTGTATACATATATTACTGTACTATATAGTGTATTGTGTTGCCATCTTAGTATGCATACATCATCGTATCGTTTCACCTCTTGTAGCGTTTGATACGGACAGCAAAATTTATAAGATTAAACTCATAAAATTGGCATAACATGTTCCAAGACAAGTTATCAATTATATGATGTCAAGGTATACTCCATATTTCATAATTGAGACACGCCATGTGATTTTGTACTCTGAAAATTTTGTAATTTACGGAAAATATTGTAAATTTCATGAAAATAAGCAGATGTCCGAAGGTACAAAATCACATATGTGGTATCAGTGATTCTATATTTTATGTACATCTGGTGTCCCGGTGTAATTTACTGACAAATCACACAATTTATAAGGAAAATTATTCTTTTTTCAGTACAGAAACTATGTATAATACTAATCCATTAAGAAAACAGTATTTACAATTCTTGTTATGTGTGTTTAATTATTATTTTCTGTTGTTGGCATACGTGTCGTCCACCAAATGGGCATGTCCCGATCATCAATCGGCACAGTTCACAAGCCCGTAATTCTCAATCTTGTCCATTTGTACTTTACTACAGGGATCCTCCAGATTATCGGACAAAAATGGCAGTTAACGATATTTTTCTTAAAATAGCAGCTACGGGCATAAACTTTTCACAGAACAATCGTCGGTTCTTGCTTTCTCAGCGCATATAAACTATTTAGCAAACTGTGCCATCTTTCTCGCTTAAAATCGGGTCAGATCATCAGTCGTAAGATTGCCCCAAAATTAACATCGACAATCAGTTATCCGGACAAACATATAGACTAATCGTCTTATAACTTCTATTCTCACGTTGAAATCATAATGTTATCGCGTGTAAACCAGTGTAAACAGCATTGTGTATTTCTGCAAAAAAATCAGTCACCCTTCGTTTCTTGGAAAACACCGTATTTATAGAATGTATTGTATTTATAGAAGAATGACGTAATTGGGCGCACTCGATTGAGCCCCTGTATGACTTTTGTCGTTGTAAACAACTTCTGCACAGAGTTGGGAATGTGTTCAGCAAATGTTACTAAAATGTTTACCATGCCGACATATTCTTCACACTGGCATGGAAAAAGCATGCACCTGCATGACTTAGATGCATTCGTTGCAAAATCGGATCAAAACAATGCGCTTAATTAACAGGTATTTTCATATGTCCGATAAACTGATTGTCCGGATAATTGGTATGACCCCTGTATACATTGCATCTGAATTAAAATAGTTTAACATTTACATTAAACTTATTCTGCAATAAATTTGCCTTTTGTTGTCAAAAATACTGACGTTAATTTATCTGTCCCGCGAAATCGAATCATTACCGTTACGCTGAACAAAAAATGTAAAATCAGAGTAACTTCCCTATTCTACTCTCAGCTACTAATGCAATGAACACTGTTTATGGGCGCGCGATTTATAAATAAACACGGTGGTAATACAACTTAAGTCATTGCCGAGAACGAGGCCGGTCTGTATTCGGAATTTTAAGGTTACACATTACATGCATCATTACCGTTCGGGGTTTATACACGTCCATATATATGTAGGTCGGCTGAAACCAAAATGTGTGGATAGGCACATTTACAACGTTGCATTTGCATATTCTACCTTCATGATGCGTTGCATACTGAGGGGTGAAAAATGGGAATTTTTAAAGAAAAATCATTACCGTTACGGTCATTTCCGTTACAAAATTGTGTAACGGTAATGACGATTGTGTAACGGCAATGATAAATTACCATACTAACTAGTCAGTTCATGCGTCAATTAAATATAAACCAGGTCCCATCAGTTGTCGGTCAGTAATGGCACATTTATTCAGACCTACAATATTTATATATCAGGATTTAATTAGTAAAAGCTCTGAAACAACAAAAAACAGACACAGCTTCCAGGAGTGTGGGTTTCTTTTGGCAATCACATTAAAAGTAAACATTTACTTGAAGTTATATTGTACAGCATATGCAAAGTATAAATATGTTTGTTATATATGCTATATTAGTATTTTAAATAAATGGAGAGTCATTACCGTTACATTTTGTCATTACCGTTACATAAATCATTTCCGTTACGCCCATATTTTTGGAGGCTGTGCTATTAATTAAATGTAGCTTTATAACGATGTTTGGTACATGTGGTAAAACACAGCATTCTGTTACATGCCAAGCTATTTTGTTTTCTTTAACTTTACTGATTCATATTAAATACGTATTGTGGGTTACCATAAATGAGAAATTCTAAGACTTGCTACTCAATTTCTGTTTCAAACTAATACAATTAGCTTACCATATTCTTGACACTTTTATAATTAGATGCCCCTTCAGTTTTATGTTTTATGCCGTTGAAAAGAAAAAATGTAAATGTAAAGCTATGTTTACGTCATGTAAATGTACATAACGGAAATGACATTTCTGAGACCCCTGGTCCCCTGAAGTGGAAATAAAATATATAAAATGACGAGAACAATTGGCTATACTATTATAAATGTAACACCTGGACTGTCATCCAATAGAATAATGAATTATTAGATCTACCTCGAAACTAGAAAAACGGCACCAAGATGTACATAAAATATAGAATCACTGGTATATTTTGTCATTCTCAAAATCTAAAACGGCCATGTTATACTGTGCAAATATCAGATCACTCCATACATAGAGACCTCGGAAGCATTATCAGATTGGTCCGGCGGAGGTAGGTGACCATAGGTCCTTCCCCAACACCCAAAGTGTATGTTGTTACCATACCACTCAGCTGAACTGTCTCGTCGAGGCGGTGCAACCGAGTGGTAACAACATAAACTTTGGGTGAAAACACCCCCCATACTAGGACAAAACACCCCCATGCTAGGACAACGAAGCGCGCCTGGTCGTGTTTTAGATTAACGGATATCAAGAAGCTGTGTGAAATTATGACAAAAGTTAAGTTTGCGAAAACGCTAGGATTGTGACCTTGGGGTTAGCGCGAGTCTGAGGGTCGTGGATTTGGCAACGCATGATAGAGAATCATTCGAGGAAGGGCTGTGCAACATGTCAAAAAGAACGGTGAAAGGAAACATAAATAATAACAAAATTTCCCCCAACATTAAGGTTATGAAAGCACTAAGACTGCGACCTTGACCTTGGGCTTAGCAGCGGGTCTGAGGATCGTGGATTTGTCACAGCATGATAGAAAATAATTAGAGAAAGGCATGTGTGAAATATCAAAACGTTTGGTGAAAAAAAAACAGAAATTAGAACATATCTCCCCCAACATTAAGTTTATGAAAGCACAAAGAATGTGACCTTGACCTTGGGGTTAGCTGGGGTCTGAGCATCATGGATTTGTCACAGCATGATAGAAAATAATTAGAGAAAGGCATGTGTGAAATATCAAAACGTTTGGCGAGAGGAAACAGAAATTATAAAATATTTCCCCAACATTAAGTTTTAGAATTTTTGAAGATGGACGGACAGACGGACGGAAGAATATTCAGCAATTTATGCATCGGCTGATATAATATTATCAAACGAGTTCTAGACTTCATAAATCTTATATCAAGCGTTTCCTATCCCTTATCATCTTTCCTCGCTCACATTTCCGTGGTTAATGCAAAAGAAAACCACAAATTAATATTGAAGTCAACAATGCATAGTTCATGTTTATATATTAATAATAATTACATTCCTAGCCTGTTAGATATATATGAATTCTAAATATTTAAATAAAAAAAGATATTTTTGTCAAAATTATTGGTCGGGCAGTCGCCAGATCTGTCGGACACATTGCTAACTCAATCACCCCGTTTGCTCATTCGCAGGGTGGAAATTAGATACGATGATAGGAGGAAGTTCTTCGGTGATTTTTTATCGTAATGGACGACTTTTAAATTCAGTGGGTTTTTTTTCACTTTTGGAGGGTTGACTCGAGTTCGACAATATTATCACAGATAATTAGTCAAGACAGTTGGGAACTCAGTCAACAGCTTGTGGATAGCGACAATATCACGGGTGTTATGCACACTGTACAAGTTATTGTAAAGCTAAGTGGGAGGGGTAAACTTTTTTTGTAGCATAATTTGTGGATATTTTTGTTGTTTGAAGTGGGGTTTGTGGGATGGGACTTTTTGTTTTTTTTATCATCCGTTGTCTTGTAATTATTTAAATCCAAATATATTCCGAATTCACAAGTTGATATTGTGTAGATCATCAGTACGACTTGATGGGCTATATCAATAATCCAATTCATTGGCCGAAAACAAATCTCTTTTTCAATTCAGGTCATGAAAAACGATCATTTTATGTTCAACAGTTACACATAGCTAATTAGCATACTTCATCAAGATTTGATCCACTATCACTTTCATTGCTGCTATCTGTGTCAATAATTGCCGCCGATTTCTTTCGTTTTGACATGATTTTCGATGCAAAAAAATATTGAAATCAGGAGCGAAATTTGTTCCTAAATTGATGAATAAATTCCCAGCATGCTCTCCTGGATAGACAAAGGGAGATAATAAAAAGTGGGCAATGTGCCCAAATAGCAGTATCCAATCAGCACACGCGACACAAAACCACACTGCTTAAGCACGGACACATGGACACGGAAATGTGAGCGAAGAAGGTGATAAGTACGGCAGCTTAAAAGGGTCATGCGCAATTTTTGTCGCGCCCGCTTGCGGAAAGCGAGATATAGTCGGCACTTTGGCGTACGTACGTACGTACGTACGTACGTGTGTCCGGTTAAAGTTTTTGGTTAAGTTTTTTGGTTAAGTTTTTTGGTTAAGTTGTTTGGTTAAAGTTTTTGGTTAAGTTTTTTTTGGTTAAGTTTTTTGGTTAAAGTTTTTCGTTATACTATATCTCTGCAACTGCTTTGCCCATTACCTTGAAACTTCACATGGGTGTTTATCATCATCTATATTTTCATTCTACCCCCCTCCCGCGTGGCCCCTGTGCCCAATGTCAAGGTCAAATTACTTTGAAGTTTTTGGTTAAGTTTTTTGGTTAAGTTTTTTGGTTAATGTTTTAGGGGCTAAATGTTGGGTCTGTGTTGGAGGAGGGTGAGGGCTGTAATATTATGTTTGGCTAGCTGGCGTGTTGGCAGCAGAGTGTTCCTGTGTGGAAGGTTTTTCTTTCATTTTCATTGGTTTCCTAGGGTTACCATGTTGCTGCCGGGAACAGTGTTCCGTGCAGGCTGCTTTGCCTATATATTACGGTGACCCCACCCTCTACCCATACTGGTGTTTCGGTTTTCTTATAGATCGCACGTTTTTCGTGTGTGTGTGTGTGTGTGTGTGTGTGCGTGTGTGTGTGTGTGTGTGTGTGTGTGTGTGTGTGTGTGTGTGTGTGTGTGTGTGTGTGTGTGTGTGTCTGGTACTTCTGCTGGTCAGAATGTTGTGCCTACCGTTATGTTATGTGGCTGTACTGTATGTGCGTATGTATGGCGGGAGAGGAGGGATTATGGTCGTTGATACCTTTATTTATATGTTCAACCATGGGACCGGAATGTTCTACCTACCTCTTCCCTGATGGCATTCCCACGCTTTTGCAAATCCTCCATAAACCTAGCCACCAACCGCGCGGGGTCTGTGTCACATATGTGAGTGGCCGTCTTCGCTCAAATACGCTTCGAAGTCGTACACAATCTGGTGCGGGTAGAGTGTGATAGGACATCCTGTTTTTATAGCTTTACCAGATTTCTTAAAGTTGTGCTCCCACATCACCTCTAACTCATACCCAGCCTTTGTAATCATTTTCTCCCGCCTGGTGGTGTTGTCAAACTCGTCACGCTTGTTTATGGAGTGTGCCGGGCATCCGTGCCAATAGCAGCCGTGATACTGGTACACTGTGTTATTTTCCCGACAGTAACCGTCTACTGGAGCTCCGGCAATCCAGCGCTCGCCACCGTGCCGGCACTGTTCGGTATGGATGTGGATGCATTCTTCCTTCTCAACGCGCCCCATCCATTCCAATGCGCCGTAGCTCTTCGCGCTTTTCGGGAAGAATGCCCTTTCGTACGCGGATCTAGGACGCTCCAAAATATTACCTTCACATATTACTTTGGTCTCCCCTCGCATACAGGTACGTGCGTGTCTTGTCAGGTGGCAGGCTTGTGTGAATCGTTGGGAGTACTCTTTGCAACAGTACGTGTGGGTGATTCCTTTAAGCTTGGTTATAAGGAATGCGTGGTCTTGGAATAATCCGATGGTCATATGTTTGGTGCCGACTGCGGCGTAATGTGCTGGTTTTTTTTCTCAAATACCAGACTCCGTCATACACTTCAATACCAACCTTAAACTTCTCTTCGACCTTCTTCAAGTTATCAAATGGAACTGGGTATGGTTCACTCTCACCAAAATACTCCTGACTGAGCTCCCGCGCTTTAGCACAGCACCTACCTGCTCGAGACCCCCCATGAATCGCTAAACATCGAAATAAACACAATCCGTCATAGTACTGGTCTAGAGAATACATACCTTTCTTATTTCGCAGCCACTCTGGTAGCAGCCCTCCCCCCGCGAACTTTGACTTAAGACCCAAATCCTTCCCGCGCTTTCCCTGCACGAGCTTGACACACACTTCCACCCATCTTACGAACGTCCACTTCGTGCTTGGGCGAGAGATTTTATCGATGTCCATCCGCCTGGTCTCATGAACAGTCACCCAGCGCTTTACGTCGGAGAGCGATGACATCCAATGACTCCCTCCGATATTCTTGTAGAATGTAATATTTTTAGGCTGGCCTTTGGAATCAACCTCATCGATGTGCTTCAGCTTGTAGGAATACGCGTACCTAAGATGAAAATTTGTAGTGATATAGGGCATCAGTTTATCTACTATCCTATCGGAATTAATACCACCAACCTCTCTATGAAATGTGAGCTCGACAGTTCTCCTTCCAGTCTTGACCGTTTCACTCTGCTCATCGACCTCCGCCATTATTGCTGGTCCTTTCGCTATAACCGCGCGAACCAGCGCGGTTTTGATTACACGCTTACTCTCAGACCTCTCCTTAAACGCGCTGTTCTTTGTTGCGTTTATCAGTTTGGTCAACCCCGGACCGGCACTCTCAGACGATTACTATATGTGATCCCGAGTGATTTAGCTTCATCCCTCAATTTCCCAATATCTCGGGAGGTCTGAGCTGAGGTTTTTGCTTTTATCAGTTTGGTCAACCCCGGCACTCTCAGACGATTACTATATGTGATCCCGATTGATTTAGCTTCATCCCTCAATTTCCCAATATCTCGGGAGGTCTGATCTGAGGATTTTGGGTTTATCAGTTTGGTCAACCCCGCAACTCTCAGACGATTACTATATGTGATCCCGAGTGATTTCGCCTTTTCTCGCAATTGCAATAACTCGGAAGTTGGTGTTGGGGGTTGTGGTGTCATATTTGTCATAATACTTTTTCGTATACCTGTAGGTTTTACTTGTTCAACAAGCAGATTTCTGTCTGAGGATTTCTGAGGATTTCTGATGATTTGTCATATTTGTCATAATACCTATAGGTTTTGTTTCTTTAACATGAACATTTCTGTCATGGGTTTTCTCATAATTTGTCATAAGTTTTGTTTGTTCAGCATACAAGTTGTTTACACTTTCCTGTGGTAGGTGGGGCCCTATTCAGCCCCGATAAGACCCTCCAACCCGTGTGTGGTATCATTTCCATCCCCACTATACTACTTTTTGAAATATTAAAAAAAAAAGTATAATGCATTAAATGAATGTTTTTATTAGCACAACTCACTTCTGGACATATATAGTTTAGTTAGTGCAATTTAATTTACGGAGATACATTTCAAAACTCACACAGGAAGGCTATAATATATATATAAATATTCTTAATATTCACCTACAATAACAATAATAAACGATCTTGTATTAAGAACATTGATGAAAATGAACCTCAATATGCATTCAATATATATATTTTTAAATTTGTGTATGGTTTGTATATCTTGTCAAATAGCTCGAATGTTTTTCACACCTCTATGTAGACAAAGTCCAATATTATATTGTATTGACCAGAACACAGTGTATTTTAGTGGGGCAGCTCGTTATATATAGTCGATTATGTACAATATGGGAAACTGTGTAGATCCTGTGAATGCATATTTCCCCTACATGTATAGCCTCAACAAGTGGTTATGCACAAAATGGGGAACCGGGTAGACCCTGATCAGACTGTGATTGCAAATTTCCCCTAGAAGGTATAGCCTCAACAAGTGATTGTTATAAGATGGCTACACGTCCTGGTGGGCGACACGCTGCTTGCTTGTATACGGTATACAGTGAGTATGTACAAGATGGAAAACAGTGTAGACCCTGATCAGACTGTGATTGCAAATTTCCCAAGATTATTTGGGGTTTGAGCATTTGGGCTATCGATCCCTATCGGATTGTTCAGTCATTCTGTGCATACCTCAACAAGTGATTATGTACAAGATCGTTACACGTCATGGCGGGCGAAAACGGCCAGTATACGGTCGACACCTTCACACTGTCTCCTTGTATGTCAACATTAGAGAGGTTCTACTGTTTTTTATTTGTATTTCAATTAAAAATCATCATTCCCATTTAGCATGTGTAGCCATTATAAAGTGGATTATCTTCCTTGGCTTCCTAGTATTAAGTTTATCGCGGTACTCTCTCTTTATTTCATATACAAATATTTCCATTTTGCATCAAAACATTAAAATGGGCCCTGGTATGAGCAAATTAATGACATACATTATGTAAGTACAGTCCAAACATATTTACTATGATGTGTATAGCTATATTTATTAACACATATAGTAATTATATGAAGATTTGGGTAGATTTGGGTAAGATTTGGGTAGATTTGGGTAAATCGTGCCACCCCTGTGGATAGGGGCTGTTGTGCCGTGTACTCCTTTTATTATTTGGGGTTTGAGCATTTGGGCTATCGATCCCTATCTGATTGTTCAGTCATTCTGTGCATACCGGGACAAGTTTTTATTTTTTATTTTCGTTTGTGTCTTCTAGTCTTCCATTTTTCTGTGACAGCTGTTGTGTTCCCTGTGTAGCCGGGCTATGTGCCTGCGGTTCTTGTAATTATCGGACACACGTCGTGGCTTCTATTATTAGGCAAGCATGCGTATTATTTATACTTAGGCTGTAAATAATATAGGTATATACGCTGTAAGAAAAGTTTTCAATTAAGGTATAATCTACACATTGGTGCTCCTTTTTTTACTATTTATTTTTTTGTGAGGACATGGTTGTTGAGTCAATATTTTTCACATGCTCGCGGGACTGTGAGACCTGCCGTCGATATTGCATGGTTGCAATTTCCTAGTCTGCTACAATATTTTCGTTATAAATGTCCCGTTCAGACTGTCGCGGTTGTGGTATTTCGCGAGCACATATTCGTTTTTTTTTTGCATTTCCCATTACATAGTAATTGGGCTCAAATGGTGTGACGTATTAAGTACACACGCCTTAGCAGCCCTGTACTTAATTATAATGAGATTTGCTTTAACAACACATTAGCCCGGTTATAATGTTTTGCAATGTTACTTGTTACATTCTTGTGTTTAAATTATCCCGCTCAGTCTGTTGCGGGCTTTTGTCTTTATTTAGCAACTGAAGAAGTATTTACATTATTGTTATACCTGCAATAGAAGCAACATGTAACATGATGCACATAATATATATTATTTCGCGAGCTCATTTACGGTTGTTTCTTTGAATTTCCCATTATATAGTAGTTGGGCTCAGATGGTGTGACGTATTAAGTACACACGTCTTAGCAACCCTGTACTTATAATGAAGTTTGCTTTATCAACACATGAGCCCGGCGGCTGGTCGCTACAATTTAACTTGTTACATTATTGTGCTTACATTATCCCGCTCCGTCTATTGCGGTATGGCGCATGCACATAATATATATTATTTTGCGAGGACATATGCGTTTTTTCTTAGCATTTCCCATTATATAGTATTTGGGCTCAGATGGTGTGACGGCGAGGACGTGCCGGCTATTATATGGCTATGGCTGGGCTGATCACAGAGGCATGAGACGGATTAATTTAGTCAGAGTCAGTCGGCGACACAACTAATACGTGTTATTATTGTGGAGAAAACGTTTCTTGTTTGTATATATGTTTATATTTGTATTATTTGGTACATGTATGTTGTAAAAATGGTGAAAGAGAGATCGATAAAGCAGTTGAACAAATAAGACGACTGAGGTAAGCCCCGACTTATGCTGGTTGTGTGTGTCTCAACGAATGCTTTATCACGGAACCAGGTGTGACCATGCGTGTTTAACCGCGCAGGTGTTGCAACAATTTGTTGTTGTAACAATTCCGTGTATGAAAGGTGTTCGAGCCAATTCCCACCCTTACATATAAGCCGAATAGAATATAATTTGGTGTTGTATATTATAATCACAACGTTCCTTTAATCTCTAATCGCGTCACCTTGATAAGTATTTTGATTGAATCTGAATCTAACGTACTGCATTATTAAATTATGTCATGAGCATATATTGTTGTTCTGGATGGTGTTGCTTCAGACCCAGCAGACGTCTTATCAGGTGTCCCACAGGGTTCTGTCCTGGGCCCAGTCTTGTTTCTCCTCTACATTAATGATCTGCCGGATGATGTAAATTCCTCTGTTCGTCTCTTTGCTGACGACTGTGTTCTCTATCGAAACATAAGTAGAGATACAGATTGCCAAGCTCTTCAAGACGACATTGCCAAACTCGCTAAGTGGGAAACAACATGGCTCATGAAATTTAATGCTTCAAAATGTCACACCCTCAGAGTCAGTAGTCACCTGCCAAATTCTCAACTTGTATACGACTATAGTCTTCATGACCAGATACTGGAAAGCGTACCCTCTGCAAAATATTTAGGACTTACCTTTACTAGAAACAGCGATTTGAAGTGAGTATATTCACACACCTAATACCTTTATCGATTGCCAGAGACAGAAGTCATACATTTAATCGATGTTTATTGTGTTTGTGCGAGCCGGAAAAGAGAGGGCTTTTTCTATAATGGCCCTATTTATGCTCACCTTTATATAGCGTATGGTACTGTACGAGACCAAGTGGGTGCGGTAATGGGATTTTTTTTAATAGGCATTTTTTTTGGTGTCATAGGTCCGACTCTTCCACCTGTGGCCCAGCTCGCCATGGCGAATGCTTTTTGTCGCAGTCGAGTACTTTCTACAGGCACTCGCCCAGTTTGGCGAGTGAAAGATTTGGTCAGGATTTTGTTTTTGGAAGAAATTGCCAATTAATTCCATCGATAATGGCCAACAAATGGTATTAATTCAGCGACCATTTGTTGTTTACAGTTTACGTCAATTTGCGGGAAGCAAGATTCTAGCAGTGTCTATGTACACGGTTACGGGTAGAATCTCTAGCGATTTTGAACACGGTCCATATCGGGCAAGTTTAATTCACGGATTATTTGTCGGCTTTACGCGGCCGGGCTTACAAATAATAGGACTGTGAGTATAGACTAGTGTATACGCGGCCACATATATCGTCTCGTATACAGTTGGGTTAACGCGCATTTCAGACGCCGAACATAACGGCTTGGGACGAAACGGTCGGCGCCGGGTCCGAAACCATTGAATTTAGTAATTAAGGCAGCACGCAGCGCATGCAAACATAGCCACTATAAATTAAACTAAATCTATGTCACTCAACGCTTATAGAAAATAAGAAGTGTGCAAGCCTCTGAGCAAGTTCGCTGCTATTTGTTTGTTTATGTTCATTTAATACTTAAAATATAAATAACAATAATAGTGAATATGTCTCGTACGTTTTGGTAATGATCATATGTAAAAGCTTTTTTTTTTTATAAATAAGATGCAACATTACAAAAACTGGAAATAGCAATTTATTTTAAAAAAAAACTGGGCAAGTAACTTTTTGACCTGGGCAAGTACTTTTTTTTTTCTACCTATCTTGGTTCTACCTTGGTTGAAGGCCGTTTCTTGTAAGCTAGGCTTGTACTGGCCTATTTTAGCGACGTCAAATTGGATAATTGTCTTTGAAAATGGGGGGAGAGCGCAACTAAATCATGGTTAAAATGTCTGTACAATATTTTCACGTGTTGAATTTGCTGGGTCTCTTCTTCCAGGCGGAGTTGAGTGAACTTTTGAAACTATTTAGTGTGTTCGAATTTACACAATCACTAGGGAGTGCATTCCAGTCTGTGACGACTCTTTGAGAGAATACTTTTTGTCGCAACTGCGAAGGATTTCAGGACTTTCAGTCCTTTGATTTCTCATGTAGCAGACACTGACCCACTTCTTGTAAATAGTTTTAGTGGCAAGTCTATCTTTGGTCTTTTTCAATATCCTTGTGTAAAATATTAGTACCACATATATATGTTGTTTTTTTTGTTTTTTTTCAAATGTACTTGATCAACGCAACTTGCCACCATATTTCCTGTCATAATGCTCCGATTGGAGCGTGCACAGTATCGATAGATAGATAGATATATAGCAAAGGATTTACGGTTACGGTCTGACATAACTGAAGGCACTATTTTCCTTATATGATGTAAACAATAATTTACTTATAAATACTGAAGGTTTTGTGCGAATTTATGTCTTTCAAACTAGTTAAAACTGCTCGTGAAACGAAAACCGAGTGCCGTCGATTACCGAGTTGCTGACTATAGTATAGTTATTTGAAGTTGGCCTTCAGCCAAGTTAGGCAATGTAGGGTACGAAATGGTATGGGTACTAATTTACCAGGTACCACACACGTATCCATCATCCAGTGTGAAATATAATCAGCCAATCAAAAGCCTTGTAACAACGGATGTTTATTTACGGAAATGACTGTCATCTGTTGAAAGTTGAAGATGAGGAGGGTCAAAAGGAAAATTTCGTCAAAATGTCACGATGGCTGCTGCATATAAACGCCGCTTTAGAACTCGATCATCCAAACGATTGTGCGAAGAAAAGTTTTGCTGCTTGACAGAAAACGCCATTGCCGAATCCCACTGTAAAGAATGTAAAACTGACCAGTGTCCAAGTTGCGAGTCCAGCATCCACAAGTCAAAAGTTCAATTTGATTTTCATGAAAGAGCGCCTATTGAGACACCGCCATATGAAGAGCTTTGCCAAGTTGATTCGTTGTTAACAAATGTTAACTGTGCCGACCGTAACTTTGCTGATCTAAGGTGTCTCGAGTGTGACCGTGGTTTTTGCTTTCAATGTTTCGACTCGTTTCACAATCGAGAAGGCAAGAAAATCCATAAGAAGATTACATTCAAAGAATACAAGACACAACAACAAGCGGCACAGAATTTTACCATCAGCCCGCTTTCCCCAGTCTCCCTAGAAGACGATTCATTGACCTACATTTCCTGTCCACAAGTTCAGATTACTCCGTGTACCGATAGCATGATGTCCTACTCTAGCTTCCACTCGGATCATAGTCAGACAAGTATTCCAGATATCTGCATGTCAGCGGAAAAGACAGACTTTTCGTCATTTACAAAGGCATTGGAAGAAAGTCAGATTGATGAGCGCTATGAAGACTGTGCCAGTTTTATGCTGGTTGATGAACAAGAAATGTTACAGGTTCATATAGACTAGTTATGAGCATGTTACCTCTGGAAAATGTCATGTAACTTCCATGCTAAGGACGGTACTTGAGGTTTTGCAGAGTTACGTGCCTGCAACCTCTGATGTAAACGCTTTAGTGACATCTCGGCCCTAAGACAAGTCGGCGGCCCCAGACACCTCGGCCCTAAGACACCTCGGCCCCAATATATTTTTTTTATATTTAGTTTTATATCGTTTTATGGTTAAAAAAATGATACTAAATAAGATAAAAGCGTATATTAATGTATATATATTGTTTATTTGTAGTAATAAACGAAGAAAAGTGGATGTGGCTAACGAATATTACCCATGATATAACATGTTTCTCTTTGATACATTGATGTCATCATACACATTGTCATGGATTTTGAGTTTTTCACAAGATAACAATAGTATATTTTCATATTTATTAACATAATATTGTAAATGGGCAAAACAAACACAAAATAACGGAATGTTAAAGTTTTGATGTGGCTTAAGATATTACAAAGATAATGCAAAATATAATAGAATGTTGTAGCGATTGATTGATTGACAATACAAATTTAGTGCAAAATATAATAGTTGATTGATTGATTGATTATACATAATACTGTATATCGCCATAAATTTCATAACAACATATTATAATAAAATAATTTATAAATTATTGAGTCAATAATATTTCTAATAATAGGTTGTTATGAAATAAATGGCGTTATAATGTACATGTGCAAAATATAATAGTTGATTGATTGATATAATAGTTGATTGATTGATTATTGGATAGGACATATATACATAAAGAAATACATAATACTGTATAACGCCATAAATTTCATAACATATTATACTAAAATAATTTATAAATTATTGAGTCAATAATATTTCTGATAATATGCTGTTATGAAATAAATAGCGTTATAATGTACATGTATAACGACAGGCTCCTCTTCCAGCTATGATTACACACACAATTTACCTTACCAGTTTCCTTCACCTTCAAAATGTTTAAATGACATATCGCAAATCGTCTTAAGTACACATTCACATGGGATTGTCTAATCTTTCATTGTGAATGATAATGAACCCCGTCATAATTCACATCAGAAACATTCAGAGTGTCCAATTTTGAAATGTATTACAGGGAACCCCTCTAAACTGAACACCCTGTGGATCACATTTGCGTATTACAAAATACCTGACGTCGTAACTGTCATCCGAGAAGTCATCGTCGACGGTGGCGTGTTGATACGCTATATGTCATCCGAAGATACGTCTGTGTTGGTAGTTGTCGATAGTGAGAAACTGTGGCCCAAATTGAATGTAACTGCTGGTATACTCGATGTTGCAGAAGCCTGGCAATATAAATCATGGTGTTTATTAGTATAGTATATATATACCGGGTATTGATGGAGAGCCAACATGTCAGACATGTATAACATATTTACATACATATTACCACATACAGATTGATATTTACATAACGTATAATACAAGTATGTGTATACGAGTCTCATTAAAATAAAATTACAATATATGTTGTGAGTGTGTGGTTTATACAGTGCACATACATCGTGTAGTTGCGCAAACTAAGCAGAATACGCCCGATTAATAATGTTATTTTAGTTTTCTATATAAATACCTCTAACATTGTTAAATGGAGTTGGTCACTTTCACTGCTTGCACATTTACTGCATGTAAATGTCAGTTCTCCATTTCTCTTCGCTGAGAAATACTCGCGTTGCGTTATCCCTAAAAACAAAATATAATTATATTACTTATATTTAACAACAGAAACATATAACTATATTGAATAACATTTAATATATTAAGTTTATACATTACAGACGATGCACTTCGCGTGTACTGCTTCACTAGTGTATAATTGGATTAGCATGTTGTGTATCACTGCCATGATGCGTGCCATTACAGCGATACACAAGCGGTCAGTCAGTGAGATCATAAACGCGTTCGTACAGAACCAATAAAACATGTAGCAACAATAATACTGAAATTAACTACACCCGGCCCGATGGACCTATATGTCACTTTAAACATTAAACACATATACCATGCGGATACAATATACCATGCGGTATTCCACATCACTGTAACCACAGATCAGACTACCGGAAAACATGTAAATACAGAGTAGCGTTAGATTAAAATACAGACGACAGAAACATTAATTATTAGTATAGTTACCAGTTCCACATATCCGGTGCTGCCACCGGTCGCATTGGTCGCATGTTACGGCGTGTTGCAGAGGACGTACCTCAAGATCACACTCCAGACGGAGACCCATGAAGTTGTGATTATGGTATTTTTGGTGAGGGTTATATAGTTTCCGTGAGAAGTACCAATTATTGGACCGATTTTTCCATCTCCAAAAATACATACTTAATCGCCAATTAACCAATGAGCAACTTCAATTACTGCAATTACTGGTAACAATGTGTAAGGGCTTTAGCAAAAGGATTAACTGCTAATTATCAGTAAATGTTTAATTTAATACACTTATTACAAACTGTACAAACTGTTGATTAACACCTTCATTAACATCAAAGTTAAGTCTGAATGTCTTTGATGTACATACACAATCTAAACTTGTACACCGACCACAGGACGAGAAATGGGCCTTATATGTGAATTAATATGTATATCCTTCTCTGTATCTACCACATTCGCCATTTATTCAAGGAAGTAACATTATAATGCTAAGCGTGTACATGTATGTGTGTGTGGAGGGAAAGTTCGGGGTTCACATACATACACATATTTATGGGAGTGATAAAAGAGACACATGTTTATGGACACATAAAAACCACTTTTTTACCACATAATTTTTATTGTATATATGTATCTTTCTTTCATTCTTCTTTCTATTATAGTCTTTTATATATCTTCTATTTGTCCTCCTCGTTGGCATCTGAAATATATATTTATACAATATAAATGTTTTATTACTACCGCACATAACAAGGGTATGTACTACATCTAAAGACACTTTTTTTTCTTTATTAACATAAAAATCAGTGTTTACAGCAGTTTTTAGCTCACCTGAGCAAAGCTCATGTGAGCTATTGTTATGGCAAAGTGTCCGTCGTCCGTCCGTCCGTCCGTCCGTGAACATTTTCAATCATCTTCTTCTCCCGAATTGCTGAGCCGATATTGGTTAAACTTCACAGGGATGATATATGGGTGATGCCATTTCAGATTTGTTAAAATGGAGGTCATCGACAATCCAAGATGGCCGCCATGGAAAAGTAGGTCAAATTCTTAAAAAATCTTCTTCTCACGAACCGCCAGGCCGATTTCGACGATACTTGGTATGAATGATCGATAGTTAGCGCTGTTTCAGATTTGTTCATATGGTGGCCCGTGGGTCAAAAATGGGCGTCGCCGGAGGGGTCAAATAGGGGTCAAATTTTATTTTTAACCGAATAGTCATGTAATATATCAAATCGAAGGTATTGACGAGACAATCACTCTGGAACATTTTTTGTCTCAATCATATGATTACGTCATCCAAGATGGCCACCGATACCGATAGTTCAAATGGTCATTCTTTTACTAAAGATTTCAAACGTCTTTTTCTTGTAAACTGCTTGGCCGATATTGGCCAAACTTAACTGTAATGGTCTGTGGTTGAAGCCTGTTCATTTTTGTTAAAATGGAGGTCATCACCAAATCCAAGATGGCCGCCGTTGAGAAGTAGGTCAAATTCTTAAAAAATCTTCTTCTCACGAACCGCCAAGCCGATTTCGACGATACTGGGTATGAATGATCGATAGTTAGCGCTGTTTCAGATTGGTTCATATGGTGGCCCCTGGGTCAAAAATGGGCGTGGCCCGAGGGGTCAACTAGGGGTCAAATTATATTTTTGCCCGAATATGGTCATATAATATATCACATCGAAGGTATCGACTAGTCGATCACTCTGGAGCATTTTTTGTCTAAATCAGATGATTTTGTCATCCAAGATGGCCATCGAAAGGTAAAAAAGTTGTTCTTTTACTAAAGATTTCAAACGTATTCTTGTGAACTGCTTGGCCGATATTGGCCAAACTTAACTGTAATGGTCTATGGGTGAAGCCTGTCCATTTTTGTTAAAATGGAGGTCATCACCAAATCCAAGATGTCCGCCGTTAAAAAGTAGGTCAAATTGTCAAAAAAATCTCACAAACCTCCAGGCTAATTTCGACGAAACTTGGTGTGAATGATTGATATTTAATGCTGTTTCAGATTTGTTCATATGGTGGCACCTGGGTCAAAAATGGGCGTGGCTCGAGGGGTCAACTAGGGGTCAAATTATATTTTCGACCGTATATGGTCATATAATATATCAAATCCAAGGTATCGACGAGACGATCACTTTGGAGCATGTTTTGCCAAAATCAGATGATTACGTCATCCAAGATGGCCACCGACAGGTCAAAAGGTTGTTCTTTTACTAAAGATTTCAAAGGACTTCTTCTTGTGAACTGCTTGGCCGATATTGACCAAAATTAACTGAAATGGTTTGTTGGTGAAGCCTGTTTATTTTGGTCAAAATGGAGGTCATCACCAAATCCAAGATGTCCGCCGTTGAAAAGTAGGTCAAATTGTCAAAAAAAATTCTTCTCACAAACCTCCAGGCCGATATCGACGAAACTTTGTATGAATGATTGATAGTTAACGCTGATTCAGATTTGTTCATATGGTGGCCTCTGGGTCAAAAATGGTCATGGCCCGAGGAGTCTTGGTCAAGATGACCACTATGGAGGCTTTTAGGTGAGCGATACAGGCCCATTTGGGCCTCTTGTTTAAATTAGGACCGAAGTGTCGAAGTCTTTTAGGGCCGAGGTGTCTGGGGCCGAGATGTCTTAGGGCCGAGGTGTCGCTTTACCGATGTAAACTACCTGAACCAGTGCTCGATCACCTGTGTACAGTCACTCTGTAGCTGGCCCATGGAGGCATTGTAAGACCAGTGCATGAGCTTACAGTCTTTTATGACCAACATCTGACTGTCCAATGTCAAGGTCACTGAGGATTTATGTTTACCTTGTTTGTAAGGCAAAAATATTTAAAAAAAACAAACTTTTTATTATCAAGGCTGTGAGCGAGGGGATTAGCTTAGTGATAATGATGCCCTTGTTTTCATTATTTTTATTACAGGGACATTGAGCACTGTTCATGGTAAAGCCAATAATTATATTGTCCTAATAAGCTAACATACAATAATTTCTCCCCTGAATGAAGTAGCCATGGTAAAATTTAAAGACATCCACTTTAATGTTGACATTGTGTCATTGTTGGTGTGTGACAACTCGATAATTTGAATAATGGAAATTTAATTCTAACTTTTGCAACAAGTGTTTTAATACAAATTGCTACAGTAGAACCTCTCTAAACTGGATGCGTGAAATTTTGATTGGTTTCGTTGCCATTTATCTCTGATCACAATACGATTTCCTGTTTGCAAAGGAGACGACTTGGGAGTCTAATTTTTCTGATTTACAGTTACATCGCTAAACAGACACTGTGGGTACCTCCTGAGGTGTGGGTGGCAGGGGTGGGAGCATGCAATGGGTAATTTAACGATCAAGATTCATCCTTACCAGAATCCCGACTGGAGATGTGGTTTGGCTTTGTTGTATGTGAGAGTTGAATCTGGTCATATCTGGTTACCCTTCATATGAGTACCTGTAATATGATTATTCGGAATCCTATTGCTTTTAGGGGAAGGGGTCTACATGTAGTGATGTTTGTCCTAATATGCACCTGGCACCAGGTCAGGTTATTATAATGTCGGTGCGGAATATGTTTTTTTCAATGAGAACAAAAACACCTTTTTATAAATTGGATTTTTTTGGAAAATTAACATATCCCAGTCCATTCCAATGACTTAGGGTTCTGACATGGCCTAACCAACATACACGTATCTGGTGTTTGTTGCTGGTCTTCCTTCATCTATAAGTAATTAATGTAAATAGACAATGCAAATGATGGGTCACAACACATACTTTCATGGAGAAATTATGAACATTAGAACACATATTATTTAAGAAATCCAAATCTATAGACAGTTCTGACTGCAATTAAAGGTACATGCCCACTCGGTAGGCACAGACTGTTCTTTTATGAATTAAATAAGTGTACAATTATGTCACTATTCCACCTGTTCTAAAAATTATGAGTGCCTACTATACAGATCTAATCATTTTGAAATATTTATTTTACTGATAGCGACACGCGGTGGTATCAGGCTATTTTCATATGCAAATGAGGCATCATGATATTATTTTAATTATTTATACTAATTAAATGCGTCACCTGAAAAAATAATATTTTCGACAAATTATAGAGTATGATCATTGCACATCAAATATTAATACAGAGAATAAATAGTTAACATTTTAAGGACATATGGTTATCACCCCTGATATCAGTGTGGAAATTATGTCCGATATAAAATGTATAATAATGCCAATCAATATGTGGGGTTATGGTGAATGAATTTTTATTTTGCCAGATATAAAGAACATTTTGTGCCTACTGAGTGGGCTTGTACCTTTAACTCATTTCATGTCATATATTGTTTGTTTTGTCTCAAATTTCAAAGCATATATTTTTTTCTCTACATTTTCATTCTCTACATGTATATGTTATAACTACACATTTGATTGTCTCAATGAAGAAATGAAGACTTATTTTATTTCAGGTAGAAGATGCAGATGACTTTTTAAAGAAATTGAGCTGCGACAGACAGACACTGGTGAAAGTTGTCTCAATATTTGGCAATACTGGCGATGGAAAGTCTCACACACTTAATCACACATTCTTTGGTGGCAAGGAAGTCTTCAAGACATCCGCAAACCAAGCGTCATGCACTGTTGGTGTTTGGGCATCATATGATAGTGATAACACAGCCATAATCATTGATACCGAAGGTTTACTGGGGGTGACGACAAACCAGAATCAGCGGACAAGGCTGTTGCTGAAACTGCTCGCCATTAGCGATGTTGTCATATACAGGACCAGGGCTGAGCGACTTCACAACGACATGTTCTATTTCCTCAGTGATGCTTCCAAGGCATACTCACGCCATTTCACTGAGGAACTGAGGGCGGTGTCGAAGAGAAATAAAATGTCACTCGATGTGACCAACTTAAGTCCCGCGGTGGTGATATTCCATGAAACACATAACACCAACACATTAAGCTGTCCAGGTAATTATATATTTTCCTATTAACCTTTAATATCTAATCATCATTGCTTTATGCTGAGGCATAATGATCAAGGCTTCACTAAACAGTGACCAGCTTAGACCCTGATCAGACTGTGTGGACGACCCAGATCAGCCCATACCAGGTTAATGACGACTGTTTGCCTTTTAACCCTTTCACCCCTGAATAACTGGAGTGGATTTTGATATGTGTTAATTCTGAAACCAATCCAATTGTCAAAAAATGATTTTCAGACTAGTCCATTTATGAAAAGAGGGTCTTTTTGTTCTCAAAAATATAAAAATTACTTGCAAAAAGTGCAGATCCTGATGAGATGGCTCGTCACGAGCCGGCTTATTTGGATCTACACTGGTTGCCAATACCAATATACAGGCCTCCAGTGTTGAAAGGGTTTATCACCAAAATACATCCGTGTTATTGCAGTCAACAAAGAGATTGGGAGTTTAATAGCATTTTGTAATATAACCCATTCAAATAAAATAGGTTATATCACCTATTCAAATGAGTTAGTGCTGGGTCGTGGCTTAGGGGATATGGTATTGGACTTCAGAAGTGGAGGTTGTGAGTTCAAGCCTCACCCTAGGTGTGAAAAATACTTACATAGTATTTCTATCCTTCTTGGATGAGTCTTTAAACTCTATATGACCTTAGCTGTTGCTGGGACGTTAAACCATCTCATTTTCACTTTTCAAATGAGTGATATTACCTATTTGAGTGGGTGGCAGGTGGGAGCATGCGATGGGTAATTTAACGATTGGGGTTCATTCTTACCGGAATCCCGACTGGAGAACTGGTTTGGCCCTCACATACATATTTGGCATTTTGTATGTGACAGTTGAATCTGGTTATACCCCTTATGTGAGTATTACGATATTCGTAATCCTATTTTAGGGTATGGACCTGGCACCAGGTCAGGTTATTCTAATTTCAGGGCTGAATATATTTGTTCTCGATGTAAATATTCCGTTCTGATTTTGGGATTTCCCCCCCAATGCAGCAGGTTAAAATGGGATCGAACCCGTTTGCCCGGCCTTACATGACCTTAGCTGTTGATAGGCCGTTAAACACTAATAAACAAACGAACAAAACCTATGTGAATGGGTGATATCACCTATTTGAATATCAATCATTCGACTAGGTGATATCACCCTTTTTTGTTGAATCAATGATATCACCCATTCAAATGTGTGATATCACCTATTCGAATATCAATCATTTTACTAGGTAATATCACCCTTTTGTGTTGAATCAGTGATATCACCCATTCAAATGTGTGATATAACCTATTTGAATCTTAATCATTTTACTAGGTGATATCACCCATTTGTGTTGAATCAATGATATCACCCATTCAGATGTGTGATATGATTGATATCACCTATTCGAATGAGCCATATCACCATATCGCATGGGTGATATCTCTGAATCAACATGAAAGAGTGATATTACCCATTCACATTGGTGATATCATTCATTGAGTAGGTGATATCATTCATTGAGTAGGTGATATCACCCATCCAAATACCGGTAGGTGATATCGCAAAGTGATTTTAAAGTCCAAAACGGTGCCCAATAAAATCCTAATGTATGGATGGGCAATGGGATAAGGTTCTCTACTTAATGCACATGTTTTCATAATGGTTCTTTCCGATTCATTTGAATTGTAGGTGAGCAAGCCCCTGAACTAATCATGCGGGAACGGTTTAAGGAGTTGGAATGCTCGATGGACTTCAGTGATCTCAAATACGTCGGGACCAAAACAACACTTGATCAGGCAACAGACTTCATGAAGCTACGTAAAGTTGTGCAGAATCAGTTGAACAACAACAGCATCAGGGCTCCACGGAAACCGGAGATTGTTTACAGAACATTGCAGGTACACGACAACACAGGACCATACTAGCAATAAGTGCCAAATACTGTAAACCAACTAAATTTCGCGGCTACTAAATTTCGCGATTTTCGTACCTGGCCATATTCGCGACGATTGTCATTCACAGTATGACAACGTGGGCTATTAACTTTCGCGACCAATTTATCAATTTTGTAAACAATATGTTTTCTTTGCTATTTTTGACATAGAAACAGAACTGCTGAATCAATTTCGTCATTTGATAAACTCGTCCACAAACAAACTCAGACACACAGTGGATTAGTTTGTCGGTGAACGAAACGGTATACACATTGCATTCCGCTGACCTCGCTGTGTCAACCGTAATCCCCCAAGTAAGTAAATCACCCTGGGTATGTAAATGGCCTAGTACTGATTTGCATTGTCCGCTGACTTATTAATCAACATTTTGTTTGTGTCCAAACATTGCAAACCATGACGAGAATCCACAAATTGGTCTTCCAGACCTCCCGATGATGCATTAAGCCATGATTTGTCAGGATCGCTGTCCGATTCAGAAACACACGCCGCTGGGTAAGCTGTGTCGTATGTGCGATATGACGTCAGCAATCGTGTTTATTAAAATTTGAATTATCTGTATGACGAAGTGCCCACGGCATGAAATTTACACTTGCTTCAAATTGACACCGCGGAATATATCTGGACTTGACAACCCAACAAGCTGACTTGTCACAGGCATGTCACTTTCGACCAATCAGTGTCTGGTTAAAGGTCACATTACAAACTATCACTTATTTTCTTCAAAACGCACTAAAAGCAAGAATGGCGACCCTAATAACCGATTTCCGGTTCGTTTGTATTCTTCGTGATATTGAGATTTCTCATATCGCACCTTATCTGACACCTATACAGAGCCATGCAATGACTTGGTCATTGCTTATCTCTCCTGTTACTGCGACCTACTGGCGCGAGGTGGCGCTGTAAAAATAACCGCTATGACGTAGCAGTAGAACAGCTTTCCTGATTGGTGGATGAAGGTTTATTATATAATATCGTTTGGATTTACGGACATCATGTATTTGTTGCATACTTTCTTCGTTTTTGTCGTTTAATATATATATGGGCCGCGCTCTGTGAAAACCAGCCTTAATGACAACGTCATGAAAGGCTGAAAATGACGTCGCAAAGTTACGCATAAATTTACCAACGTCACTTCGGATTTTGACACTTGGAATTGTTGCGTCATTGCAATAAGTTGTCCTATTTATAGCCGTACGCTTTACGGTTCACAAATAGTTTAATGTTGGATATGTGTGGCAGAATTGTACAGTTGTTTTCATAGTGGTTCAGATAGTTGTCTTTTTTTTCTTCGGTTTCCTTCAAGGAAATACGTACGTAATTTTGTCGATTATTTTTATACAAATGGGCATATTGCATTTATGATTTTTATAATATATTATTTGGACGACTTGTGAAATGACATTTGAAACTAAATAACCATACGACTGGTATTTTTAAATAACACGTAACAATATCAGTATTATGTAATCATAATGCTAATATTTCTTTTAAACTTTATTTATATATTTATATAACAATTACAAATAAACACGAGAGCAATTGTAGTCGCCGTAGATGGAGGCGTCTGCATGTTTCTTAATTTGGGTTGAAACCTGAATACTCACAGAAAACAAACTTATCCTGTCTGGCGACCACCATCAGCTAGACATATACTTACAACTTTAAGATCGACCCCGGGGCGCATGCGTGCGCTCTTTACTAATTATGCTATACGGTCCCGTTCAGATTAGAGCGGGGTAGGGTATTTTCGGCCGTCTAAGACGGTACACGCTGTACAAACCCAGTTCCGATTTTGGGATTTATTTATAGATTACACTGCATTACGCATTTTGATGAGTAACTTTAACCTTCATTTGAACGTGACAACCGATTTTCGAAATATGTAGACATCTCGGGTAAATCTGCATTTTAATTTCATGTACCGGTATTCATGACTTAATTATGTGTCTACGTAGATCTTCATATTGCATGATCATATTTATGAAAAGGTCTTGGTTTACAGATGTCGTTCTATGGAAAACGATTTAATATTGTAGTGCTAATTACGCGGCTCCTCGCATATCGCATGCATCATGTTGACACTGGGCCAAACATGTTTTATTATTTAGTATTTAGTGTGTTGGTATTGTGTCACAGGCATATTTAGTGCGAACATAATTGTAGCCACCGGGGCCCGTTTCCCTTTACTAAACTTCGTACGACAAAAAATGTTCGTAAGTGCAAATCTAGGATCGTCTGGAAATTTCAATTGATTGATTTACATTTATTGAGCATAGGCTGCTCAATAAATGTAAATCCAATAATTGTTTACAGGAAAATGTTGTTAATGTGGAATTTACAGACTATCTTAAGTTTGTACTTACGAACATTTTATTCTCACGAAGTTTAGTGAAACGGGCCCCAGGGACGTAGCCTACTGATTTGTATCTGTATCTGCAACCACTTGCATGTACCTTCTAATGTCACGTAATTTTTAGCGACTTTCAAAAATATCACATTACATCAGCCGTACGATTGCCGTTTGATGACTGTTAAATATTATTATACCACCCGCAACTCGTTGCGGGGGGGGGGTATACTGGAGTCAGGTTGTCCGTCCGTCCATCCATCCGTCCGTCCGGTCCGTCCGTCCGTCCGTCCGGGCAGACATTCAGGTACTTATGTGGCTAGCCCCACAGGGTTATGGACTTGTTAAAGGATAGGGTTGGTTACAATTAGCCACCTAAGATATCGTTTTATGTGGCTAAAAGTGGTTTTATGTGGCTAATATTTAACATGCGATAAGCCACATAGTTACCTGAAAGTAAGAACGTCCGTGCGTCCGTGCGTGCGTCCGTCCGTCCGTCCGTCCGTCCGTCCGTCCGCGTAAATTTAACATCAGAGAAATATTGTTATAACTTCTATTTCCTTCATCTAAAATGCTTGATATTTCACACATGCATTCCTGTAAGGCTCTACTACCATGCTGTGCCAAATCCACGACCGTCCAACCCCCGCAGTTCCCAAGGTCAAGGTCAAATACTTAGTCTCTTTACAAAACTTAACATCAGAGAAATATTGTTATAACTTCTATTTCCTTCATCTAATGTGCTTTAATAATTCACACCAGCATTCCTGTAAGGCTCTACTACCATGAGTGGCCAAATCCACACCGTCCCAACCCCCGCAGATCCGAAGGTCAAGGTCAAATACTTACAGTCTCTTTACAAAACTTAACATCAGAGAAATATTGTTATAACTTCTATTTCCTTCATCTAAAATGCTTAATATTTCACACATGCATTCCTGTAAGGCTCTACTACCATGCTGTGCCAAATCCATGACCGTCCAACCCCCGCTGATCCCAATGTCAAGGTCAAATACTCTTTACAAAACTTAACATCAGAGAAATAAGTTATAACTTCTATTTCCTTCATTGAAAATTCTTATTATTTCACTTGTGCATTCCTCTAAGGTTGTACTATCATGCTGTGACAAATCTACGACTGTCCAACCCCCGCTGATCCAAGGTCAAGGTCACATACTAGTCTCTTTACAAAACTTAACATCAGAGAAATATGTTATAACTTCTATTTCTTTCATTGAAAATACTTAATATTTCATATGCTGTGACAAATCTCCGCTGATCTCGAGGTCAACGTCACATACATACCGTATAACCTCGAATTAACGACCTAAACCTCCACAGGCCCCCCCCCCACCCCCCCTCCAAATAAATAAAAAAAAAAACATATATTTTTTTTTTTACCAATGACCGCCAATTTCAAACGCAAATAATCATTAAATCCTTATTTGTGTTTGTTTAAATTGGCGGTACTTGGTAAAAAAAAAAAAAAAAAATAAAAAAAAAAAAAAATCTTTTTTTTTTTTTTTTTTTTTTTTACTGGCTAATAACCCCCCCCCCCCACCACCACCACCCCCCCCCCCCAAATAAAATAAAAATATTTGTTTTACCAATGACCGCCAATTTCAAACACAAATAATCCTTAAAAACAAATCTTTATTTGTGTTTGAAATTGGCGGTCCTTGGTAATTTTTTTATTTTTTATTCTGGCTAATAAACGCCCCCCCCCCCCCCCCCCCCAAAAAATTTTTGTCCCTTTTGTAAAATGTAACGCCTCCGGGGGCTTTAATTCGAGGTTATACGGTAGTCTCTTTACAAAACTTAACATCAGAGAAATCGGTTATAACTTCTATTTCCTTGCTCAGATCTGCTTCACATTTCACACACTCATTGCTCCAATGGACCTCTACCACCCTGTGACAAATAAACGCCCCCCCCCCCCCCTTTTGTAAAATGTAACGCCTCCGGGGGCGTTAATTCGAGGTTATACGGTAGTCTCTTTACAAAACTTAACATCAGAGAAATCGGTTATAACTTCTATTTCCTTGCTCGGATCTGCTTCACATTTCACACACTCATTGCTCCAATGGACCTCTACCACCCTGTGACAAATTCACCTTCATGCCGCTCTCGCTAATCCCAGAGTCAAGGTCACAAGCCCACACACTTTGAAATGTTTACATATTTTAGGGGTACCTGGGCCCACGCGGGGGGTATTCCGTAAGCCTCACTTACTGACCAATCTAGTTGCAATCAGTGCAGACCCTGATCAGGCTGCGCAGATGCACAGGTCTCCAACAGTTACAAATTTAAGAAGTCCTACTTTAGATCGTTGTTAATTTACTTACTACTAAACACTGGATGTCTGTCGGAGGCGTGTAAAAGCAAATACCAGGAGCGGATCCCGGATTTCAGGTTGGGGGGGGGGCGGGATTTCTTAATTGAAACAGTTTACTATATTTTTGAACTAGCACCGTTTGTTCGTCGACCAAGCAGAGCTCGGGAGACTGCTAGGTGGATCCGGCGGTATGCCCTCCTGAATACTGTTGATATCTATACCCCATTTTGCTGCGTTATAACGCATTTTAGAGCAAACATCTTTACTCGCAAAATGTTAGGGGGGCGCGCGCCGGGTTTTCCCCTACGTGAATCCGCCCTGGAATACACAACTTCTATATTTTGCAGATTCAACGCGTCTAAATTCAAACGAGACGCTTCAAACAAATGTCGCAATTTTGTGGTCGGTACAAATTTAGTGTGTAAATAACTGACTTGTAAATAATTGACTTGTGCAAACATGAATTCAAAATACATATACGTACTCCACGGTGCTTTTTAGCATGGCTTGGTTGGCCACTCATTTCTTTGTTTACAAAGGCGTTGAATGTACTTTTTGCGTACATTTATAAAATTTGAAGAAACTTATATAAAAAATCAGTACCGGCAGTAAATTCATTGACAGGATCGAGACGGGTAGCCGACACACTAACTTTTTTAAGCGGACACACCTAACAATATCTGCCCTCTCGGTGTGGGGGCAGTGGCGCGGCGGTGGGCAGCTGAGGGAGTGGGGGTCAGCGCAGGATTTCCCCATAGACCTGCTAGTACGAGGTACATGTACACAAGACCGTCCGTCAGTCATATTGGCTATACAGGAAAACGTTCCTCCCGCTTTCGGAGATGTAAATTTAATTCCGAGAGTCGGGTGGACAGTCGATTTTTAATTTGTTTAAAACTCCCGGGGGTGTCCGACTACCCTCTATACACCATCGGGCGCGCTGAACTCATTGATATGTGCAGCCATAGGCCTATCCAAATTTTAACCAAATTCAGGCCATTCATTTCTACAGAAAATAGTGCATTTGTTTCTATCACAGATTGTTTCAATTTCAAACACCAGGAACGTCGTTTAGTTGTTTGTGTTTGGTCCTTGGTGAGTGACGTAATGTCTACATCAATAAATGACGTCACAATTAACTGTTACGTAAATAACGTCAATTAGATTCTGAACTAAATTCTCAAATAATTACAATGTATCTTTCTGACGGTACATGTATATGCATAATATGTGATAGTTGGCGATAGTAGCAAATTACGAGGTCACATGTCGGCTAATTATAGATTTAACATTGATAGTGGTGCGTTTGGTTTGTTCACTACATGTACTTATCATAGTTATATTCTGTTAAATGTTTGATAGTATTCATACTAACACTTGTAGATACATTTAGTGCAACTTATCAGCAAATACAGTTTACAGCAAGCACAGTCAATGAGTCTATGAACACGCATTTCTACTGTAGGCTGTTGTGTTGCATTGTACAAACGTCAGCGTTTCAATAACGTCATTTTCTCGATGACGTTACTTTTTTTCCTGGCGTGATTGACATGGTGCTACAAAAAGTGAGATAAAACAAAAACTATGAAACATATTTGCATTTTCTTTTCAGCATATTGTTTGTGAAAGGTGTCCACATCCAAAAATGTAAAAAAGTGCAAATCAAAAATTTTGTCATTAAGGCCGGTTTTCACAGAGCGTGGCCCATATGTTAATCGTTAGTTATACTTGGATTATTTATATGTTGGTTGTAATTCACGGTCAAACAGACAGCAGAGCCAGAATCAGAAAAAATGTGAAATTAAATGTTATATTTCTATATTTTTTTATACAAAATGCTAATCTCCGACATTTTGTAAACTGATTCTGCAATGCAGAATGTTACTTCAGCATACTTGTGCTTTGACAATTTCGAGTTGAAATAATCAGTGACACGCGTGTGTAGCTATGTTCAAACGGATGCCGCCAGAGGTCATTAATAGCAAACAACTTATCCGATGATTTGACCGCAGGCAAATAGGGAAGTGGATCTTGGGACAGGTGTAGTCTGAATTCAATGAAGCCACACATATTCTATGCTGATTGGTTGTATCCATTTTGTTTATCTGTCCTAGTCAGTGACAGACGTGTGAAGCTACGTTCAAACGGATGTCAACAATAATGCGGCAGGTGTATATTGAATCCGTGAGGCCACACCTATGCCAAGCTGATTGGTTGAGTCCAATTTGACAGACATGGTAAAATAGATACACTGTGCACATCAGGGTGCTTTCTACAGTTCCGAAAATCCAATCTTGATGTGTTTGTTTTTAGCTCGCCTGCACTGCAGAAGAGCTTATGGCATACCCCCGGCGTCGTCCACAAACTTAACGTTGGGGTAAATGTCTTATAACTTATGTTTCCTTTCATGGAACACCTTGTTATTTCATACATGCATTCCTCAGATGACCCTCTATCATGCTGTAGCAAATACATGAGCCACTACCCAATCCTTACCCCAAGGTCAAGGTCACAAACTTAGCACATTCATAAACTTAACGTTGGGGTAAATGTCTTATAACATCTGTTCCCTTTCATGGAACACCTTGATATTTCATACATGCATTCCTCAGATGACCAGGGCATTCCTCAGATGACCTAAAAATGAGACAAGGCGAAAAAAATATTGTGAACAAGCGAGCGCGAAGTGCGATGCACCGCACACCCCTTGATGACCCTCTATCATGCTGTAGCAAATCCACGACCCATGAAATATTAAGGCGTTCCATGAAAGGAAACAGATGTTATAAGACATTTACCCCAACGTTAAGTTTATGAATGTGCTAAGTTTGTGACCTTGACCTTGGGGTAAGGGATGGGCGGTGGTTCATGGATTTGCGATAGCTTGATAGAGTATCATCAGATGAATCCATGTATGAAATATGAAGGCGTTCCCTGTAAATATACAGAAGTTACACAACATTAGCTAAGTTTGTGACCTTGACCTTGGGGTAAGGGTTGGGTGGTGGGTCGTGGATTTGCTACAGCATGATAGAGGGTCATCAGGCCCGTAGCCGATTTTTTTTTTTCGTATCCGGTGGTCTAAGTGCCGTGAAATCGTGTCTATGACGATCTAGATGTCAAATTATTTTCAGGGAGCGCATTTCATGCATGCATTCATCTAAATATGCTATATTATGCTATAGCAAACCCACGACCCACCTTGCACCACTGACCCCAATGTCAAGGTCCACCGCACACCCCTTAACCCAAGGTCAAGTTATATAATATTCATGTTTGTTTATGCAACTGTGCCAAGTTTGAATGGAGGCTGCCAACAGGCGAGCTTTGTTGTCTTCTGACAACTCTTGTTATACATGGATGAATGTTATATTGCAGGACTGAAATTGTGTAACTTGAATGTCCACTCGCTTATTTTTCCGTAAATACTGTTTTTAAAATATAACTAAATCACATATTTTGTTCATTGACAGATAAAAAGAATTAAAAGTATAATATATTCAATTTTCATATGTACAGTAAATTCTTTACTATTTTCCTACTGACTTGTTTCAAATAAATAGAAAATGTTTGGACTTGATGTTAAAAACTAAAGATGTTTTCCAGAAGAAAATCGTTGTTTTGTCAAATGGGGGTTCCGTCGAAGCTTGGTCCTATATGTGGCTGTGACTGGAGAAATGGGGTTTGTGTGATTTGTGACTAGTGTAGGTTCTTATCAAATATAACACTCTGACATGTAGTCTAAATACGATCTAGATTGCATGTTAGTGTGTTTTCTTGAAGGAATGCCGAAAAGTGCAGATCCTGTTCAGACTGTGCGAATGTACAGGCTGAACTGGATCTACGCTGGTCGCAAACGCCCTATGAGCCCTGTGTTGTGTTTGGCTTATTGCACCTTCTCAGTCGCAGTGTACAGCGGATGTTGACACAATGTTCAAACAACACCCCACCCCCCGTGGCAATTAGAGGGACTAGTTTTCCCACTGCAGCTGATGTTGGTGGGTGGGGGTCGGGCGAATGAGATGGTGTAAATTAACGGTATGGTTTCCTCCTTGTAGGAATCACGATTTGCCTGGTTTGGCCCTTGGGTACGTTTTTATCTTTGGCTCTTTAGTTACCTGGAAGTTGAATTGGGTTATTGCCCATTATAAAAGTAGTAAGATTATTACTGATCCTGCTGCTTTTGGGAGGGGCCAAGTGATTCTGGTGTGGCGAGGACCTGGCATCAGATCAGGATTATTCTGATTTCAGGGCTGAATATATAGTTTAGTTATTGTAAATATTCAGTTCTGATTTTGGGATTTTCCCCCCATTTATACATGTACTTGAACATGTACATGTACTTCTACAGGTAATATATGGGATTTAGTACTAAACCCATTGACCCAGCCTTAAATTACCTTAGCTGTTGATAGGCCGTTAAACCCCAACAAACAAACAAACAGCAGATGTTGACATAATCTTCAAACAAAACCCCCACCCCGCCCCGTGGTAATTAGAGCGACTAATTTTCCACTGCTGTCACCCCGGGCTTTCCTTAATTGACCCCATGTACAGCATTGTTTCATTGTAAGTGGACAATGGCCTACAATAATGACGCTATGACAGTTTGACCAGCATAGCACCAGATCCATCTATGCGCCTGACAGCTCTGATAAGTGTCTACTTATATATAAGTACTATCGGGAAAAACATGGATTGTAACCTGACGATGTAAATATAAATAAATGTATATATAGACTGGTATCCTACAGCTGTTGAAAATTTCACACTATGTCCATTTTGTCACCCACTGTCGCATTTCAGTATGTAGTTTGTAACTAGGTCACTTATATTTTTACAGTACAGTACAGTCCCATATATTTATATCAGCGGTCTAATAAACTGGAGTTCTAAGTAGTCTGTTGAACTATTACGTGTAATAATCGTATTATGCATACATTTCGCAAGTTCTACTGATACGTCATATACCCACTTGACCGCAAAATAAGGGGAAGTTAGTCATGCAGTGACCGCTGGAAAAACTGGTTGTCCGGAATATGAAATCCGTAAAATAAGGGCACATACTGGTCGGATTACTGTAAAATTTGTTTTATTTGATATATAAATGATGAATACATCAGCGTATCGCGAAAACAGAAACTTGTTATATCTCCTTTAACAATAAAAGATAAAGGTGTTGTAAATGCCGAAGCTATTTTATATGCCGAAGCTATTTTGTACGAGTTTTCAAACTGTTCATAGATTATAGAATTATATTATGTCTACTGGAATACACGACACAGAACAAATATCAATATAGTTCATTCAAAACAACCAGGATTAACTAATGTCACCAAATGACACTGACCTACATGGGAAGATTTAAAACAAGGCCTGACATTAGCAATACATTTTTAGCTCGGCTATTCAGAGCTTATGTAGTCACCCCGGCGTCGGCGTCACACCTTGGTTAAGGTTTTTGTCGCGCCTGCTTTAGCAGAGGCGCGACTATAGTCGGCGCTTTTTCCTTCGTCCGCGTCGTCGTGCGTGTCGTCCATTTTTTTTGTAAGGCAAATGCGTTAAAGTTATTGTTTTTTCACAATATCTCTTTAACCCCTTGCCAGACTTTCATAATATTTCACATCAATGTTTATCTAGGGATGATGCTTCATTACACACACCCCCACATCCAAATTCTCAAGGTCAAGGTCATTTATTTTTTACTTGTAATGTTCACCGGTTTTGTAACAGGAATGCGTTAAAGTTATTGTTTTTTCACAATATCTCTTTAACCCCTTACCAGACTTTCATAATATTTCACATCAATGTTCGTCTAGAGATGATGCTTCATTACACACACCCCCACATCCAAATTCTCAAGGTCAAAGTCATTTATTTACTCGTAATGTTCACCGGTTTTGTAACAGAAATGCGATAAAGTTATTGTTTTTTCACAACATCTCTTTAACCCCTTTCCAGACTTTGATAATATTTCACATCAATGTTTGTCTAGGGATCATGCTTCATTACGCACACCCCCACATCCAAATTCTCAAGGTCAAGGTCATTTATTTACTTTTAATGTTCACCGGTTTTGTAACAGAAATGCGTTAAAGTTATTGTTTTTTCACAATATCTCTTTAACCCCTTGCCAGACTTTGATAATATTTCACATCAATGTTTGTCTATGGATGATGCTTCATTACACACACACCCACATCCAAATTCTCAAGGTCAAGGTCATTTATTTACTTGTAATGTTCACGGTCAAATGCCTCGGCAGGCGCGACACCGCTTCCGTGGCGGAATTCTTGTTAGTCAAGCTTGTATATGGAATACTCCTGGCCCTACACCCACCATACTTCGACAACTTCATCTCCTAGTGATGTACATCAACAACCCCGGACCTATATTTGACCTTGACCTACATTTAACCTTGAATTACTTAGTTAATTCCCGTTGGTTAAGGTTTTTAGTCAACCTTGGTCAAAGTTTTTAGCTTGACTATTCGAAGAATAGTTATTACCTCGACTATTCGAAGAATAGTTAGAGCTTATGTAGTCACCCCGGCGTCGGCGTTGGCGTCGGCGTCACCGTCACGCCGTGGTTAAGGTTTTTAGTCAAGCTTGTATATGGAATACTCCTGGCCCTACACCAACCATACTTGGACAACTTCATCGCCTAGTGATGTTCATCAACAACCCCTGACCTATATTTGACCTTGACCTACATTTAACCTTGAATTACTTACTTAATTCCCCTTGGTTAAGGTTTTTAGTCAACCTTGGTTAAAGTTTTTAGTCAAGCTTGTACATGGAATACTATTGTGCATACATACACCATACTTGGACAACCTTTACTCATAGCCTTTGGACAACCTTTTCAATAACCCCTGATCTATATTTCACCTTGACTTATATTTAATTTTGAATTACTTAGTTAATTCCCCTTGGTTAAGGTTTTTAGTCAACCTTGGTTAAGGTTTTTAGTCAAGCTTGTACATGGAATACTATTGTGCATATAGACACCATACTTGGACAACCTTTTCTCATTGGGATGTACATCAATAACCCCTCACCTATATTTTACCTTGACCTACATTTAACCTTGAATTACTTACTTATTTCCCCTTGGTTAAGGTTTGTACTCAAACTTGGTTAAGGTTTATAGTCAAGCTTGTATATGGAATACTCCTGGGCCTACAGCAACCATACTTGGACAACTTCATCTCCTAGTGATGTACATCAATAATCCCTGACCTATATTTGACCTTGACCTACTTTTACCCTTGCATTACTTAGTTATTTCCCCTTGGTTAAGGTTTTTGTCGCGCCCGCTTGCGGAAAGCGCGATATAGTCAGCACTTTGGCGTACGTACGTACGTGTGTCCGGTTAAAGTTTTTGGTTAAGTTGTTTGGTTAAGTTTTTTGGCTAAAGTTTTTGGTTAAGTTCTTTGGTTAAAGTTTTTGGTTAAGTTTTTTGGTTAAGTTTTTTGGTTAAAGTTTTTCGTTATACTATATCTCTGCAACTGCTTTGCCCATTACCTTGAAACTTCACATGGGTGTTTATCATCATCTATATTTTCATTCTACCCCCCTCCCGTACGGCCCCTGTGCCCAATGTCAAGGTCAAATTACTTTGAAGTTTTTGGTTAAGTGTTTTGGTTAAAGTTTTTGGTTAAGTTTTTTGGTTAAATTTTTTGGTTAAATTTTTTGGTTAAAGTTTTTGGTTAAGTTTTTTGGTTAAGTTTTTCGTTATACTATATCTCTGCAACTGCTTTGCCCATTACCTTGAAACTTCACATGGGTGTTTATCATCATCTGTATTTTCATTCTACCCCACTCCCGTGCGGCCCCTGTGCCCAATGTCAAGGTCAAATTACTTTGAAGTTTTTGGTTAAGTTTTTTGGTTAAAGTTTTTGGTTGTTTTTTGGTTAAATTTTTTGGTTAAGTTTTTTGGTTAAGTTTTTTGGTTAAAGTTTTTGGTTAAGTTTTTTGGTTAAGTTTTTTTCGTTATACTATATCTTTTTTTTTAGTGTCCATGCCTCGCCACAAGGCGCGACATGCAGGCCGCGGCCATCTAGTTAGTCAAGCTTGTATATGGAATACTCCTAGGCCTACAGCAACCATACTTGGAAAACTTCATCTCCTAGTGATGTACATCAATAACTCCTGACCTATATCTGACATTGACCTACTTTTAACCTTTAATTACTTAGTTAATTTCCCTTGGTTAAGGTTTTTAGTCAATCTTGGTTAAGGTTTTTATGCGGGCCGCGGCCACCTTCTTTGTCAAGCTATGTGTACATCGACAACCCTCGTAGTCGAGCTATGCTGTTCTCCTACAGCTCTTGTTAAAAATCTTAGGCTAGGACATGTGGAAATATTTGCGGAGATTTAGGTTCGCACTTTCTACCGAACACGAAAATATCTCGCGCGCGAATATTAGTTGGTTTACGTAATGCATATGTGGCTGTGACTGGAGAAATTGGGCTTGTGGGATTTGTGACCAGTGTACCTCCTGATCAAATAGCACACTCATGCGGCCTGATAACAATCTATATTGCTTGTTACTAGCATGACAGGCGCTTAGTTAATGGAATGCCGAACAGTGCAGATTCTGATCAGACGGATGCACATGTTGATCTGGATCTATGCTGGTCATGAAACCTCTTAAGCCCCATTTCTCAAGTCACAGCCACATATGAGCCTGACTGGTATCTTCCTCATTGCCCAACCAATTTTCGCCGATAATGATGTAGAAAATCGGTCTTGATCATTTTGTTTTCTAAATCAGTATCGATATGAGAATCAGCAGTGTATCTGTCTGTGAACTCAGGCTGGCGAAATGGGGCCCAAAAGTAGCCTGCACCAGAGCTCAAGATAAGATGCATATTTTACGCACTTATTTTAGCAGAATACGTTTTGATTATCAAAAGTTGGAGTACAAAATACTCACAGCTATGTGAAAATACACATTGATTTTCAAATTGAGTAGTAAATACAGTAATAAAGTTGAAAACTGACTTACATGTAGTTGAACTGCAAAAAGCACACAGTGTTTGCTTTTGCAGCTGAAATAAGTGATTTTTTAAATTTGTTTTATTTTTTAGCATTTGTTCCCTATTTAATAAATAAGAAAGTAAATAATACATTTGTAAAACATGCATTGAATTTGAAATCTGGGGGTATACTCTTTAGATACAAAACATATCTGGAGCTCTGCTGCACATCCAAAGAGTTTGATCAGGATCTGTTTAGTCAGTGAAACATCTATCCTGCTTGTATCTGTAACAGACAATGCAGATCTTCATCACACTGCAGATCAGCTAGGCAGTGCAGATCACCTGATCCATGTAGGCAGGCCACTTAAGCCCCATTTCTCCAGTTACAAATCGGTGTTGTTAGTATATGAATAATAGTACTGTGTTGTTGGTACTGTGTTGTAGGTATATGACGTGGGTATATGATGTGTATAATGGTACTGTGTTGTGGGTATATAACGTGTATAATGGTACTGTGTTGTAGATATAGACATGGGTATATGATGTGTATAATGGTACTGTGTTGTAGGTATATGACGTGTATAATGGTACTGTGTTGTAGGTATATGAAGTGTATAATGGTGCTGTGTTGTGGGTATATGACGTGTATAATGGTACTGTGTTGTAGGTATATGACTTGTATAATGGTACTGTCTTGTAGGTATATGACGTGTATAATGGTACTGTGTTGTGGGTATATAATGTGTATAATGGTACTGTGTTGTAGGTATATAACGTGTATAATGGTACTGTGTTATGGGTATATGATGTGTATAATGGTACTGTGTTGTAGATATATGATGTGTATAATGGTACTGTGTTGTGGGTATACTACGTGTATAATGGTACTGTGTTGTAGGTATATAACGTGTATAATGGTACTGTGTTGTAGGTATATAACGTGTATAATGGTACTGTGTTGTAGGTATATAACGTGTATGATTGTACTGTGTTGTGGGTGTATGACATGTATAATGGTACTGTGTTGTAGGTATATAACGTGTATAATGGTACTGTGTTGTAGGTATATGATGTGTATAATGGTACTTGTCGCTACCATTGGGGATACTGGAATGGCGTTTATGGTGAAAAGTGTGGCGAGCAGAGCTCATCTGCTGATCCTGTTTATGAGTGGATTGATGCTGTCCTCATCACCGTACATATGTCAGTCTGTGTGGACTACATATACTCTGCTGGTGCAGAAACATCACATCGAGGAGTTGAAGTACCGACGTGTCCTAGATGCAGATGATCAGGGCTCTCACCTACAAGAAGTTCATTGCCCTCATTTGTACAATCCAGTCACCGGCAAGATAGCCCCAGCTGAAGTCAATGTGGCTGATTTGATTACTATTGGGGAAAGAATGGAGATCAAGTATTCAGACAGTCTCCTAGAGTGTTCTACGACCATATCAGCAGTCATATCAAGATGATGAATGGTCTCAAGAAGCAGGGCAATGTCAACAAAGCATGCCAATAATCAACATCGAGAACATATATCTCCGGTTTCTGCAGCAACTAAATGATAGAACCTGGGCCTCTCTTCGCTTACGAGCTCTGTTCCGTACCTCTATCCCTCATCGATGAACATGGTTGTCTCCACAAAGGCAACACGTCAGGAATGGCAATGCAACAATGGATAGCCACGAGGATTGAGTGTTTGGTAATGATGAGGCGGACATCACCATTGTCTCGTTTGTCCTTCAGGCTACAAAGTCTGGAAAACATGTGATCTCTGTCCTTAGTGATGACACCGACGTATTCATCCTGCTGGTATATTGGGTGTATCGAGAGGAGCTGATGAGCAAGGTACAGATGGAGCGCTGGGATAGAACTGTGTTAGATATCAACGCCAGCTGCGTTCACCTAGGGCCAAAGTTTTTGGAGCTGCTGAGCATGCATGCCCTCAGTGGATGTGATACAACATCATATGTGTATGCCAAAGGCACGACCAGTGCGCTAAACACCTTTCTGGCTGAGGGCTTTGCATGTTTGTCTGACATGCTGGGCGAGATGGATGCTACACAGCCTGTCTTGATGAAGGTGGCAATGAAATTCTTCATAGCTATGTATGGTCAACTGCCGGGTTCATCCATTGAGTCGGCTCGCTTTTCACTTAGCATGTGCAGCGGGCCCATCTGCATGTCATGCTACATGGAAAGCGGCAGATCAGCAAGCACTGCCTGATGAGGCAGCATACATCACTCACTTCGAGTGGGAGATCCGGGATGGCGTCCACGTTCCTATCATTGACAAGGGTGACACAACTCCATCACATCTGAGTTATGTGAATCATGCTCAGAGTAGGGTGCATGGTAAGTAGTGCAGCACTTGGTTGTATGGCTGCCACAGGGAACTTTTTTCATGTACATCATACTGTAGCTGCTCTGGCTGGGAACGAGGAGGTATCGATGGGCAGGAGGGTGCGCTTGGAATAGAATGGCCTAGCAATGTAGATCAATAGGGTGCGCTTGGAGAACTTGCAGAGGAAGGGGCAGAGGAATGTGAAGTTAATGAGGATGTTGAGTGTCGTCTTGCTGACCCTGACTACTGTATGACGACTTGGTGGAACAGCATACGGTGTGATAGGGTATTAGGGTATCAATGGTATTAACTGAGACTAGCAAGTAACAATCCATTAGTGTCACTCCTGTGGTTTCATTTCGTTGTAGTTCTTGCTGATTATAAGACTTGAAACTGCAGCCAGTGCAAGGTGAATATGGCAGGACACAATTGCTCATCTTGGCCGCCCTCTCTCAGATTCAAAGATGAGCAGGGCCATGCCTTTGAAACATCCAGTACAACCCTGCTTCCGTGATATCTGACCTAACAATTTAAACTTCCTGCATGCATACCTATTGAACAATATGTACATGGACAAATTGGTAACCCAATATTTCTATGTACGCATGTGGCAATTTATGCACAAAAATAATGAATATCTTAAGAAATGGCAGCCATCTTGAAAATATGCATATCGTTGTGTATACATTCCATACATTATCAGTTAATGCACCGGTCATCTTTATCTTTACATGTGTTTTCACATACATATTGCTTCTGCAATACACTATATATTGGAAATAATGTATTTCTATAACATTTGGTGGCCATCTTGAACTTATGCCAATTGGGATTAACATGCAGTTGATATATATACATTCCTTAAATTATCAGTTACTGCATCTATCATCTATACATGTATTTCACAATATCTATTGCTTCTACCATACACTATATATCGGACATCATGTATTTCTAGAACATATGGTGGCCATCTTGGATTTATCCAAATTAGATTTAACTTGCATTTGTTGAATAATTACTACATCTGTCAGTTGTACAAGCACTTTCACATACATATTGCTTCTACAATACGATATATATCGGATATAATGTATTTCTCTATCATTTGGTGGCCATCTTGTATTTATTCAAATTACGGAAGTTGCCCAATGTTGCCGTTTTGGCAACCAAGCTGAATTTGTTGTAGGACCCCTTCTGAGTACAAATCAATAATAAAAGTTTATAGTAAACACAATTTCTAATGGACTAGTATATGACGTGTATAATGGTACTGTGTTGTAGGTATATGACATGTATAATGGTACTGTGTTGTAGGTATATAACGTGTATAATGGTAGTGTGTTATAGGTATATAACGTGTATAGTGGTACTTTGTTTTAGGTATATGATGTGTATAATGGTACTGTGTTGTAGGTATATGATGAGTATAATGGTACTGTGTTGTAGGTATATAACGTGTATAATGGTACTGTGTTGTAGGTATATGACGTGTATAATGGTACTGTGTTATGGGTTTATGATGTGTATAATGGTACTGTGTTGTAGGTATATAACGTGTATAATGGTACTGTGTTGTAGGTATATTCGTGTATAATGGTACTGTGTTATGGTATATGATGTGTATAATGGTACTGTGTTGTAGGTATATGACGTGTATAATGGTACTGTGTGGTAGGTATGTGATGTGTATAATGGTACTGTGTTGTAGGTATATGATGTGTATAATGGTACTGTGTTGTAGGTATATGATGTGTATAATGGTACTGTGTTGTAGGTGCTAAATGACAAGTTTAGCGGAGAGATTGAGAAGCCAGTGTTTGACACGTTCCCCGACCAATACTTCACGTGCACGGCAAAATGTCTGTCATGTGGGTAAGTTCTCCTCTTATCTATCAGTCTTTCATTTCTCAGTACTCCATAGGACGTTAGCTGTTGCTGGTTCGTTAAACCCATTCACATTCACATTTCATTCCTCAGTACGTTGAATGAAGTCCTCACTGTTAATTATCGGCGTGTATTCTATTGTTCACAAATAATAGTTGTAATTTTATAAACGTCAGGAATTTGTCACATACAATGTAAATCCTGATAAAATATTTTGACAGTACTAAGATCGTAGTCTGTAGTTTCTGGCTGATCAGCTGACAACAAAGCTTGGCCATATTCGCGACGATTATCGTTCGTGGTATGACGACGTGCGCTATTAACTTTTGCAACTAATTTTAGAAATAATATGTTTTCATGGCCATTTTTGACCCGGAAACAGAACTGCTGAATCAATTTCGTCCTTTGATAAACTCGTCTGCAAACCAACTGAAAATAATGGACGAGTTTGTCGGCGAACGAAACGGTATACACTATACATTGGGCTGACCTTGCTGTGTCAATCATAATCCCCCGATTTAACTTGAGATATATTCACCCTGGGTATATAAACGGCCTAGTACATAGATTGAAGTAACGGACCAAGGTTCTATAAATACATTAAATATACCTAAAAGTAACAATAAGTGGGGAAAAAGTCAGTTGAAAAAAAAGAAGTTTACTACCTGTTAGAACACAATAATGTGTTATAACAGGAAGTAAAAAAAAAGTTTAACTTACTTTTTTTTCACTTATTGATACTTTTAGGTACATGTATATTAATGTATTTATAGACCTTGGTATGTTACTTCAACATGTGGCCTAGTACTGATTCGCATTGTCCGCTGATGTAATAATCAATATTTTATTGAGTGATGATAATCCGCAAATTGATCTTCTAGACTTCCCACTGATGCAATAAGCCGTGACTTGTGAGGATAGTGGTCCCATTCAGAAAACACAAGCCGAGTTGTATGCGCGAATGATGTCAGCAATCGTGTGTATTAATCTTTGAATTATCAGTATGACTAAGCAGAGATTTACATTCGCGATTTTCAATCCCTCGTGAAGAACGCGAAGGTATCTCGCTCGCGAATAATAGTTTATTTACATTTATTGAGCATAGGCTATGTTCAAATAATGTCCTAAATTTGCACTTGCAAACATTTTAGTCGAAGTTTAGTGAAATGGCCCCTAGTTGCCTTGTTGTCCTGTCACCGGTGGGTAGGAGGGGATAGAGTGAAGTGGGTAGGAGGGGATAGAGTGAAGTGGGTAGGAGGGGATAGAGTGATAGTCAATGTATGTACACACATTACTTACACATTTCTTTTCGCAAAAACTTTCTTATCCCTTGAACGATTTTGATATAATTTTACAATATTGTGTGTACTTAATGGCACTTTGATGTGCATGAACCCATCATCTGAACACCGTAAAGTTAAGGTTTACCCCTTAAAGGGTCATGCCCACTCAGTAGGCACAAAATGTTCTAATATAGGAATTAAATACGTATATAATTGTGTCACTATTCCACCAGTTCTAAACATTACGAGTGCCCGCTATACAGATATAATCATTGAGTAATATTTATTTTACTGATAGTGACTCGCGGTGGTATCAGGCTATTTTCATATGCAAATGAGGCATGGCATTTTTAGCTCACCTGAGCAAAGCTCATGTGAGCTATTGTTATGGCAAAGTGTCCGTCGTCCGTCGTCCGTCCGTGAACATTTTCAATCATCTTCTTCTCCCGAACTGCTGAGCCGATATTAGTTAAACTTCACAGGGATGATATATGGGTGATGCCATTTCAGATTTGTTAAAATGGAGGTCATCGACAATCCAAGATGGCCGCCATGGAAAAGTAGGTCAAATTCTTAAAAAATCTTCTTCTCACGAACCACCAGGCCGATTTCGACGATACTTGGTATGAATGATCGATAGTTAGCGCTGTTTCAGATTTGTTCATATGGTGGCCCGTGTGTCAAAAATGGGCGTCGCCCGAGGGGTCAAATTTTATTTTTAACCGAATATAGTCATGTAATATATCAAATCGAAGGTATTGACGAGACAATCACTCTGGAACATTTTTTGTCTAAATCATATGATTACGTCATCCAAGATGGCCACCGATAGTTCAAATGGTCATTCTTTTACTAAAGATTTCAAACGTCTTTTTCTTGTAAACTGCTTGGCCGATATTGGCCAAACTTAACTGTAATGGTCTGTGGTTGAAGCCTGTTCATTTTTGTTAAAATGGAGGTCATCACCAAATCCAAGATGGCCGCCATTGAGAAGTAGGTCAAATTCTTAAAAAATCTTCTTCTCACGAACCGCCAGGCCGATTTCGACGATACTGGGTATGAATCCAAGATGGCCGCCGTTGAGAAGTAGGTCAAATTGTCAAAAAATCTTCTTCTCACAAACCTCCAGGCGACGAAACTTGGTAAGAATGATTGATAGTTACCGCTGTTTCAGATTTGTTCATATGGTGGCCCCTGGGTCAAAAATGGGTGTGGCCCGAGGGGTCAAATGGGGGTCAAATTTTATTTTTGACAGAATATGGCCATATAGTATATCGGATCGAATATATATAGTATATCGGATCGAATGTATCGACGAGACGATCACTCTACAGCATGTTTTGTCTAAATCAGATGATTTTGTCATCCAAGATGGCCACCGAAAGGTAAAAAATTTGTTTTACGATTTCAAACGTATTATTCTTGTGAACTGCTGGGCCGATATTGGCCAAACTTAACTGAAATGGTTTGTTGGTGAAGCCTGTTCATTTTTGTCAAAATGGAGGTCATCACCAAATCCAAGATGTCCGCCGTTGAAAAGTAGGTCAAATTGTCAAAAAATCTTCTTCTCACAAACCGCCAGGCCGATTTCGACGAAACTGTATGAATGATCGATAGTTAACGCTGATTCAGATTTGTTCATATGGTGGCCTCTGGGTCAAAAATGGTCATGGCCCGAGGGGTCAAATAGGGGTCAAATTTATTTTTGACCGAATATGGTCATTTTATATATCAAATCGAAGGTATAGCAGTAAATCACATGCACATTCGCAATATATGTTAGATCAGAAGGTACATACCAACAAATTCTGTGGAACATTTGAAGTTGTAAGTGAAGAGTCTTTGTGAAATCAAGATGACCACTATGGAGGCTTTTAGGTGAGCGATACAGGCCCATTTGGGCCTCTTGTTTATTTATTTATACTAATTAAATGCGCCACCTGAAAAAATATATTTTCGACAAATTATTAAGTATGATCATTGCACATAAAAAAATAAATACAGAGAATATATAGTAATGTCCGTTAACATTTTAAGGAAACACGGTTATCGCCCCTGATGTCAATGTGGAAATTTACGTCTGAGTGGGCATGCACCTTTAGCTCATTAAAGATGCGATTCGATTATAGTAGTATGAAACTTTTATGAGAAAAAAATCCGTATTTTCTTTATTTCATCTCGAAAGATGGAGAAATGAACAAAATAATAATGAGATTTGTTTTTTACAAAAATTATCGTATTCTTAGACTGATCACTGGTATTTAATTCCTATTAAGAACAGTTTGTGCCTACTTAGTGGGCATGTACCTTTAACCCTTACAATGATGAATTATATTTTATCGTCGGCTGTTTATTTTATATTTTCCATTTTTCTCTGGAAAAACATGCTTCAACAGGACTTGAGAATCATTTCTATTGGTTCAAGTGCTGTCAGACCATGTTTTGTTGAGAAAGAAGACCATTTTACAAAAGCATACAACATTTTGTGTTTGCCACGTTCTGTGTTGCGCGTGTTTCAGTGTGCGGTGTAGCCACAGCATGAACCACAATCTGGAGGTGGAGAACCATCAGGCAGACAAGGCTCACAAGTGTAAATACCAGCACCAACTGGAGAACAAGGTCTACTACTGCAAGGTAATACAGGACACGGTCTACTACTGCAAGATAATACAGGAAACGGTCAGCTGCTGCTAAGTAATACAGGACACGGTCTACTACTGCAAGGTAATACAGGAACAGTCAGCTGCTGCAGAGTAATACAGGACACAGTCTACTAATGCAAGGTAATACAGGACACGGGCTACCACTGCAAGGTAATACAGGGAGGACACAGTATACAGGGGCAGATCTGCCCCCCCCCACCCCAACCGTTCAGTCACAGAGTTTACATAGACAATTTACCACCAGTTGGAGTCTGAATTTAAATGCCATAAAACATAGGAATGTGCATTTCCGGACATCTAGATTTCAAAACTTTAACGTGGGGGGCATTCCCCGGAACCCCCTAACATACTTGAAAATAGGACAACCCCCTACTGCTGCAAGGTAATGCAGGAAATGGTCAGTTACTGCAAAATAATACAGGACACGGTCTACTCCTGCAAGGTAAAACAGGACATTGGTCAACTGCTGCAAGGTAATACAAATACAGAACACAGTCTACTACTGCACAGTAATACGGGACACGGCCTACTACTGCCAGGTAATACAGGACACGGTCTACTGCTGCAAGGTAATATAGCACACGGCCTACTACTGCACAGTAATACAGGAGATGGCCTACTGCTGCAAGGTAATACAGGACACGGCCTACTGCTGCAAGGTAATACAGAACACGACCTACTACTGCACAGTAATACAGGAGACGGCCTACTGCTGCAAGGTAATACAGAACACGACCTACTACTGCACAGTAATACGGGACATGGCCTACTACTGCCAGGTAATACAGGACACGGTCTACTGCTGCAAGGTAATACAGGAGACGGCCTACTGCTGCAAGGTAATACAGAACACGACCTACTACTGCACAGTAATACAGGAGACGGCCTACTACTGCAAGGTAATACAGAACACGACCTACTACTGCACAATAATACAGGACACGGCCTACTGCTGCAAGGTAATGTAGCACACGGCCTACTAATTCACAGTAATACAGGACACGGCCTACTGCTGCAAGGTAATACAGAACACGGTCTACTGCTGCAATGTAATATAGCACACGGCCTACTGCTGCACTGTAATACAGGACACGGTCTACTGCTGCAAGGTAATGTAGCACACAACCTACTAATGCACATTAATACAGGACATCGCCTACTGCTGCAAGGTAATACAAATACAGGACAGTCTACTAATGCACGGTAATACAGGACATGGCCTACTGGTGCAAGGTAATACAGGACACGGTCTACTGCTGCAAGGTAATACAGGACATGACCTACTGCTGCAAGTTAATATAGCACATGGCCTACTACTGCACAGTAATACAGGACACGACCTACTGCTGCAAGGTAATACGGGACACAGCCTACTGCTGCAAGGTAATATACGACACGGTTTACTGCTGCAAGGTAATACAGGACATGGCCTACTGCTGCAAGGTAATATAGGACACGGCCTACTGCTGCATGGTAATACAGGACACGGCCTACTGCTGCAAGGTAATACAGGACATGGCCTAATACTGCACAGTCAAACAGGACACGGCCTACTGCTGCAAGGTAATACAGGACATGGCCTAATACTGCACAGTAATACAGGACACGGCCTACTGCTGCAAGGTAATATCGCACACGGCCTACTGCTGCAAGGTAATACAGGACACGGTTTACTGCTGCAAGGTAATACAGGACACGGCCTACTGCTGCAAGGTAATATAGCACACGGCCTACTGCTGCATGGTAATACAGGACACAGCCTACTGCTGCAAGGTAATACAGGACACGGTTTACTGCTGCAAGGTAATACAGGACACGGCCTACTGCTGCAAGGCAATGTATACAGGACACGGCCTATTGCTGCAAGGTAATATAGGACATGGCCTACTGCTGCAAGGTAATACAGGACATGGCCTACTGCTGCAAGGTAATACAGGACACGGCCTACTGCTGCAAGTTAATATAGCACACGGCCTATTGCTGCAAGATAATATAGGACATGGCCTTCTGCTGCAAGGTAATACAGGACACGGCCTACTGCTGCAAGGTAATATAGCACACAGCCTACTGCTGCAAGGTAATACAGGACATGGCCTACTGCTGCAAGGTAATACAGGACACGGCCTACTGCTGCAAGTTAATATAGCACACGGCCTACTGCTGCAAGGTAATACAGGACACGGCCTACTGCTGCAAGTTAATATAGCACACGGCCTACTGCTGCAAGGCAATGTATACAGGACACGGCCTATTGCTGCAAGGTAACATAGGACATGGCCTACTGCTGCAAGGTAATATAGCACATGGCCTACTGCTCCACGGTAATACAGGACATGGTTTACTACTGCATGGTCATACAGGACACGGCCTACTGCTGCAAGGTAATATAGCACACGGCCTACTGCTGCAAGGTAATACAGGACACGGCCTACTGCTGCAAGGTAATATAGCACACGGCCTACAGTTGCAAGTTAATACAGGACACGGCCTACTGCTGCAAGTTAATATAGCACACGGCCTACTGCTGCAAGGCAATGTATACAGGACACGGCCTATTGCTGCAAGGTAACATAGGACATGGCCTACTGCTGCAAGGTAATATAGCACATGGCCTACTGCTCCACGGTAATACAGGACACGGCCTACTGCTGCAAGTTAATATAGCACACGGCCTACTGCTGCAAGGCAATGTATACAGGACACGGCCTATTGCTGCAAGGTAATATAGGACATGGTCTGCTACTGCATGGTAATACAGGACACGGCCTACTGCTGCAAGGTAATATAGCACACGGCCTACTGCTGCACGGTAATACCGGACACAGTCTACTACTGCAAGGTAATACAGGAAACAGTCAGCTGCTGCAAAGTAATACAGGACACATTCTACTACTGCAAGGTAATACAGGACACGGCTTACTGCTGCAAGGTAATACAGGACACAGCCTACTGTGCAAGGCAATACAGGACACGGCCTACTACTGCAAGGTAATATAGGACATGGCCTACTGCTGCAAGGTAATACAGGACACAATCTACTATTGCAAGGTAATACAGGACACAGTCTACTAATGCAAGGTAATATACGACATGGTCTACTACTGCAAGGTAATATAGAACATGGTCTACAACTGCAAGGTAACATAGGACACAATCTACTAATGCAAGGTAATACAGGACATGGTATACAACTGCAAGGTAATACAGGACACAGTCTACTAATGCAAGGTAATATAGGACATGGTCTACAAATGCAAGGTAATATAGGACACAATCTACTACTGCAAGGTAATACAGGACATGGTATACAACTGCAAGGTAATACAGGACACAGTCTACTAATGCAAGGTAATATAGGACATGGTCTACAAATGCAAGGTAATATAGGACACAATCTACTACTGCAAGGTAATACAGGACATGGTCTACAACTGCAAGGTAATATAGGACACGGTATACTACTGCAAGGTAATATAGGACATGGTCTACTACTGCAAGGTAATATAGGACACAATATACTACTGCAAGGTAATATAGGACACAATCTACTACTGCAAGGTAATATAGGACATGGTCTACATCTGCAAGGTAATACAAGACACGGTCTACTACTGCAAGGTAATATAGGACATGGTCTACACATGCAAGGTAATATAGGACATGGGCTACTACTGCAAGGTAATATAGGACATGGGCTACTACTGCAAGGTAATATAGGACATGGGCTACAACTGAACGGTAATACAGGACACAGTCTACTACTGCAAGGTAATATAGGACATGGGCTACTACTGCAAGGTAATACAGGACATGGTCTACAACTGCACGGTAATATAGGACATGGTCTACTACTGCAAAGTAATAAAAGACACGGTCTACTACTGCAAGGTAATACAGGACACGGTCTACTACTGCAACGTAATACAGGACATGGGCTGCTACTGCAAGGTAATATAGGACATGGTCTACAACTGCATGGTAATACAGGACATTGTCTACTACTGCAAAGTAATACAGGACAAGTTCTACTACTACTACGATAATACAGGACAAGGTCTACTACTGCAAGGTAATACAGGACACGGTCTACTACTGCAACGTAATACAGGACATGGGCTGCTACTGCAAGGTAATATAGGACATGGTCTACAACTGCATGGTAATACAGGACATTGTCTACTACTGCAAAGTAATACAGGACAAGTAGTTCTACTACTGCACGATAATACAGGACAAGGTCTACTACTGCAAGGTAATACGAGACAATGTCTACTACTGCAAGGTGATACAGGACATGGGCTACTACTGCAAGGTAATACAGGACATGGGCTACTACTGCAAGGTAATATAGGACATGGTCTACAACTGCAAAGTAATACAGGACACGCTCTACTACTGCAAGGTAATACAGGACATGGTCTACTACTACAAGGTAATACAGGTCAAGGTCAACTACCGCAAGGTAATACAGGACCCAGTCTACTACTGCAAGGTAATACAGGGCACGGTCTACTAAGTCAAGGTAATACAGGACATAGTGATATATTTTCATGTGATATATCAAACATTTGAGAATTATTGTTATCCTTCAAAAATACATAGAATGCATAGAAAATTACCATTTCAAACATGTTATTTTATTGCCGGTACAAATGCGAGCTTGTGTCTGACCAGAAGCTACCTTAAATAAGCAAATGGCGTTACTTTAATCCCAAGGGATTGCAATTTATCATTATAAATCATTGTAAGTATATAGTATTACCGCGCCGTTTACATATAGTAGTACCGACGGCATCCGAAACACGCAGAATGCCTGTGATTTCAAAAGCATCTTTAACCCATTAAAGATGAGATACAATTATAGTACATGTAGTATGAAACTTTTATGAGAAAACAATCTCATCTCGAAAGATGGAGAAATTAACAAAATAATGAGATTTTTGTTTACAAAAATTATTGTATCCTTAAACTGAAATGGGTTAGCGTCGCATTAGGCCCTCTTGTTTAACCTCCAAATGTTGGAAACAGATGTTGTCTCATTATCCTATTATTTCATACTTCTTTTGGCAACACTTGAGAATCTGTGACAGTTCATGGACCTGATGAGTGTATTTCCTGGTTGATAGGTGGAAGACTCAGACAAGACTACAAAAATTCAAGTTAAAAAATCACATTACCCCACCCACCTGGTATCATACTGTACAATATGTAAAAAACAGAGCATAGTACTGTACGAGACCAAGTGGGTGGGGTAATGGGACTTTTTTTAATGGGCATTTTTAGCTCGACTATTAGAAGAATAAGTAGAGCTTATGTTGTCACCCCGGCGTCGGCGTCACCGTCACGCCTTGGTTAAGGTTTTTAGTCAACCTTGTATATGGAATACTACTGGCCCTACACCCTCCATACTTGGACAACTTCATCTCCTAGTGATGTACATCAATAACCCCTGATCTATATTTGACCTTGACCTATATTTCCTCTTGAATTACTTAGTACATGGAATACTATTGTGCATACACCATACTTGGACAACCTTTTCTCATAGGGATGTACATCAATAACCCCTGGTCTATATTTGACCTTGACCTACATTTCCTCTTCAATTACTTAGTTAATTCTCCTTGGTTAAGGTTTTTACTCAAGCTTGTATATGGAATACTCCTGGCCCTACACCCACCATACTTGGACAACTTCATCTCCTAGGGATGTACATCAATAACCCTTGGTCTATATTTGACATTGACCTACATTTGACCTTGACCTACATTTCCTCTTGAATTACTTAGTTAATTCTCTTTGGTTAAGGTTTTTAGTCAAGCTTTTAGATGGAATACTCCTGGCCCTACACCAACCATACTTGGACAACTTTATCTCCTAGTGATGTACATCAACAACCCCTGACCTATATTTGACTTTAACCTACATTTAACCTTGAATTACTTAGTTAATTCCCCTTGGTTAAGGTTTTTAGTCAACCTTGGTTAAGGTTTTTAGTCAAGCTTTCTACATGGAATACTATTGTGCATACAGACACCATACTTGGACAACCTTTTCTCATAGCGATGTACATCAATAACCCCTGATCTATATTTGACCTTGACCTACATTTCCTCTTGAATTACTTAGTTAATTCCCCTTGGTTACGGTTTTTAGTCAAGCTTGTATATGGAATACTCCTGGGCCTACAGCAACCATACTTGGAAAACTTTATCTCCTAGTGATGTACATCAATAACCCCTGACCTATATCTGACATTGACCTACATTTAACCTTGAATTACTTGTGTACAGGTCCGAGTCTTCCACCGGTGGTTGATAGCTCCATTGTTTAATACATGTTTGGACATTGTTTCGTGTTAATTGTAGAAATGCTACCGTGATGGTAAGCCGCAGTTGGTGGTACCGAAGACGTCTGGGTCTAAGGACAACGCCTGGCTTGGGGTGGTGAAGTATGTCTGGGCCGGGTAAGTCTACTCAACGTTATAAAAATAAAGTTATAAACATATTTCTGCTTTTTTACAAACAAAAAATTGTCGCGCCCGCTTGCGGACAGTCGGCACATTGGCGTACGTCTTCTACACATATTGAAGATGTGCACCTTGGTGTTTTTATGTCGAAAATATATTTTTAAACAAAAATATCACCTTTTTAACTTTAAATAGCCATTTTTTCTATATTTTTATATACAAGTCTATATAGAGTACAGAGGTTGTGTACACAAATCCTCTGAAACCGTTCTGTCAATCGAACTGAAACTATACACACATCTTCTACACATATTGAAGATGTGCACCTTGGTGTTTTTATGCCGAAAACATATTTTTTAACAAAAATATCACCTTTTTAACTTAGCCATTTTTTCTACATTTTTAGCCAGGTTTTTTGAAAAAAGATCCAGGCTATTGGATTGGCGAAAACCCGGCGGGCGCGGGCAGGGCGGGCGGCGTGGGCGGGCGGCGGGGGGCGGCGCCACAATCAATGTTAAGTTCGTGTTTGAGGTCCATTTCTTTGTTACTGTACCACCTAGGACCACCAAACTTTCACAGCTTCATAATCAAAGGGTGCCCACCACATATCGCTATCCAACATGTTACTTTTTTAGCCAGGTTTTTTGAAAAAAGATCCAGGCTATTGGATTGGCGAAAACCGGTCCGGCGGGCGGGGGCGGGCAGGCGGGCGGCGGTGGGCGGGCGGCGGCGGGCGGCGTCCACAATCAATGTTAAGTTTTCGTGTTTGAGTCCATTTCTTTGTTACTGTACCACCTACGACCACCAAACTTTCACAGCTTCATAATCAAGGGGTACCCACCACATATCACTATCCAACATGTTACTTTTTTTTTAACTTGACCCATTTTTTCCGCGCAGTCGACTTAGCCATTTTCAATGTTAAGTTTTCGCGTTTTCAATGTTAAGTTTTCGTGTTTAAGTCCATTTCTTTGGTACTGTACCACCTAGGACCACCAAACTTTCACAGCTTCATAATCAAGGGGTGCCCACCACATATCACTATCCAACATGTTACTTTTTAGCTCACCTGAGCGAAGCTCATGTGAGCTATTGTTACCGCAATGTGTCCGTCGTCCGTCGTCGTCCGTCGTCGTCGTCCGTGAACATTTTCAAACGTCTTCTCCTCGGAAACCATTGGGCCTATAGTCACCAAACTTCATGGTCATGGTCCTTAGGTAGGGGGATTACAAAATTGTTAAAATGACGTAATTACGTAATCCAAGATGGCCGCCGTCTAAAAATAGCACAAATTCTTAAAAAATTAAAAAATCTTCTTCTCAAGAACCGCCAACCGGATTTCGACAAAATTTGGTAGGAATGATCGATGTACATTGCTCTTTCAAAGTTGTTAAAATGGTGACCCTGGGGTTAAAAATGGGCGTGGCCCGTGGGGTCAAATTGGGGTCAAATTTTATTTTTGACTGAATATGGTCATTTCATATATCAAATTGAAGGTATCAATGAGGCGATCACTCTGGTGCATTTTTTGTCGAAATCGGATTGTTATGTCATCCAAGATGGCCGCCGAAAGGTCAAAAGGTCGTTCTTTTATCAGAGATTTCAAAATTCTTCTTCACATGAACCGCTTGGCCCATGGTAGCCAAACTTAAAAGTTATGGTCCATGGGTGAAGCCTTTTCAGATTTGTTAAAATGGAGGTCATCGCTAATCCAAGATGGCCGCCGTCTAAAAAATAGCATAAATTCTTGAAAAATCTTCTTCTCATGAACCGCTTGCCGGATTTCGACGAAACTTGGTAGGAATGATCGATGTACATTGCTCTTTCAAAGTTGTTAAAATGGTGACCCCGGGGTCAAAAATGGGCGTGGCCCGTGGGTCAAATTGGGGTCAAATTTTATTTTTGACGAATATGGTCATGTCATATATCAAATTGAAGGTATCAATGAGGCGATCACTCTGGTGCATTTTCTGTCGAAATCGGATTGTTATGTCATCCAAGATGGCCGCCGAAAGGTCAAAAGGTCGTTCTTTTATTAGAGATTTCAAAATTCTTCTTCACATGAACCGCTTGACCCATGGTAGCCAAACTTAAAAGTTATGGTCCATGGGTGAAGCCTTTTCAGATTTGTTAAAATAGAGGTCATCGCTAATCCAAGATGTCCGCCGTCTAAAAATAGCATAAATTCTTAAAAAATCTTCTTTTCATGAACCGCTTGCCGGATTTCGACGAAACTTGGTAGGAATGATCGATGTACATTGCTCTTTCAAAGTTGTTAAAATGGTGACCCCGGGGTCAAAAATGGGCGTGGCCCGTGGGGTCAAATTGTGGTCAAATTTTATTTTTGACCGAATATGGTCATGTTCATATATCAATTGAAGGTATCAATGAGGCGATCACTCTGGTGCATTTTTTGTCGAAATCGGATTGTTTATGTCATCCAAGATGGTCCGCCGACCGAAAGGTCAAAAGGTCGTTCTTTTATTAGAGATTTCAAAATTCTTCTTCACATGAACCGCTTGGCCCATGATAGCCAAAACCAAACTTAAAAGTTTATGGTCCATGTGTGAAGCCTTTCCTTTTCAGTTTTGTTAAAATGGAGGTCATCGCTAATCCAAGATGGCCGCCGTCTAAAAATATCATAAATTCTTAAAAAATCTTCTTCTCATGAACCGCTAGCTGGATTTCGACGAAACTTGGTAGGAATGATCGATGTACAATGCTCTTTCAAAGTTGTTAAAATGGTGATCCCGGGGTCAAAAATGGGCGTGGCCCGTGGGGTCAAATTTTATTTTTGACCGAATATGGTCATGTTATATATCAAATCGAAGGTATCAATGAGGCGATCACTCTGGTACATTTTTTGTCCAATTTGAATTGTTATGTCATCCAAGATGGCCGCCGAAATGTCAAAAGGTCGTTCTTTTATTAGAGATTTCAAAATTCTTCTTCACATGAACCGCTTGGCCCATGGTAGCCAAACTTAAAATTTATGGTCCATGGGTGAAGCCTTTTCAGATTTGTTAAAATGGAGGTCATCGCTGATCCAAGATGGCCGCCGTCTAAAAATAGCATAAATTCTTAAAAAATCTTCTTCTCATGAACCGCTAGCCGGATTTCGACGAAACTTGGTAGGAATGATCGATGTACATTGCTCTTTGAAAGTTGTTAAAATGGTGACCCTGGGGTCAAAAATGGGCGTGGCCCGTGGGGTCAAATTGGGGTCAAATTTTATTTTTAACTGAATATGGTCATGTCATATATCAAATTGAAGGTATCAATGAGGCGATCACTCTGGTGCAATATTTGTCGGAATCGGATGATTATGTCATCCATGATGGCCACCAAAAGGTCCATTTATTCAAGATTTTTAACGTCTTTTTCTCAGGAACCACATGGCCGATGCTGGGTGAAGCATTTTCAGATTTTGTAAAATGAGAGTCATCGCTTAATCCAAGATGACCGCCATGTAAAAATAGCACAATTTTTTTAGAACACATGAACTCAATGTCACATTCTCCTCTGGTGTTCATGGAGTCAGGTGAGCGAATTAGGGCCATCATGGCCCTCTTGTTTTTTAACTTCACCCATTTTTTCCGCGTAGTCGACTTAGCCATTTTCAATGTTAAGTTTTCGCGTTTACAATGTTAAGTTTTCGTGTTTAAGTCCATTTCTTTGGTACTGTACCACCTAGGACCACCAAACTTTCATAGCTTCATAATCAAGGGGTACCCACCACATATCACTATCCAACATGTTACTTTTTTTGTTAACTTCACCCATTTTTTCCGCGCAGTCGACTTAGCAATTTTCAATGTTAAGTTTTCTTTTGCGTTTACAATGTTAAGTTTTCGTGTTTAAGTCCATTTCTTTGGTACTGTACCACCTAGGACCACCAAACTTTCACAGCTTCATAATCAAGGGGTGCCTACCACATACAACTATCCAACATGTGACCATTTTTTTACCTTCACCTATTATTTCTACGTAATTGACTTAGCCATTTTCAACGTTAACTTTTTAACCGTACGTCTGGTTAGAGTTTTTTGGTTAAAACTTTTTCGTTATACTATATCTCTGCAACTGCTTCGCCCATTACCTTGAAACTTCACATGATGTGTTTATCATCATCCATATTTTCATTCTAACCCCCAACCGTGCGGCCCCTGTGCCCAATGTCAAGGTCAAATTACTTTGAATTTTTTTGTTAAAGTTTTTTTGTGTACTATATCTCTGCAACTGCTTCACCCAATACCTTGATACTTCACATGGGTGTTTATCATCATTGTCGCACCTGCTTGCGGAAAGCGCGATCCTGTGCCCAATGTCAAGGTCAAATTACTTTTAATATTTTTGTTAAAGTTTTTAGTGTACTTATATCTCTGCAACTGCTTCACCCAATACCTTGATACATCACATGGGTGTTTATCATCATTGTCGCACCTGCTTTGCGGAAAGCGCGATCCTGTGCCCAATGTCAAGGTCAAATTACTTTGAATTTTTTTGTTAAAGTTTTTTAGTTTTAGTTTACTATATCTCTGCAACAACTGCTTCACACCAATACCTTGATACTTCACATGGGTGTTTATTTTCATCATTTGTCCGAACACCTGGCTTGCGGATAAAGGCCGATCCAGTGCCCCAATTGTCAAAGGTCAAATTACTTTGTTTGAATTTTTTTTGTTTAAAGTTTTTTTGTGTACTATAATCTTCTGCAACTGCTTCACCCCAATTACCCTTGATGGACTTCACATGGGTGTTTATCATCATTGTCGCACCTGCTTGCGGAAAAGCTGCGATCCTGTGCCCAATGTCAAGGTCAAATTACTTTGATTTTTTTTGTTAAAGTTTTTTTCGTGTACTATATCTCTGCAACTGCTTCACCCAATACCTTGATACTTCACATGGGTGTTTATCATCATTGTCGCACCTGCTTGTGGAAAGCGCAATCCTGTGCCCTATGTCAAGTTCAAATTACTTTGATTTTTTTGGTTTAAGTTTTTTCGTGTACTATATCTGCAACTGCTTCACCCAATACCTTGATACTTAACATGGGTGTTTATCATCATTGTCACACCTGCTTGCGGAAAGCGCGATATCGTCAGCATTTTGGCATACGTCCGTCCGTTCGTCCGTGTGTCCGGTTAAAGTTTTTTGGTTAAAGTTTTTCCATCTACTATATCTATTTTTTTAGTGTCCATGCCTCGCCCCAAGGCGCGACATGCAGGCCACGGCCCATCTAGTCTACAAAAAGTGGGTATAATTATGTTATCCAAGTGTCTATGCTTGGAAAAAACCTGGCCTTCGTGGCTTTGCCTCGTTTCTTGTTTTTAACTTGACCCATTTTTTCCGCGCAGTCGACTTAGCCATTTTCAATGTTAAGTTTTCGCGTTTACAATGTTAAGTTTTCGTGTTTAAGTCCATTTCTTTGGTACTGTACCACCTAGGACCACCAAACTTTCACAGCTTCATAATCAAGGGGTGCCCACCACATACAACTATCCAACATGTGACCATTTTATTTACCTTCACCTATTATTTCTACGTAATTGACTTAGCCATTTTCAACGTTAACTTTTTAACGTACGTCTGGTTAAATTTTTTGGTTAAAACTTTTTCGTTATACTATATCTCTGCAACTGCTTCGCCCATTACCTTGAAACTTCACATGGGTGTTAAATCATCGTCCATATTTTCATTCTAACTCCCAACCGTGCAGCCCCTGTGCGCAATGTCAAGGTCAAGTTACTTTGAATTTATTTGTTAAAGATTTTTCGTGTACTATATCTCTGCAACTGCTTCACCCATTACCTTGATACTTCACATGGGTGTTTATCATCATTGTCACACCCGCTTGCGGAAAGCGCGATATCGTCGGCATTTTGGCATACGTCCGTCCGTCCGTCCGTCCGTCCGTCCGTCCGTGTGTCCGGTTAAAGTTTTTTCGTTAAAGTTTTTCGATCTACTATATCTATTTTTTTAGTGTCCATGCCTCGCCCCAAGGCGCGACATGCAGGCCACGGCCTGGGTATAATTATGTTATGCAAGTGTCTATGCTTGGAAAAAACCTGGCCTTCGTGGCTTTGCCTCGTTTCTTGTTTTTTAAATAATCGATAGTATGTGTACGGTTTAAAGCTTTTTTGCATTAAAAGTTTTTTTAATGCTATCAAATGCCTCGGCGGGTGTGACATGTGGGCCGCGACCATCTATTTATTCGAAGGTATATGTTGTGAAGGTATATGTTGTGAAGGGTATATGTTGTGAAGGTATATGTTGTGAAGGTATATGTATATGCTGTGAAGTAAATATGGTGTGAAGGTAGTTGTATGTATATGTTTTGTGAAAGTAATGTTGTGAAAGATGTTGTGAAGTATATTTTGTGAAGTATATGTTTGTGAAGTATATTTTGTGAAAGTATATGTTGTGAAGGTATATGATTGTGAAAGTATATGTTTGGTGATATGTTTAGTGTTGAAAGTATATGTTGTGAAGGTACATGTTGTGAAAGTATGTTTTTGTGAAGGTATGTTGTGAAGTATATGTTGTGAAAGTATATGTTGTGAAGTATTTTTGTGAAGGTATGTATTGCTTAGTGAAGTATATTGTGATGTATATGTTGTGAAGGTAGTTGTGAAAGTATATTTTGTTGTGAAGTATACATGTTGTGAAAGTATATGTTGTAAGGTATGTTGTGAAAGTATAGTTGTGAAGTATATATGCTGTGTATGAAGGTGTATGTTGTGAAAGTATATTTTGTGAAGGTATATGTTGTGAAGGTATATGTTGTGAAAGTATATGTTGTTAAGGTATATGTTGTGAAAGTATATGTTGTGAATGTATATGTTGTGAAGGTGTATGTTGTGAAAGTATATGTTGTGAAGGTTGTGAAAGTATATGTTGTGAAAGTATATGTTGTGAAGGTATATGTTGTGAAAGTATATGTTGTGAAGGTATATGTTGTGAATGTATATGTTGTGAAGGTGTATGTTGTGAAAGTATATGTTGTGAAGGTTGTGAAAGTATATGTTGTGAAAGTATATGTTGTGAAGGTATATGTTGTGAAAGTATATGTTGTGAAGATATATGTTGTGAAGGTATATGTATATGTTGTGACGGTATATGTTGTGAAAGTATATGTTGTGAAGGTATATGTTGTGAAAGTATATGTTGTGAAAGTATATTTTGTGAAGGTATATGTTGTGAAGGTATATATTGTGAAAGTATATGTTGTGAAGGTATATGTTGTGAAGTATATGTTGTGAAAGTATATGTTGTGAAGGTATATGTTGTGAAAGTATATGTTGTGAAGGTATATGCTGTGTTGTGAAGGTATATGTTGTAAAAGTATATTTTGTGAAGGTATATTGTGAGGTATATGTTGTGAAAGTATATGTTGTGAAAGTATATGTTTGTGAATGTATATGTTGTGAAGGTGTATGTTGTGAAAGTATATGTTGTGAAGGTTGTGAAAAGTATATGTGTAAAGTATATTGTGAAGGTATATGTGTGAAAGTATATGTTGTGAAAGTATATGTGTGAAGGTATATGTTGTGAAAGTATATGTTGTGAAGGATATGTTGTGAAGTATATGTTGTGAAGTATATGTGAAGATATATGTTGTGAAAGTATATGTTGTGAAGGATATGCTGTGTGTGAAGGTATATGTTGTGAAGGTATATGTTGTGATGGTATGGTGAGGTATATTGTGAAGGTATATGTTGTGAAGGTATAAGTTGTGAACGTAATAATGTTTGTGAACGGTATGGTTTGTGAAGGTATATGTTGTGAAGGTATATGTTGTGAAAGTATATTGTTGATTGTATATGTTGTGAAGGTATATGTATATGTTGTGAAAGTATATGTTGTGAAGTATATGTTGTGAAAGTATATGTTGTGAAGGTATATGTTGTGAAAGTATATGTTGTGAATGTATATGTTGTGAAGGTATATGTTGTGAAGTATATGTTGTGAAGGTATATTTTGTGAAGGTATATGTTGTGAAGGTATATGTTGTGAAAGTATATGTTGTGAAGGTATATGTTGTGAAGTATATATTGTGAAAGTATATGTTGTGAAGGTATATGTTGTGAAAGTATATGTTGTGAAGGTATATGCTGTGTTGTGAAGGTATATGTTGTGAACGTATATGTTGTGAAGGTATATGTTGTGAAGGTATATGTATATGTTGTGAAGGTATATGTTGTGAAAATATATGTTGTGAAGGTATATGTTCTGAAGGTATATGTTGTGAAAGTATATGTTGTGAAAGTATATGTTGTGAAGGTATATGTTGTATGTTGTGAAGGTATATGTTGCGAAAGTATATGTTGTGAGGGTATATGTTGTGAAAGTATATGTTGTGAAGATATATATGCTGAAGGTATATGTTGTGAAAGTATATGTTGTGAAGGTATATGTTGTGAAAGTATATGTTGTGAAGGTATATGTTGTGAAAGTATATGTTGTGGTGAAGGTATATGCTGTGTTGTGAAGGTATATGTTGTGAAAGTATATGTTGTGATGGTATATGTTGTGAAGGTATATGTTGTGAAGGTGTATGTTGTGAAAGTATATGTTGTGAAGGTATAAGTTGTGAACGTATATGTTGTGAACGTATATGTTGTGAAAGTATATGTTGTTAAGGTATATGTTGTGAAGGTATATGTTGTGAAAGTATATGTTATGAATGTATATGTTCTTAAGGTATATGTTGTGAAAGTATATATTGTGAAGGTATATGTTCTGAATATATATGTTGTGAAGGTATATGTTGTGAAAGTATATGTTGTGAGGGTATATGTTGTGAAAGTTTATGTTGTGAAGATATATGTTGTGAAGGTATATGTTGTGAAAGTATATGTTGTGAAGGTATATGTTGTGAAGGTATATGTTGTGAAAGTATATGTTGTGAAGGTATATGTTGTGAAAGTATATGTTGTGAAGGTATATGCTGTGTTGTGAAGGTATATGTTGTGAAAGTATATGTTGTGATGGTATATGTTGTGAAAGTATATTTTGTGAAGGTGTATGTTGTGAAAGTATATGTTGTGAACGTATAAGTTGTGAACGTATATGTTGTGAATTGTGAAGGTTATTGTTGGAAGTATATGTTGTTAAGGGTTAATATGTTGTGAAGTATATGTTGTGAAGGTATATGTATTATGTTGTGAAGGTATATTTGTTGTGAAAGTTATGTTTCTGATGGTATATGTTCTGAAGGTATATGTTGTTGAAAGATATGTTGTGAAAGTATATGTTGTGAAGGTATATGTATATGTTGTGAAGGTATATGTTGTGAAAGTATATGTTGTGAAGGTATAATTATGTTCTGAAGGTATATGTTGTGAAGGTATATGTTGTGAAGGTTATAGTTGTGAAAGGTTTATATGTGTGAAAGTATATGTTGTGTAAGTTTTTGTTGAGAAGGGTATATTGTGTGAAAAAGGTATATGTGTGAAAGTATGTTGTGAAGGTATGTATGTTGTGAGGATATATGTTGTGAAGGTATATGTTGTGAAAGTATATGTTGTTAAGGTATATGTTGTGAAAGTATATGTTGTGAAGGTATATGTTGTGAAGGTGTTGTGAAGGTACATGTATATGTTGTGAAGGTATATGTTGTGAATGTAAATGTTGTGAAGGTATATGTTGTATGTTGTGATAGTATATGTTGTGAAAGTATATGTTGTGAGGGTATATGTTGTGAAAGTATATGTTGTGACCACTAGCATTGCATATACAATATGGCCGCCCTTTGGAATGCATATCCAGTTTCTGGGATATTTATATGGCAACGTCGTTGTTTCAGCAGCCACAGTATGGTTAATGCAAACGCAATTCTGATATGTGATAAATGACATGTTATGCAATGCGTATAAACCAATTTCACGATAAAAAGAGAAGTTTGTAAATCAAAAATGGTCGCCATTTTATACGAATTTCGTAAACTGTACTTATAACTTTGATATCAATGTAGGTACCACATACCTGTTAAAAACTTCAAAGATCGCACACATTTTATACACATTCGTTGATTTACAGCTTACTAAAAACATGAAAAGGAACATACACATATTAATTTGCACATTTAAGATATCCATCACTGTAAAATTGGAACAGCAATTTCTGGAATTCAGTTATCGTATTACACAAAACATATCAGACAAGAGCAGACCGATTAGCTTTGACGATTAAACCAAAATCATGCCTAAAGGAGTTTCTCAATACTCGTTTGAGGCAAATATGATTTGCATACTTTAAAAATGGCCGCCATTTCATACAATATGTGTAGCAATGAAACTAAACCCCCATATACATTATATTGGTAGCAGCTGAACAAAAATATGTTCCTCAGATGACCCTCTATCAGGTTGTAGCAAATCCATGACCCACTGCCCAACCCTTACCCCAAGGTCAAGGTCACAAACTTAGCACATTCATAAACTTAACGTTGGGGTAAATGTCTTAATACATCTGTTTCCTTTCATAAAACGCCTTGATATTTCATACGTGCATTCAACGAAGATACACAACTTGCTATAGCAAATCCGACCCACCCCCCACCCCCCACCCCCACCCCTCCCCAAGGTCAAGGTCGCAAACTTAGCACAATCATAAACTTAACGTTGGGGCAAATGTCTTATAACATCTGTTTCCTTTCATGGAACGCCTTGATATTTCATACACGCATTCATCTGATGATACTCTATGGTGCTGCAGCAAATCCATGACCCACCCCTTTCCCCAAGGTCACGGTCACAATCTTAGCACATTCATACACTTAACGTTGGGGTAAATGTCTTATAACATCTGTTTCCTTTCATGGAACGCCTTGATATATCATACATGCATTCCTCATTTGACCCTCTATCATGCTGTAGCAAATGCACGACCCAACATCCAACCCTTACCCCAAGGTCAAGGTCACAAACTTAGCATGTTCATAAACTTAACGTTGGGGTAAATGTTGTGTAACTTCTGTTTATTTACAGGGAACGCCTTGATATTTCATACATGCATTCCTCAGATGACCCTCTATCATGCTGTAGCAAATCCACAGCCCACCACCCAACCCTTACCCAAAGGTCAAGGTCACAAACATAGCATGTTCATAAACTTAACGTTGGGGTAAATGTTGTGTAACTTCTGTTTCTTTACAGGGAACGCTTTGATATTTCATACATGCATTCATCTGATGATCCTCTATTGTGCTACAGCAAATCCATGACCAACCCCCACCCCTTTCCCCAAGGTCACGGTCACAAACTTAGCACATTCATAAACTTAATGTTGGGGTAAATGTCTTATAACATCTGTTTCCTTTCCTGGAACGCCTTGATATTTCATACACGCATTCATCTGATGATACTCTATGGTGCTACAGCAAATCCATGACCCACCCTTTCCCCAAGGTCACGGTCACAAACTTAGCACATTCATAAACTTAACGTTGGGGTAAATGTCTTATAACATCTGTTTCCATTCATGGAACGCCTTGATATTTCATACATGCATTCCTCATTTGACCCTCTATCATGCTGTAGCAAATGCACAACCCAACACCCAACCCTTACCCCAAGGTCAAGGTCACAAACTTGTTCATAAACTTAACTTTGGGGTAAATGTTGTGTAACTTCTGTTTATTTACAGGGAACGCCTTGATAGTTCATACATGCAGTCATCTGATGATACTCTATCATGCTATAGCAAATCCATAACCCACCTCCCACCCCTTATCCCAAGGTCAAGGTCACAAACTTAGCACATTCATAAACTTAACGTTGGGGTAAATGTTGTGTAACTTCTGTTTCTTTACACTTTGAACGCTTTGATATTTCATACATGCATTCATCTGATGATCCTCTATTCTGCTACAGCAAATCCACGATCCACCCCCCACCCCTTTCCCCAAGATCAACATCATAAATTTAACGTTGGAGTAAATGTCTTTTTATGCCCCAGCCACCGAATGGTGAGGGGGCCATCTAGTGTTACTGGCGTCCGTCCGTCCGTCCGTCCGTCCGTCCGCCCGCCCCCCCGCCCGCCCGCCCGCCCGCCCGTCCGTCCGTCCGTCCGCACGTAACGTTAAGGTTTCGGGACGTACGTACGTACATCCCGAAACCTTAACGCTCAGGTAAATCGCTTATATATTTCTGTTTCCTTGCTCGGATCTGCTTCACATTTCACACACGCATTGCTCCAATGCTCCTCTACTGCCCTGTGACAAATCCACATTCGTCCCGCCCCCGCTAAGCCCAGGGTACAGGTCACAGACTTGGTGCCTTCGAAACCTTAACGCTTGGGTAAATGGCTTATAATTTCTGTTTCCTTGCTCCGTTCTGCTTCATATTTCACACGCACATTGCTACACTGCTCCTCTACTGCCCTGTGACAAATCCACATTCGTGCCACCCCCGCTAAGCCCAGGGTAAAGGTCACAGACTTGGTGCATTCGAAACCTTAACGCTCGATTAAATGGCTTATAATTTCTGTTTCCTTGCTCCGATCTGTTTCACATTTCACACACGCATTGCTCTAATGGTCCTCTACCACCCTGTGACAAATCCATATTCATCCCGCCCCCGCTAAGCCCAGGGTCAAGGTCACAGACGTGATGCGTTCGAAACCTTAATACTCGGGTAAATGGCTTATAATTTCTGTTTCCTTGCTCGGATCTGCTTCACATTTTGCACACACGCATTGCTCCAATGGTCCTCTACCGTCCTGTGACAAATCCACATTCATCCGCCCCGCTAAGCTCAGGGTCAAGGTCACATACTTGGTTTCCTAGCTCGGATCTGCTTCACATTTCACACATGCATTGCTCCAATGCTCCTCTACTGCCCTGTGGCAAATCCAAATTTGTCCCGCCCCCGTTAAGCCCAGGGTGAAGGTCACAGACTTGTTGCCTTCGAAACCTTAACGCTCGGGTAAATGGCTTATCATTTCTGTTTCCTTGCTCGGATCTGCTTCACATTTCACACATGCATTGCTCCAATGCTTCTCTACCACCCTGTGACAAATCAACATTCGTCCGGCCCACACTAAGCCCAGGGTCACGGTCACAGACTTGGTGCGTTTGAAACCTTAACGCTCGGGTAAATGGCTTATAATCAAATATGCCTCGTTTTCTTTGGCTGCCAGCGAGGGCATTCATGTGCCGACAGGCCACATTTCTAGTAATTTCTGTTTCCTTGCTCGGATCTGCTTCAGATTTCACACACGCATTGCTCCAATGGTCCTCTACCGCCCTGTGACAAATCCACATTCGTCCCGCCCGCACTAAGCCCTGGGAAGGTCACAACTTGGTGCGTTGAAACCTTAACGCTCGAGTAAATGGCTTATAATTTCTGTTTCCTTGCTCGGATCTGCTTCACATTTCACACACGCATTGCTCCAATGGTCCTTTACTGCCCTGAGACAAATCCACATTCGTCCCGCCCCCGCTAAGCCCAGGGTCAAGGTCACAGACTTGGTGCGTTCAAAACCTGAACGCTCTGGTAAATGGCTTATAATCAAATATGCCTCGTTTTCTTTGGCTGCCAGCGGTGCATTCGTGTGCTGACAGGCCACATTTCTAGTTATAACTTCTGTTTCTTTACAAGGAACGCCTTGATATTTCATACATGCATTCATCTGATGATCCTCTATTGTGGTACAGCAAATCTATGACCCCCCCCCCACCACCTCTTTCCCCAAGGTCAAGGTCACAAGCTTAGCACATTCATACATGCATTCCTCATGCGAATAGCTATCATGCTGTAGAAAATCACCAACTTAGTGCGTGCATAAACTTAACGTTGGTCGTTGGGTTAAATTTTGTTTTCAGGGAGCGCATTGATATTTCATACAAGCATTCATTTTAATATGCTATATCATGCTATAGCAAATCCACGACCCACCTTCCACCACTGACCTCAATGTCAAGGTCCACCGCACACCCCTTAACCCAAGGTCAAGTTATATAATATTCATGTTTTTAGCTCACCTGAGCTTAGCTCATGTGAGCTATTGTTATCGCAATGTGTCCGTCGTCGTCCGTCGTGCGTGAACATTTTCAAACGTCTTCTCCTCGGTAACCATTGGGCCTATAGTCACCAAACTTCATGGTCATGGTCCTTAGGTCGGGGGATTACAAAATTGTTAAAATGACGTCATCACGTAATCCAAGATGGCCGCCGTCTAAAAATAGCACAAATTCTTAAAAAATCTTCTTCTCAAGAACCGCCTACCGGATTTCGACAAAACTTGGTAGGAATGATCGATGTACAATGCTCTTTCAAAATTGTTAAAATGGTGATCCCGGAGTAAAAAATGGGCGTGGCCCGTGGGGTCAAATTGGGGTCAAATTTTTGGCCGAATATGGTCATGTCATATATC